>CM046893.1:20046038-20237189 GCA_025688845.1 Cucumis hystrix
TATATATATATATATATATATATATATATATATATATATATATATATTTCATGCAAATTATACTCTACTTACCTACCATCTCTATATTCCAAACAAGCATTTTCCTTTTTAATATTATTTTTTTCCGTCTGCACCACGGACTTTACAAGAAATTGTTTAGCAGATAACTTCAATATTTGTGGTAAAAGATAAGGGGTGCGAGAAAGTTTAGACAGGCAAACAAAACGAGACTTCAAACATACACTACTAACCAAGAAACATGCATGAAATCTCTTAATTACTTGGAGAGGTAAATTTGGCAACAACCCCGAGTCTCAAACTCAAGCGATCTTTATAGTCACACATTTGAGATTTTGTGTAAGAAAATGAGGTAACACAAAGATGGTACAAAAAAAACACTCAGAAAACCAAGATCATTATCATTGGAAAAAAATGCATATACATATTTATGTTGTCGAGCTTTTACAACACAGGCTTAGCAACTTTTTCTATGTACATCTTTCATTTCTTACCACTTTGCATAAGTGAAGAACAGCATCCGCCCTACTCAACCTCTGCTGCTATTTTGAACCATTTCTTCCTCATTTTACAGTCAAACAACCAATTACTTTACTACTAGAATCAACAAAAGAATTTTGAAAAGTCCTAAAAGAAAAGGATAGCATGAGTTAACTTTAAACTTGATGTTCCACTTGAACTCAATTTGTATCTGTAGACAAGATTTCTAGTTCTGCCCACCACAGAGGAGATAGCTTTGGTGTTGCTCCAGCAGGCTCCAATGCTGTGATTTCTTTCAATCGTAAAGCAATCTCGGACATTGTCGGTCTTTGCTTTGGCTCGGGCTTGACGCACATTTTTATCACTTGAGATAAACTCTCAAGCTGTTCTTCTTTGAAAGAGCTTAGAATTGGATCAACTATATCTCTTAACAACTGTTCTCCCTTGAGAAAATCCGATGCCCAATCTGCAAGAGAGCCATCATCAACCGAGAATGGAAGTCTACCTGTAATCATTTCTAACAAAATCACTCCAAAGCTATAAACATTGCTCTCTAAATCTGCTGGTGATGTTTCCAAGAGCTCGACTGTTGCTGATCCTAACTTCGCTGCTGTTGCTTCACTCCAATAGCTAAAATCTGACAACTTGGCAGCATAGTCTTCAGTGAGGTATACTGAAGAAGAACAAAGATGTCTGTGTACGACGGGCAGATCGAGCTGGTGCATATGGTCTAAGCAGTATGCTACTCCCATTGCTATTCTCAGTCTCATCTTCCAGTCCAAGTGCTCAGCTTCTTTTACTACAAGAGGGATGATATCATGAACTTTGGAAGAACAATGCACAACTCTTCAACATGTTTATAAGAAGAAAAACAAAGCACTTACTGTGGAGATGCTCAAAGAGAGTTCCATTTGGAGCATATTCAAAAACCATCATCCTTGTGAAGGGTTGTGCTTCTTCACAAAAGCCGATAAGACTGACGAAGTTTTTGTGGTTCACCCTAGACAAAGTTTCGATCTGCAAACATAGAGAAGAAAGGAAATTTAGAACCTATAACAGTGAACTTGAAAGAGGATTTGTTTTCTTGTACCTTTTTCCTGAATTGTTCTTCTTTAGTTTTTGACCAATCTGCATTTGATGTCACTGCAGTTGATGTCACAGCTATTTCAACCCCACTGGAAAGAGTTCCCTTATACACTGTGATGTCTGAGAAGGAGCCAATTATATTACTGAAGTCTTCACAAGCTGCTTCGAGTTCAGATCGCTTAAGCTTTGGGACACCTGATATTGTATGACAACAGAAAGAAGTTTTGAAGTGTTGAGGCATTCTTCTATTTTCTAAATTCTACTCAGTTGAGGAAAGAAAGCTAACCTGTTACAAATGCCTTCTGCAGCTGTCCACTCAAACCTGTGGCCCAAGGCTTCACCGTAACAACCTTACTGCTTCGGAACATCAAAATTCCAACGGTTGCAAATAACAAGAACAATGATCCTGCTACAATTCCTGTCACTATTAGGACTTTGTGATTTTTGTTCTTATTACTCCTCCCAATCAGATTTGGAGAAGGAGCTGAGGAGCGTGGTGGAACGCCACGGGAGTGAGGTGGTGTAAGAACATGAACTGGTGCGTGTAGAGTCGGGGCTACAGCAGGCGGTCGTGCAGGACTCAAATGGAGGCTAGGTGCAGGTGCTAATGACAACAATGGGGCTGGAGGCTCTGTGGGAGATGCTGATGGGGACCTTGGGGAGGGTGCTGGAGAGAATGGTGGAGCCGAAGGTGATAGTGGAGATGGAGACGAAGCGAACGAAGACGGTGGTAACGAGAAGAACGAACGTTTGGGAGATTGAACTCCTTCTCCTAGTCGTCGCCTCTGGTAATCTGCATCTTGGAACTGGCCAAAATTCCTACAAAAACAAAACAAACTCAGCCTCTCTCAACAAAATTTTCGATCCAAACAAGAATAACTGATTTGTAGGGTGGCATTTGCTTACCAGCGTACAGTTTCTCTAGTACAAGAAGATTTGCCATGAATGCTGGAGAGCTGCTCCTCATCCATTAGAGTTTCAGAGAGCAAATTGAGTTCATAGGCTTCAGAAGTAATGCTAGTAATGAATTCATTATGGTCAAGAAGCCTACAAAAACCAACAACATAAGCTCAGCAAAGTCTACAAGAAAATTTCACCCAAATGAATAGAATCAGCAAGTTCTTCAATCCTTACAAGGTGGTTAGAGACAAGTTATTCCCAAGATCTAAGAGAAATGGCCCAGAGAAATTATTAAATCCCAAATCCAAAACCTCTAGCTCAAGCAAATCCCCAATCTCTTGCGGAATTCCCCCATGGAAGGAGTTGTTTCGCAGAATGCTGCACGAAAAACATCGATCACGACAACGACAAAACAGAAACTTCAGCCAAGAAGAGGACTAAGCTAAAATGGGCAATGAATTCTTTTACTTACATGGATTTTATGTAGGGAAATTTCCCCATTTCAGGTGCTAATGTCCCTCCAAGACAGAGATCTCTCAAGTTCCTACAAGTTCAACAAAACGTCAACATTCATATCCCAAATCCATCAAGCTCTAAACGAAGAAAAACAAAACAATGAAAGAATTCACTCACAGTATCACAACTTTCCCATCAGAACACTCAACACCAAACCAAGAACAATGATCAAATTCCCCATCTTTATCATTCCAATTCGCTAAAGCACCAAAAGGGTCTCTAACAACAGCTTCCCTAATCCTCAACAATGCTAAACCTGCATCAAAAAAACAAAAACCCATTTCCTCAAAATTTTCAAAAAAAACAACCCCATTGACATACCCACCCAGAATCTCTTACCTTCATTATTCAGAGAAAAACAGAGTGTCATACTCTGAAACAGCAACAGCAACATCATCAGGAGCACCGCCCATCGCAGCCGCTGCCGGCGAAAAGCCCACCATTCATTCATCCCCAATGGTCCACTCAAGAAATTAGCAGTCAAATAAAGATGTAACTTAAGAATAAGGTTGTGAGTTAGAAATAGATTAATGTTGTAGCTATGGAAAGTGGAGCAAATTTAGATAGGTCTCAGAAGAAAGCGCGTAAATTTTGCCAACTTTCTCATAGTCTTAGAGAATCTATATACTAAAATTATGTTAAAAAATAATAAATATTAAACCGAAACAAAGAAGACGAAGAAAAAAAATGGACAGAAAGATCGGTGATTCGGCTCTCCCATCACTCTTCTTTTTTTTTTTCTTCTTATTTATAGCGCCGTCCTTTCTATCTATATCACGTGCCGTCCTCGTGCTTCCTTTTTTTTTTTTTTTCATTTTTAATTCTTTAAATTAAAAAAAAAAAAAAAAAAAAAGATACAATACTCTTTTATTTTTAAGAATGAATTTGAGATTAAATTGATACAATTATATAATTAAATTAAAATGGATATTAGCCAAAAGCACATTTTGGGAGTTAAATAAAATAATATAATATAGTTATTTCTTTCAAAATCAACCGAAAAAGGATTTTTAAAAAAAGAAAAAAAAAAGTCAAAATGGAGAGCGACCCAACCCCTATAGAAAATCATTATAAAACCCATTTTGTTTAGTTTAATATGTTTCCCACCAATCATACCCTTACTCTATACTCAAATCAAATTACTCCATTATAATAATAAACTCATGATAACATATAGATTTAGAAATGTTCTCCTTTTTATTATTTAAACTTTTAATTAACTTCTTGTAAAATATTACAATTTTATCTCATAGGTTTAATTTTGTTTCAATTTAATCGTACTTAATCTTTAGTTTAGTGATTATTTTTTCTTTTTCTTTTTTCAAAATTAAGCTTATATACATTATCTCTACCTCTAAATTTATTGCTTTGTTATCTTTTTTCTAATGGTTTAAAAAATTGAGCCAAATTTTAAAAACTAAAGAAATATGTTTTTGAATTTTTTTAATAAAAAATTGGATAAGAATTAAACCATTGTATTTAAGAAAGATACAAATCATGAAAAGAAATGAAAAGAAAATATACTTCATTTTCAAAACTAGAAAGAAAAAGAAAAAACAAAATGTTCATTTCATAATTGTTATTTAAAATTAATTAATAAAAATTAATATGAAAATCGAAAGCAAATAGTGAGTAAAATATTAATATTGTAAAGTGTAAGTCATGACATCCAATGATAAAATCGAACAAAAACTTAAGTTCTAAACCACAAAGTTGAAATGAAACTCAAAATTTAGACACTAAAAAAAAAAATTATATTGAACAAACTTCATTGTGTTGGGGTGGAAGATGAGTATATGATTGTATGAATATGGATAGTTTATTAGGTTAAAAAGAAGAGAGGAGGCATATAGAAGAAGAATCTTAAATGGGAATAATTGAATTATCGGAATAAGTAAATGAAAAGGTTAGATGAAAAGTAACATTTAGAATTTATATTGGAAAAGAAAAGAGCATAGCGTAGAATTTAAGTAATAATAATAATAAAAGAGAAAAGAAAGATTGTGAAATGAGAGCTTTCCTTCCAATTTCACTGCTCATACCTCTTCCGATGTTTCCATCTCACCGGCGGTGGCGCTGACGGTGCCTTCACTACATTTTCTTCCCTAATTATTAAGTTTTATTTTAAATTAATTTCTTTTTTCTAAAATCTTAAATTAAATGAAGGCATGTTTGTGTCTATTTAGTTGTTTTTTATTTTATTTTATTTTTTTAACTTTATATTGGTCATGTTTCTAACAAATCTAAAATCTTTAAATTTTATTTGTCCATTAAATATGAATATAAATTTGGGATCTTAAACTTAGAAAATTACTTTTTGTTTGTCTCTAAATTTTAAATACTTAGGATAGCAATTTTTCATCATTTATAATCTATTTTTTTCCTAGATGTGTTGAGAAGGAATTACATCTATGAAGCTTAGATCTTCAAAGTATGTAGAGAATAGATATCAAATACCACATACGTGAAGAGAATATATAAATATAAAAGATTTATACTAGCAAAATAAATTAAAATATTTACAAGCTACAACAAAATTTTGGATTTTATCAATGATAGAAACTGATAAACTTTTATCATTATTTATCAATACCATTGATAGAATAGTAGCATATCAGTGTCTTTCAATATCAATTAGTGATAGAATATGAAAATTTTGTCATATGTTGTAAATATTTTGTAAAATTTACTATGTTTTTACCATTTCTCATTTAAAATTTTAAAAAAAATATACCCTAAAATCATATTTTGATCGTGCTCTCCATTGTTGAAGGATTAAATATATGTTATATATAGTGTTCTTATAACTTAGTTTTTTATAAAGTAATGAATACATACATGTGTTCATATCCATATGAAGATAAAGAGAGGGCCCTACGTTTAGGTGAAAGAGGTTGGGAGAGTTATGAATGATCCAACCCAACCAAAGCTCAAATAGAAAGAAAGTGAAGCAATGCCTATTCAAATTGACACTACAACCCACATTATTTTCCAATTAAATCAATATAACCAAACTTTTCTTTTCTTTTTTTCTCTTTCTCTTTCTCTTTCTCTTTCTCTCTTTTTGTCTTCTTACTTTTGGATGCTATATGTAATCCACCAATTATTTAATCAAAATGACCATTTCAAATCTCTTTTGTTGTTTAACCATTTCAATTTTCCCCTTTCAACAAATGTCTTTGTGTACAAATTTTGTATGTAAACTAATAAGTGGAGTGGGTCTCGTTTTTGTCTCTAAATTACAAGACCTAACCTCATGGGACTTTTAATAATACTCATTGTCATATCAATTTCCTTTACATTAACTGCCCTTCAAATGGCAACATCCAATGCTTTTCTTCAAAATATATATTATGTACATTTGTATTGTTCATAATTTTGTCTTTTTTTAATGGTGGATTCATGCTTTCTTTTCACATTGCAATGAAGGATTTCAATGTGTTCAAATCATATACATATTAACAAACATTTAGCTGTAATTCTTCAAAGTTGATTTCAATTTTTAAAATTTAGAATCCTTTACCCAACAAGTTCTTGGCCTTTTCTTAAGTACAAGAAAGTGACTTATTCAAATGAGTTTTGAAGATTCTTTTTTTAAGAAAAATTTGAGAAAGAGTCGAATTCTTAAAAAACTAGCACCTTTTTTTTTAAATGGTTCAAACAATTTTTCTTAATCCATGGGGACGAGATTGACAACAAAGATTTAATTCTTTTTCCAATTTATTGATTGTTTTGGATCTTATATCTCGTAGTAATTATGTCGATATTCTAATAATCTTTGAAAATATTCTCAACATATTTTCAAATTTGTTTCTCAAAAAAAATTGATAAGTTGGAAAAGTTTAATTTTTTAACAAAACCATCGCATCTAGTCCATGATGTGCCAAAAAAAACTATTTAAACGATTTTTCAAGAACAGTGATAGTTTTATAAGACAAAAATTCAACCTTTCTATTTCTGAAAATTTTTCAAAAAAATTATTTTATCTCATAACTTTTTTTATTTATATAGGGTTAAAAAATGGAAACATTTTTTAAAATAGCAAAATATTGAATCTATTTACAAAATATAGCAAAATCTATCAAATTCCTTATAGCTAGCCTATTTAACTTTCTTTTTTTTTTTTTTGCTATATTTTGCAAAAGTTTCAATATTTTGCTATTCATTACAATTATTCCTTTATTTATTTACATCAATTCAATTTTATGTAATTATTCAAGAACTTGAAAATTAGCAAATTAGTTATATAATTTTAAATGAAAACGGATTTTGTGTTGTGTGGAAGATCCACTATCATGAAAGCAAAATTTGGAGCAACCTCGATGCTAAATCACCATTATGGGTTGCTCCATGACCTCCAAACTCATGTGTGCTCTAATAAGAAAAGAGAATAGTATTGAAAGAGGGTGAAAGCTAGGTTGGATTCCCCCTGTCACAATTATTTTACTACTAAAAAAAGGTAGACTAATCTCTATACTAAAAACTAAATGATTGCCCTTTATAAGACAATAAGGATCTTGCCAACTATGATACTTGGCTTCTTACCCTTCAACCATAAAGTAAATAACAATTTTAGACAACTTATAGAAGCATATTAACTCGTAGTCTAGTTTCAACTTGTCTCAAATATATAGTGCTTTTTGCTTATGTCGAGATGTTTCATAATGATCACTAAGCTAAATAAACCATTGGGTCATTAATTTGACCATTACTAATTTAAATTGATCGTTACAAATCATTTGAATTATTTCTCTAACGACAAATCTAAACAAATGCAATTAGAACTTAGCAGGTGAAGATTAAAACATATAAGTTTTCACTCACACATAGTCAATCATATAGACCAAGGGTCAGTCTTCATGGAAGTCTATGGTGTGGATCTGTTTTACCTTCTTAACTTCTATGGACGATCATATGGATCGGTTTTCATAGTTGTTGTTGATCTTATGATGTGAATTTTGATCTCTTTAGTCTTTATGGCCAAGTCTATGAGTTAGCTTTCATACTTTCAAAGATCTTTGTTCTCTTAAACTATCTGTCATCGATTTAAAGCTAAATGCTTAACTATATTTTTTTTCATATAAAAAGTTATGTTAAACCTCCCATCCAACAAAAATCAATAACCTATGGCTTATGACCATTCCTTTATTCAAAATAATAGTTAAATTTTGGTGGCTTTATTTTTGGTGGTTTCACCTACAAAGTGAATTATTGCTCTTGCTAGGAAGCAAAGTATAGGGCCATTGGGAGGTGTTAAAGAGTTGGTGAATTATTGTACAAAAAGTTTGGGCTTTTTACATTTGATGCTAATGTGAATATATCCATATACATGTATATGTACATGTATACATATACATATATATATATATAAGTGAACAAAGAGGAATCTCTTGGACTCAAACAAGGCGAGAAACAATTATTATTAATCCTAATTAATCTAGCTAGGGGTAGCATGATTAAATTTTTATAGGTTTTAATTGTACTTTCAAAAACTCTTTAGATATTAAGAGAATAGAGATGTGGTAATAGAAAAGAAATATGTGTTAGTGTGACATTAAACCATGACTTTGTTTTCAAATTTCAATTTAATTGTGATGTGTTGTCTTTGGATGATAAAACACTTATCTAATTAGTTAGCAAGAATTTTTTTTTTTGGTCGATCCATCTAGGAAGCTTCTTGTTTATTACAAGGAATTTTGTTGTCTTATGCTATAGATTGTTGAAAAAATAAGATCAAAATGTCGAACAAAATAGATCGACCTAAGTGCTGCTTGCAGCTCTCCTATTCAGGTGTGCACTCATCAGAATAAAGAATAGAAACAAAATGAAGAATGCTCAAAACAGTAAAGAAAAATAGAGATTGTTTTCAAACGTGACAGAGATGATTTTGGAGACTACTATATAGACAAACTATCTTAGAAAGCATAGTTACCCAAACCTACTCGCCCGCCCGTCCATTCGACTAGACGGTGACAGCACGTGGGTGTAGTGATAGGGTTATGCTATCACCACTAACATGTTTTGTTTCTCACTTAACGTTCTTTAATATTTATACTCTCTCACCTTTTCTAAATCTTTCAATAAGGGAAATGAAGTTCTCTCAACTTTGCTTATGGGCTTAGGCCCACCAGTCATTTCCAAAGTGGACCATGGTGAAACTTTCACATGGCATATCTCATACTCTAGAATCAACTAGACATGCTAATGAGAGCAGACAAGAAGAGTTAAGCTCTCCAGCTTCCACATAGTTTACTATTAGTGATCACAACATTTTTTAAAAATTACAAATATATAACAAAATCTATCAAATGATAAACTCTACAAATGATACTCCTACTAATGATATGGTCTTCCACTTATAAATCTATGCTAGTGATATGCTCTAATATCACTAATATTCCTACCAACCTTATTGTCTATCACCAATAGACTCTACGAGCGATATGATTCATCATTGGTAGACTTCAAAAATATAATCTAAATCTTCCTATATCTGCAAACTTTCTAACATTGTGCTACATATGTAATTCAAATATTTTAGATTTGATTGCTATATTTACAACTCCCTCTTAGAAACAACTCTTTTTTTTTTAATTCTTATGCATTGTTTGAACCTACCATAGTAAGGTTATTTAGTACCCTTAGCTTCCTGAATAATATCATTCTCAAGAAACTATTACGCATTGAACTAATTTAGTGGATCCTTAAACAAAAAAACAAAAAAAAGTTCCTTGTTATTTCAAAATTATGACTAATTTGAAACTATATTGTCTAGGGGTGAATTAGCTACACATTGTGAAAAAAGATGCTACAAATTGGTAAAGTCAAAAGTTGCACACATTGGAAATCAAAGCAACAATGAGCTACTAGATAAAATTTTGGCATACCAATATGTTTGCGGACCGTGAGAAAAAGATTTGCATACATAGATATTCTTTTAAAATAAAAAACAACCCAAATCAATTATGTTAAAATAGTTTTTCTAAAGATCGGTTACAACTTTCACAAATGCGTCAATTGTTCTGTCAAATTAAACTTAGCTTGAATGCAATTGACAATTGACGTAATCTTCCATCCTTGAAATGAAAGGTTCAACTCCCTACCTTCACAATTGGTGTACTAAAAAGAATCATCCAAAATTTCATACATTTTTTTTGCACTTTCTTGGTTAACGACTTAGTATATGTATTTCCGCATTCATGTACTTCCAACTTGGGTAACGATGTAACGCTTGAACATTAATTAGTATCAATTTAGTCTTTATGCGTTACATATATAACTATCAAGTATGAATGTAGTCCTCATACGTTATGATGATAATGGTTACAATGCACTTTTAATGTCATTATAATTCATTTTTATGTTAATTTATTAATTATCTAGTGATTATATCTATGTTGTTTCGTAATCTTCAACTATGACAAAAGAAAAAATTAAATAAATAATGAACTAAAAAATTAATAAATACAATCAATAATAAAAAAAATTAGAAAAAAGAACCATGATTATGAATTCTTTTTTTCTTTTGAAATATGATGATTACGTTTTAAAAAAATTTCAAATTTTTTCACCTACAACGAGAAAATGATGAACTAACAAAATTGGACAGTTTTATTCAAACTTTTCAAAATTTATGTTTGACATAATTATAAAAAGCAATTGTTACAACTACAATTAAAAGTTACCATTTCAAATAATATAAATAGATGATTCTAATATGTTTTAAAAGTTATTAAAATTATACCTATAACAATAGAGTTATTAAATTGAATAATATATTATTAACTAACTATAAATTTATTTGCGATTTTAAAAGATTGAATCCTTCAATTTTGAAATTTGAATCTTTTAAAATTTTACTATTAAAAAAATAGCATTGACACAATTCATAAAATTCAAGACTAAAAATATATATGATTATGAATCATTTAACATATGTTCTCTAAATATATAATTTAATATCTTGAAGTATTGTGAATGATGATAAGATTTACAACTAAATAAAAAGTAGAAGCTTTCTTTTTTCATTACTTTTTTGAAATACGATCAAGCAAAAAATAATAATTAAATAAAAAAAACATTTACTTATAGTTTTTTCATAAGAAAAATATTTACTTATCTAAATATATTATAATTTTCTTATTACTTATTGAATTAAAAAATATTTTATATTTTTAATTATTTGTTTTAACTAGAATTGTAAACGAGTTGTCTTGTTTTCAAGTTGGTTAGGTTGGCAACCCGAATAATTAATGTTCATTTCTATTTTTTTCATGGAAATTCAAACATTTCTGATTTTATTATATGTAATTTTTGTGATTAATGGATCGCAATCTATTTTTATTTTAATTTTTGTAATTTATATAATTTTAGATTATGCTTTAGAGTTTAATTTATATTATTAGCATTATGTATGATTGATAAATTTGTTTAATAAAAAGAAATAAACAAATGTATATTATGGTTAGTGTTTAATTTATATTATTAGCATTTACTATGATTGATAAATTTGCTTAATAAAAAGAAATAAACAAATGTTGATCGGGTCTTCACATACATCAAATTTGTTTGGTCCGTAAGTACTATATTAGCACATATACTCTCTTTGTTATTTGTCATATCATAATCAACTTATAGAGATTTAAATACTATGTTCGATATTTGTCTATATTTATCTAGTTTTACAAGATTTTGTATATTTAAGATTTAATTATGTATAATATTTATGGATTGTTTTTAAAATATAATTTAGTTAGAAAATATATTAAAGATAAATTCCAAGAGTTTTCTTTATTTTTAAAAGTAAAAAAATTATTTATATTCCTAAAAAACAAATTTTTTTATTTAGATATATTGTTAATTTTTCAAATACTTTTATAATTTTTCAAATAAATCTATTTTTTAAAAAATATTTTGCTAATTTCAAATTTTAACTGTTTTTAAGTTTTAAATTATAAATGAGATAAAATTTAGTTTGAATTTTAAAAACTTTGTATTTTTATTATTTGATTTATATTTTCACAAACAAATATTTTTTATACTATTTTTATCTCATATCTTTATCTGTTAAGTACTAAATAATAATAATAAGTACTATAGTTTATGCGAATATAATTTAAATATAACCAATATACTAATAATATTTTAATTAACTTTGGTAAAAAAAAAATTGTAACAACTAATTTTAATCAACAAAATATTTAATACACATTGATTTTTTTTATTGAATGAAAATGGTTAAATTGTTGTATTAGACATTCTATTTTATCTTTTAATTATTTTCCATAATTATTTTTCAATCAAAATTATTTACTATAAATTTATGGCCTTCAATTAATACAAAACTAGTGGATTACAACGATAAATATTCATAAATTAGAAAATAACATAAATATAAATTTAAAAATGAAAAAAATGTTGAACAAAATTTCATCAATTTAAAAATACAATGAATATACATTTTCAATAAGTTTCAATAACAATAAAATTGATTTTAAAACAAATACAAATTTTCATTAGAGAGAGAAAAATAAATGAATATTTAAATTTAAAAATTAGAATTTAATTTTATTAAAAAAAATAAAATTTATTTGTTGTATAAAATAAAAATTAATTTAAAAAAGATATTATTTTAAAATTTAATTTAATTGCGAAAAAATGAAAAAGAAAAAAGAAAATAAAGAGCAAGTCTTGAAGACTCACCTTATGAAAGATATTATTTTAGTAATCAGTTTGAAAACAACTATATTCTAATAATTAGTTTGAAAACAGCTATATTTTAATAATTAATTTTAAAAACTGCATTATTGATATAATTTTTCCCTCCACAATTTGTGTACTAAAAAAAATCACAAAATATTATTTATATTTTTGCACTTTCTTAGTTAACAACTTAGTATAAGTATTTCTAAATTCATGTACTTCTAACTTGGATAACGATGTAACATTTGAACGTTAATTAGTATCAATTTAATCTTCATGCGTTACATATATAACTATTTAATATGAATGTAACCCTCGTACGTTACATTTATAAAAGCAAATCCATGTTAAAAGTCAAATCCATGTTGTGGAGAAAAATGTTATAAGGTTTAAGAAAATTTCTTACTCGTATAAATTAATAAACATATTAGGAGTCAACTTTGTCTTAGTTAACTATTAAATTTGATGACATTTTTTTTCAATGAAGACTAAATACTTACAACTTTAGAGAGATTAAAATTAAACAATAACGTATTCAGGTCAAAAACTAAATTATTACACATTTAAAAATACACTAATGAAATTGAGTTACTTATAAGAAAGTTTAAGAAGTTGTCATTTGTGAGTTTAAATAAAGCGAAACATTCAAATTTTATTGTTAAATACATCGTAACAATAACAAAAAAAAAAAAAAAAAAAAGTTGAAAATACTTCAAAATAATTTCCCCTTTATCTTTTTTTTTTTTAAAGAAATTTAGAAATAAACGTCAAGGTAAACTCTTAACCATAACATTTTTTAAAAGAAAATTTAAAAAAATAGCAAAAAAAACAAATTTAAAATAATATAGCCCATGTCACCTACCTTTCAAGCATATTATTATTTAATTACCGTATCATAGAAAAAAATGTGTCATAAACTGTTTTTTTTTTAAATTTTTTATTCATCTAATGTAATTTAGAAGCCTAAATCAAGGATCAATTATCTAAATATCACAAAAACTACGTTATATATTAGATATAAAACTCTAAAATGAAAATAAGGATTATTAGACATTAGAATATTGTGGTTGATCCAACCTTCCTTGCTTTAGATACATATAAAATATGTAACTGAATTAAAAAGCATTAAAAACTGCCACACTGTTTGACAAATATGTTTGGAACAATTTCTATTTTTGAATTAAAAAATCCATACATACATGTTTTATTTTTCAATATATATATATATATATATCTCTCTCTCTATATATATATGTCATTTGATGTGTTCAAACAGAGGACTTACTATAAGAACAAGGGAAGTAACTCTCTCTATCTCTCTCTTTCCCTTTTAACTATTCACAACCTTCCCTATTTGCAATTAGTTCAAACATTTTTTCTAAACTATTAACCTACCAACTTTTACCCAACATCTGATCACACTGCAAGTTTAAAAACTCAAGCATGTTTTCACATTTCAGGCTCCTCTAAATAATAAAAGATTTAGAATATATGGTTTCATGGTTGTCCCATAAAAAATAGTCGTTATGTGAAAACTTTAGGTGTCCATAAATTCAAACCAAAAGAAAAATCACTGAATAAGAGTTATTAGGCATTAGTAGTCACTAACTTAGGTTTGATGTGACAGATCTTTGTTGCATATGTAACATTAATTTAATCAATACACATTAGATTCATATAGCATAGACCAAAAGGAAACAACCCACTACTTAACAAAATATTTCTTCATTTAAAAATAATATCAACAAAGGCCTTTCAATTTCCCCAAATTATGAATCAATTATTTGCCACTGTAGCTGTACACTCTCTCTACAAACAAAACAAAAATGATCTTCCCACCACAAATCAAGGCGCCTCAGCTCAATTCTAATAGCAAGATCAAAATTTTCTTTTAAAATTCATATTTGAAATTAAGGAACATTTTCAGGGGAAAATGAGAGGGAAATGGAAATTAAAGACATTTTTGTGATTGCTTTCTTATGCAAACAACAACATTACCAGAGAAATCTATGGAGGCAGCTTAATAAGAAGAAGCTAAACTCGTTAAAAGCTACTTTTTAGATACAAAAATGTTAAGAACTGGTCCAAGAAAAGAAAAATTGGTCAATAAAAATTAGTTTCCTTTTTTTTTTTTTTTGTTGTTGTTGTTGTTGGGTTTCCTTTTATGGGGATGATTTCTTATTCCCTTTCATCATTTTCTTCTTTATATTAACCAAAGAGAAAGGATCAGAAATCAGAATGATTCACAATGTTGCAGAAGAAGAGCAAGAATGGCACCTGATTAGACCGTTCTCATTGCAAGTCGTACATGTCTTGAACCCACTTTTCTCTGTGAACAATTTATGGCTTCCATTACAATCCTCACACAGTGTGAATCTGTACCCACCACACACCTCACAAACGCCGGAATCCGCCGTTGGCAACCCTTCGATCAGCTTCTTCAGCTCACCAATCTCGTGCAACTGCCTGATTTCCTCTGCTCCACCGATGTATTCCCCGCCGATGAAAACCGTCGGTAAGGGTAACTCCTTTTTACCAAGTATCTGCTGTAATTCCGCCACAAATCCTGAATCCATCGACAGATCTCGTTCATCAATCGAAACACGAAACCCTCGGAGTATTGAACGGACGGTCTTACAATCCTCAAACGTAGACCTCACAACACGTAAGCTAGTGAAGTAAACCACAATTCGTTTATCCGAAACAGGCCCGGCCTCAGATCGCGACGGAACCTGCGACGATTTAGTGGATTTAGGGTCTAGAAATTTGAGGACCGGTTCAGACTCAGGTTGAAATCGAAGCTGCGATTGACTCTCGGACGGGAGATTTGACCACGCCCTAAGCAAGGAATTAACAAATCGAACACGCTGGAAAACGATTGAAGCTTTTCTCGAAGTAGGTTTAGGGGGGGTTTCGTCAGCGAAAAGTTCTTGAACGTCTTTGAAGGAAGAACAAGAGAATGGAGACGATTGTGAAGACTTATCAGGAATCTGTACCATCGATTTGCTCCACGACCGCCACATCGAGGCCAGAATTCCTCGCCGGAAATCGTAAACAACAACAAAAACAAGACAAAATAAAAAAAGAAGAAATTATACCGCACGGCGGCTCAAATTCCACACACAAAAAAAAAAAAAGAAAAAAAAAAGGAAAAAAAAAGAAAAAGATGAGGATTGCTTGAAGCGAAGACTTGGATGATTGAATATGTGAAGAAAAAGGGGGAAAAGGGTTTAATTTTGCAGTGGAATGAAGCTTTTTCAGTTTTTAGGTTAAAGAAGAGAGAGGAGAAATAAGATTAAAAAGGGAAAGGAAAGGTTGAAGATTGAAGGTGAAGGGTATTGTAGCGGTTTGAAAAGAAAGGCGGTTTTGCTTTTTATGAGAGGTTGTAATTAAGAAAGACAAATCATAATTTTCTTTAAGTAACCTCTTTATTTGCTCTTCATTTATGTTTAATGTACATGTCATGTTTTAAATCATTTTTAAGTACTTTCTTTATTATTTTTCTTTTTTCTTAACTCTCTTTATTACTCATTTTTCTCTATTCTTTTATGCTTTCTTCCTTTTTTCTTTTTTGTACCAATTCATTTTCTATCTATTCAATTCCTAATTCCTAATTCCTTTTCTTATAAATATATAAATAAATTAAACCTTTTAGAATTTTAATTTGTAATTTTTAAGTTTGAGAAAGCTAGGAGATTCAATTTGTAGTTTAATCTTTTAAAAAATTCATAGACACATTCGTCTTAAATTACTACTTTTATTTCCTATTTGCTTTCATTTCATTCTTCCCTCTTATTAAAAAAAACATTAGATATTTTGTCAACTAATTATCATATATTGATATTTTTTTATAAAATAAATCATTTATATTTTTGAAGTTAAATAACTTTAAAAAAAAACAACTAGATAAAAATGAGATGACCTCGATACATAAATTTGAAGAAAGACATATCTTCCGAAGTCATCTAAAACTCTCAAATTGCTTTTGTAAAAGCATCTTAACACGTCTAACAATGTTTAAATATCTATATTTAGATGCTTGCAAAACAAACCGACTCTAAAATATCAAAATTAGTTGTCTAGGAAATCCTATATATATTGACTTTTTGCTTGCCCTTTTAAATCTTTTTGTTTTATGCAATTTTTCATTTTAATTTGTTAACATAATATTATTACGTTTTCTAATTACCATGCATGAATGGAGAAAATGACCCATAACTTTAAAGTTGGTAGTATGAGTCTCATACTCATTTTCGTGAATCTCTGTTTATAAATAAATGAATCATAATGTCTTAATTGATTTGGGTTGGAATTGACATTTGTAAATGCATAAAATAAAATAAAATAAAATAAATGATATGATTATAGTGTTGTTGTACGTAATAAAAGATGTCACAATAAGATATGTGGGAAAGGTCAAATCAATATATTATATAAAGTTAGGAAGAGAAATTAATAAATTAAAATGCACTTCATGTTTATATTTATAAGGAAAGAAAATCTTGTATGGGAAGAAGATGAAACATATTGTATAAGAAATAGCTGCATGTTGTTGGGTACCTTGGAGAAAACTTTATAGTGAAACTTTTTTATGGGAATTAATTTATAAAGCCATAATCCTTTTTTTAATTCCCCTATATTTATGAATGAGTTATTATCTATTTGCTTTATATTTTATTTAAAATATATATATTCTTACATCTCCAAAAAAGTTTCAATGATATCTAAACATTTTTTTAATTGCATTAATACTTTTTAGACATGTTGGAAAATTAAAAAGGAAAGTAATATTTGATATTTGATATTTGTTTGAATGATGTATGAAGTGTAAGAGTGGTATGTAAATATTGCAAATTATTTAATTGCGTTTTGGGATGGGATCACGTGCAGTATGGCCCACCGAAACAATAGATTTAGAATGTAATGAGTGTGCTGTGGTGACACCCCCTGTTTCCTCTTTAAAACACAAATATATATATATATTTTTTTTTTACTAAAGTTTGGTGGTCTCTGAAAAGTTTAAAAGTTTTCACATGCTTTCAAAATTACCATTTCCCCCATTCCCTACTAATTAATTTCTTTCAACTTATAATAAACACATAACCAAATACAATTTTAATCATCAACAATTATCTATTACATTTCCTTCCCTAAAATCTATCTTCAAATCTCTTTCCATAAATCCCGTGTGTGAAGCCTTGAAAATGTAATGGCCTTTTAATTTTAATACTCAAAACTTTTGTTCTCTTCTTCCTTCACTCTCCCAAACTGGATGGATGCTTCACATTACCTTTCTTTCTTTATTTAAATTAATTAAATAATACAATTATAAATTTAACTCTCTAATTCCAATTCAATTTATCAAAACATTCTAACCATTTTGTTATTATTGATCAGAACATAATCAAAGTTATTGAATTTGTGTTGGTTGGCCATTTAGATTCTCATTGTGTAGCTGTGACCCACAAATAATCACATCTATACGCGTTTTTATATTATATATTATTCATTCAGAATGTTTTTAGATTAATTAATTAGTTCTTACATTTCTTTACATTATTAAATAACTCTGTTTCTGCCATTAGGGTTTAATTAACAATTCATAACATCTGATCATCTCTAACCAATTCTACTTTACACCATATGCTCAACATTTCTTTCTAATATAATGCTACTCTTTTTAATTATTATTACTTTTCTTTACTAATTCTTATCATCTCATTCAAAGTCTAATATATATGATTTTTTTTGTACTGTTTTATATTTACTAATACTTTCTTGCAACAATCTTTTTTAATAAACAAAAAAAAAAGTGTAAAAAAGTCTTACGAACTAATTAATTTCAATAAAAAAAAGGTTTCGTAAAAAATGTAAACATTTAGTTTGGAGCTTTCGTAGTTTTTAATTATTTGTCAAAGTCTATTAATGGTAAGAGTCTATCAGCAATAAACCATGTAACAAATATAAATCATAAAATTTTATCAGCAATAAACTTTGCTATATTTACAATTTTTAAAAATTTTGCTAGGTATTTAATAATTATTCTAAAAATTGATACATGTTATTAGAAAAAATCACTGAAATTGCAAATCTAAAATTGAACGAGTAAGTTATAGTATTAAACTAATATTAAATTTGTTTGTTTAACAATAATGATTGAATAGATGAGCCATCAAAATTAATTTACACAACTCTTTTTTTTATAATTTACAATTTTATATCATGGATGCTTTTCATTTTGTTTTCTCTAATTATTGGTTAAATATAATAGAAATAGGAGCAATTTTTTTTTAAAAATAAAATAAAATATGATATTATTTAAAAATTTAGGAGATAAAAATTGGTTGCATGAGTCTGTGAGAAATATACTAAACATACACAATCAAATTTAATTTATAGTCACTGCTAATTCTGGAAATATCTATTTTTAAAAGCTACTAAGGAATAAAATTTAAAAACCACATTTATGAAATCTATTTCAAAATTTTCTGAGTGTTTAATTTTGTAGAAAAGAAAAAGTTCGACTGTTTGTTTTTGAAGTGAATATATTTATAAAATAAATTGGTTTTAGAGAAAATTTTAAATTAACTTTTAGAAAAAAAATATTTTGGAGTCTTTCCCTCCTTTGTGTAATATATAATACCAAAACATCATCACTATTATCAATGATTTTGGATTGAATGGTCAATTAACATTTGAAACAACAAAGTCAAGAAAAAGCATGATACGTCAAAACTGGCAACTAAAGACCAAAATATAGTTTAACCTTGGTCGAGGAAGTGGATGACCCTAACCAAACATGAAATCAAGCATGCCCTATGATCCAAAGAGATATCTTGGTAGCAACTATAAAACCTTAAGGAACAACCTACCTAAGCTTTCAGGCTTTCTCACTCTCTAACTTAAGCATCAAAGTGCGTGTGACAATTGTCACATTGATACACAAGTTTTCACTTTTGTGGGTTGATTTATTCTTCTCTTCAAACAAACTAACTATATCAATGTCACGTGGTGATCAACCGTGCTTTCTCCTATCCAAAATTGGCATCAAATCTTCTAACTCACTATCACCATAGTTATTGCCTCTAGTGACAATTGTGAGGAAACTTCCGACCCATTCTTGTGACCACTATTGGCATGTGATAAAAGAAAATTAAGATCGATCAAAGAAGGGTGTTTTTAAATAAAAATTTGAAACTTTTAATTGATTGTTTGATCACACTTTTAGAGTAATTTTATTAACATTTCAAGCGTAGGGTTAAAAAATTCACTTAGTCCACCAAACAGTATTTTAAAAAGAGTGCGACATATTTCATTTTGGTTTAAATTTTAGATTCACTATAAAATTATTTCAACCAATCATCGTTACTCGAAAGAAAGAAATAATTTTGAAAAATAAATATTCGTCGTCTTAGACTTGTAGTTCTAAAGGAAGATTCTCAAGCAGCCAGAAATGGAGGTCGGAGCGACGGCCACGACATCTGAACCCAATGGAAAGTCTATCTCTATCAACGTCAAGTTCACCGGAAAGTCAATACCAATTACTCTTCCCGCCGATTCCACTGTGAAACATCTCAAATCTCTTCTTCAACCTTTAACCAATGTCCTACCTCGTGGCCAGAAGCTCATCTTCAAAGGTCGTGGTGGAAGATTTTTTCTGAGAGACGTGATCAGTATTGGATTCTTATTGAGTAAGTTCGTGATATGTGATTTCAGGGAAGGTTTTGGCGGACGAGATGACGTTGGCGGCGTCGGAGGTGGCTAATGGAGCGAAAATGATGCTCATGGCTTCTCAGGGACTACACCAAGGGGTAATTCGTTTCGTTTTCAATTGAATTCTTATTTCTTGCATCTGGATTTCAATTTTGCTAAATCTTTATTTCAATCTCTCCTATTACATCTCTCTTCCGCTTGTGTTACTTCTTAGGGTTAATTTGTTAAAACTGCCACAAAGATGGTTTCTCTGTTAAGCTTTGTGGATTCATCGTATATTTGATTTGCAGTTGAAAATTAAACGGAATGTATATTGTTATATGTTTTCATTTGGACATTGGTGGATTTGAGATTAGGCATTTTGCAATTAGTTTTCTCTCTTTGGATTTGATTGAATAGGATGGCCCTATCCTTCGAGAAGCGAGAACTCGTTCCAGAGAAAGGAGTATGCAAAATGCGAGTAAATTGGTTGATGAAAAACAGCGTGTACCTGTGGATAAAAGCCGTTTTGAAAGATGGAAGGCCACTGGAGTGATAGCGTTATCTGACTGCAATTTGAAGGTATAGATCAAACCATCCTTTCGCAGAACAAAACAAATTTGTGATGATTTTTTTTTTTTTTTCTAAATCTTCATTGAAATCTCCTATAGGTAATTCCCAATGAAGTGTGGTCTTGTGAAACTTCAGCCAGAGTACTTGATTTGAGCAACAACTCTATTAACCGTGTTCCTTCTCAAGTTGGCAGTCTAAGTAAACTGCAGGTGAAGTTAATTCCTGTCTTCCTTTTCACATTTGAGTATTTTATCTTTGTAAAATCTCTCCAATTTTATCATGATCTGCAGAAATTGTTGCTGAATGTTAATGAGATATCTGACGAGTCTATAAGTTGGGATGGTTTTCCATTTTTGAACCATCTAACAGTTTTGTCCCTATCTCATAATCTGTAAGTAGCTTCAGTTGTTTCAAGGATTAGTTGATATCTAATTTTTGCAATATCAGAAGAAAAAATGATCAAGTTAGGTATTCTTTATCGACTGATCCGTTAACATCAATTAAGTTGGTTGATGCAGGTTAACTACTTTACCTTCTGCACTTGGGAGTTTGACTTCACTAAAGCAACTCCATGTGAATAATAACAAATTGACGAGTCTCCCAGATGAAATAAAATTTTTGACCCGACTGGAAGTTTTGAAAGTCGGCCATAATAGGTAACATTGAGCCGCATATACTCGCACAAATTCCTCATCAGTAAACTCTATAATTGTAGTGGAGATCCTCACCAGATAATTTATAATTTATTTACACTTTTTTTCTTCTTGTGGTGCAGATAAACATTTCCTAGTTTATCTAATGTAAATAACTTTATCCACTGTTATCTATTATTAATGCGTCTCTCTCCATACATGGCTCAGGATAAGCATTGTTCCTTCAACCATTGGGGAATGTAGTTCTCTTACAGAGGTACAAGGCTTATTTTTAAAAGAACCATTCTTTCGC
Source organism: Cucumis hystrix (assembly GCA_025688845.1). Taxonomy (NCBI): domain Eukaryota; kingdom Viridiplantae; phylum Streptophyta; class Magnoliopsida; order Cucurbitales; family Cucurbitaceae; genus Cucumis; species Cucumis hystrix. Next base: position 20,067,951 of record CM046893.1, read on the forward strand.
ACTCTTCTTTTTAGTTTAAGAAATATCGATTCCTAACATTGTCCCCCCTTCCCTCCCCCCATCCAAGAAATATTGACATGCTTGGCTATGGTACACAGGTGGATCTGTCATCAAATCTTCTGTCAGAGTTACCCGAGACACTAGGTTGCCTGCTCAATTTGAAGGTTCCTACCCACTTCAGTATCTTTCAAATCATATACTTTCTTCGAATGATCAATTATTATCCAATAGTGGAAATTATGGAACGTTATACAGAATACGTAAAATAGAAGCATGTTTCTTTCATTAGAAGTTGCTCTTGAAAGACAATTCTTTGGGAGCAGCTCACATGAAATTCCCTTGTGTCTTTCTATTCTCTCTTTCTTTGCAAACTGAAAACACTCATTTAAACAGAATGTATGTCTCAATCTATGTAATACCTAGTTGCAGTTATCCTAAAACTTCTAGGTTCTGTTTTCCAGTTAATTTTTAAGGTAACTCTGCTATGGGAAATAATCTACCTGTTCCCCCAAACTGGTGACTAAGTATTTATGGAAGTAACAGAATTACCATAAACTGAAAGCATCCCACCTTGGTCAATACTGGCTGATGCGACTCAGCACCAGGAAATATAAAATGGAGAGAGAGGGTAACTCTGATTCTTTCCGCTGAAGCTAAAATCTTGCTCGTTGGTCTTACATTCAGCTGAAAGGGAAAATCCGTGGAAGCACCTAAGAATATCTCCAAAATCTTAGCCCTTGAGATTTAAAGAAAATCTCAATCGAGTCCAGTTACAAGCTATCTCAAGACCCAGCGTGAGAAGTAGCCTTTCTTCTTCCTTTTCCTCCAATCTTCTTCAAGAGTTCTGATAGACTGGCAATTGCCATTGTTCAACAAAAAAAGCCTCGCTAAGTTGAAATTATGTGCGTAGATAAGGTGTCAATCTATCGCCAAAACAAACAACAGGTGTTTTTATTGAAACGTAAGTTTCCATAAACCCTGCTCCCCAACTAGAAACCTCAAATAATTTCATAGGGTAACCTCATGACCATCAAATTGCTATTACAATTTGAATTGTAACTCCAAAAAAAGCATCTAAGTTTGTAAGTTGGTGCTTTAACCATTAGCCGTTGATGGGGTTTCTCAATAGTCTTTCAAACTTCCACTTCATGAAGGGACATTCCGACGAGCTACCTACAAATGGAAAATAATAACCATTAAACCATCCTTGGCCTAAAACTTATACTGTTGGTTCGGGGAATATTAATCATGTACACCTCCCTCAAATATTGGCTCATGTGTAAATCTGACTCACAAGAGCGATCAAGTATAGACTATTAATATAGAGAGATTATATCATATCATAAAAATTTGAACATAACCAAACGGGTCTGATTTCATGTTAAATGAATTATTAAACTCAAGCCAGCTACTAATCTTTTCAGTTATTTATTTTACATTGTATTATAAGGATTCAGTAGTAGCTGCATGAGCTAGGTTACAAGGTTTGTTTGTACAAACTTCAATAGGAGTTTTCTGTGTTAATTATTATGTCATCATTGCAGGCTTTGCATCTCAATCAAAATGGCCTAACGTCCCTACCTTCTACACTATTTAAGATGTGTATCCAACTCTCTACCCTTGATCTCCACAACACAGAAATCACCATAGACCTTCTCCGACAGGTACGCACTCATGCTGCAATTTGTACAGACAAATTTTGCAGTAGTACAATACATACTCCTCACCTTCAAAATTTGAAGTCTCCTCAAATTTCACATTAATTTATTTCATAGACTCAAATACTTGTTCGAATCAATTTTGTACCTCCTTGAATAATCTGATTCCCTCTTGTGACAGTATGAAGGATGGGAAGCTTTTGATGAACGTCGGCGTTTAAAGCACCAGAAACAACTGGATTTTCGGGTAATGAACCAGGCTGATTTTGATGAAGGTGCTGATAAACACTGAGGATGCTTCGTCGCCATTTTTATTTCAACTATATCATTGTTAGATTATGGTGTTGGCAAAATGTTTGTGATTAGATGATTTTTTTTTTTTTATGTTTTAGTTCCTGATGACAGCCCTTCACATCATCTTCTAAAACACTTGAGTTTGGTTTGGGGATAATTTATATGGAAAGTTTTATATTCTACAATACATTTAGGTTTACGTAAGAGAATCTATTATATATCAATGGTAGCGTGGGACATCTAAAACAAATGAATCCAGAATTAAAATATCAAATCTATTTCATATTTATTTATAAAGTATATATTATCTTCCAATATTGTTAGAATTTAAATACTATCTAACAACTTTAAATTGTGCTTCACAATTCATGAACTAAACAAAAGTCAAAACGTTTTGGATGCATTAAGGTCACTAAAGTGGAAAATGAAGAATCATTAAGGTTAATCCTAAATATGTATGTAATTTCAGTGGGGGCATTGACGGAGATAATTAAATTAGACGAAGATTTTTAAGGAGAAAAATCAAATTATGAATTTCCATTGCTTGAAAATTAGAGTGTATGCAATTAGATAAGTTGGGTTGCCAAGTTTTTTGATTAAGTAATATTTCCATAAGCACAATGCCATATTTTATAGGTTTTAAAAGAGATTGCTGCAAATTTAGATGTTAGATTCAAATTAATTAAGTATTTAACAATATTTTTAAAAATTTACAAATATTTTTAAATTATCACTTGGTAAACCATGGTTTATTTTGCTATATTTGCAACACTTATATCCTTAATTATTATTCTTAAAATCACTATTAAATTGATAATTACCCTTCTAAAAAGTTAACCCATTTTTCGTTTGGGCATTGTATTTTATTAGGTGGTCATCTACATAAATTTTCCGAAATAATCATGAAAAGCAGTCAGTTACTAGAGTATGCCTATTTCCGGGACAATTTATTTTCCCAGTATCCCCTGACCTCTTAGCCATAAATGAATAAAATAGAGAACATGCTTACTAATATTTTTCATTCCTTCATCTTGATCTTGCACAATATTAACCAACCAACTATCCATATCATCTCCATTCTCCACACAAACAATATTTTGATACTTCAAGACAACAGAGGCTGAACACTTCAATAATTATACACACGAACTCTTAAGAAACACCCAAAGCAAACAAATGCTCCCTTCTCTATTTCTAGGAACAGATTAAACTCCCAACATATCATAGTTTCAAACATTCACTTCACAACAAATAGCCTTCCACATTAAGACCTTCGGAACGCAAGAAATGAGAATGTTAATATACCAATGAAGAACAAGATGAAAGAAATTGGTAAAGTAGAGGAAAACACTTTCAACTTATCTTAGTGAGAGAGGAGTTGAACATCCCCAAAGCCAGTGGATTGGTGGAGATAGCTCCAACCGTCCATACGAGAAGGGTACATTTATATTGCACAAATCAAAAGTTTCTTCCAAATTTATGTATGAGAATATATCAACTGTGTCCGGCCATTAAATATTTTTTAATACTCATGAGCTCTAGAGCAGTACTAAACTCTTTTATAAAAGACTTTAAAAACAAAGTCTGACCAAGGTCGGAAGAATGATCCAGTGAAAGAAGAGTACCTAACGGAAGTAAACAGACACAAGAGGGATGTCAATATCATTGTCCTCATCATCCTCGCATGCCACGACAACATCCAAATGTCGACGATACGGAGGCAGCTCCACCTTTGCAACGTCTCGAGCTAAGTCGACTACCTTCTTGTCCATTCGATCTCTGTGTCGAGGGAACATACTATTGTACAGAAGACAGCTACCACATGAGATGCTATAGGCATTTAATCCCTTGTTTTTCAACCAATCAATAAGTTCTCTGAGAGTAGGGTTGTCTTTGATGATCCATCTGTCCCAGACAGTCCAGCTCATGTCCCGGTGCTTAATCACCTTGGGTGGCACTGGCTCAGCCATGGAAAATAGAGGCAATGCAAGGTTGGCAAATGTGTTGCGGTAGTCCTCCACCTTGTGGCCGCCATCAAGAACTTTGTACAGTTCAAGGCAAACAAGACCTGTGGCCATTGCAGTCGAGGTTGCAATGGCAGGGATGATCCTTCCAGCGATAAACTTGGCTTTCAACTTATCTACTTCAGGAATACTGTAATTCCTCGCTCTCATGTTAGCAAGCCCAGCTATGAGATCCATATGGAAATTTGAATCATCATCCTGCACCATTGAAACTAAGCTAGTTAAATTTACACACTTGATTCCAAGAACTCTCAAAAACTTTTTAATTGATGAAAACTATCTTTCTGCTTGTATTTTCTGTTTTTTTCCCAAAGATGATCGTAAAAGAATCGTTATCAATAAATTGTTCAAAGAAAGACCTTCTCGAACTGGATTGGTTTCATCCTGAATCCCTCTGGTAGCTTCCTGCAAGTTTCCTCCAATTTGCCTGCTAGGTCATGAATGACGGCAGCATCATCAACAGATGCTGTAGATAGACTGGTTGCCTTCTCATCAGTCACTATCTTGGCATCTTTTTTGGGCATAAAATCTGGTACTATAACTCTGTCGATTGCATCGGCCAATTTCCTGGGGTTCTTGACCCAGTCAGGAATTGGAATGGCATATGACTCTGATCGTAGTATAGCAGCCGCCAAAACGAACTGAAGGTGACTTTGATCAGAAGTTGAAAATTGCAGTGGATGAGGAAATCTCTTTGGAGCAGACCAGAATGGAGCCCCATTACTCGTTTGAGCATCTTCAGGAAATGTGTATATCAACTGCTTTACACGGTTGGCAAAATAATCTTCAAACCTGTCAAAACAATAACACACTAGGAATTAATTCCATTGGACAACTCAAGAATAAAAAAGTTTCAGTGGAGACAAATGAAAGTTGAGGTCGTGAAGAATAGTACTTCAAACGAGCCCATGTAATGCAGTCTTCAAATGTCTCGCATCTTTCTCTATCAAGACACTCAAGAATTCGCTCCAAAGTATCCCTAGACTGAGCATCACCAGCATTCATCATTGCAGAAGTATATTCACTGGGATTAGATAGATAAGCATTAACATCAGTAGGTGTCTTCTCAAGCAATCCCTCAAACTCAGATCGAGCCCAAGTCAAACAGTGATCAATGTTGTGTGGAAATGAATGCACAGTACACATGGGCGCTTGTTTCTCAGGTGGGTCTCTTGATGCACCATAGTTTTCAGTCAGGTGAGGAATGACCATTTGAGTATTGCATTTAGCACCAAGAGTGCCAGATTCTAAAAGTGGCTTCTGAAAGTATAAGCACCTTTGATCAACATATAGCCTTGCATTTACATTATCTAGTGCATTAACTACAACACTCAAATTCTCCCAAAAGCTATCATCAAAGACAGTTTCAGTCTCAGGACTAACTCGGTTCTGCAAAGCTTCAATATTAAGGTGTCGGTTAATTGCAACAGCAGCAGCAGCAGCAACGGTGGATTTGGCCTGCCCGATGTTCCAATCACGGAAAAGGAACTGCCTACTAAGGTTGCTTTTTTCAATTACATCATCGTCAGTAATTGTTAACTTCCCTTCGCTGCTACATGAAACTCCCATAAGTGCAAGATTCTTCAAAAACTCACAGCCTAGAGCACCAGATCCAACCATAAACACTTTGGCATTTTCCAGTTTCTTCTGAAGCTTAGACCCAAACACTGAAATCTGTGCATCGTAACGGCTATTCAAGGGTCTAAAATCACTGGCATCCAATGATTCCGTGGGAAGTGACTCCACTGAGTCAAAATAGAAGAACTGCATATTAGAAAGAAGATAACATGAGAACATAAGAAAGAGTAATCGAACGACAATTCCTGCAGGTAAAGTTAAAACATGATCAGCTGCAATTACTTCACTGGTTCCAATAGATTATGATCTATTTCATGTAAGTAGAGAGAGATGCATACTTGTATATGTGTGTACCTATGGGCAACTCTCGAGACATTAAAGAAACTTCTTGGACAAATAAGTCCCAAGCATTTCAACACAAAGTTCGGTTCACTAAGACATCTACTAACCTGGACAAGTGGATGAAACTTTCCTGAGCATGCTTTGAGAACCTCTTGAGCGACAATACCACCAAACATGGCGGCCATAGGATTCAGTACTGCCTTGGCACCAAATGCAAAATGTCTCAAAAGCTTAGGATTAATATCTTCAACTCTTCCATCTCCAAGACTCTCGTTAATGGTACTGGCAACAGAGATCAGCTTCTGAGCATCCTCCTCAGAACCAGCAACTGGTAGGCGACCCAACTCCGTCACAAATTTATCCAATGCCAAGAATGCCAAGTGTATGAGAGGAGGACGATCAAACTTGGAGAAATCACTCAGAAGGAAATCACCAGGATCGCTAATTGCTTCTCTTAATGGCTTGAAGTTCAACACCTTGGGCTGTTTCACCTGTGTGACAATGCCACCTTTCTCATAGCTACCAAAGTTTGTAGTATCCTCCTCAAGAGTAAATGAATAGGCCCTGCAATTTTTAATCCTTCTCGGCTTCCCATCATTCAGCTCTGTCATACCATGAACTTCAGAGAACACCACAAGATCTCCATCTTGAAACTCAAGCCTCTCATCATCAACACAGGAAACAAGTGCAGGATTGTCATTGCTAATGGACGCAATTATGCCAGTGTGTGGATCCTCTCCATACACATCGTAAACAGTGAACTCAGGCCCAAAGTCACAGAACACCGAACCAAAGAGCCCTCTAACTTCAGACTTGATGAATGAAATAGGAGGCTGGTGGTTGTGACAAAAGTCATTGAATTCCATAGCCTTGTCAAGGCTAGTATCAGTGAAGACAACAACCTGCATCCAACGGACATGGAAGGTTAAATCATGTGCGTGGAACTCGTATAAAAGAAAGATAAGCACACATTGTTGATGTAAAAGATGTAAACTCCAGTAACAGAAACCAGCAATTTGTTACAATATGGTTAAGAAAGTAAGAAATTTCATTAGTTAGTGAGGCAAGGAGATTGAGACCCCACCTTGAGTCTTAATAAATCAAAAACCTTTTTATATAGAGCCGACAACCGAGGAAAGGGAAAAATCTTCTTTTTGAGAGGTGTTTTGTTGTGAACTGTGAAGCAAGGACCATGCTGTCCAGAGAGAACTGGGAGCAGACAAAGGCATGAATACCTTCAGTTTGTCTACTCCGTTTACCAGCTCAGAGAAGATGAGTGAGTGCAAAGGAAGTTATTTGCCAACGTCTGGCCACTATTAATAAATAAAACTGCGGGTGGTCTATAATTTTCTATTACTGACTCCATGGCCTGCATTAAGCAACTATAATACTTCCCTTTACTGGCAGATGTCATGATCCTTTCCATGAATTTGCAATCAATTGAAAGTTCTATAAAATCTTCATTGTTGTGTTATCATGTCCCAAAAGTCAACCACATTTTTATTTTCAATTTTCATTTTTTCAGATCACAAGCACGCTTTTATGAGCTGCTTTTGCAGATACTTTCTTTCATGAAGAAAACTGAAAGGAAATAAGGGCAAACAAATAAATAAAAAGCCCAAGGAAGAGGAGTCCACAGCAAACTACAAGAAAACCACTTCAATCCAATATATATATATATATCACAACTACAAAAATGTCTAGTGACTAAGGCCACAAAAAGGCATCATTATTACCCAGGCACCTCAAAATCAAAAGAAAAAAACTAGCTTGCCCCAAGGTTTTACCCTTTCTTCCTTAATCAAGGGGTGTAAAAACACATCCCCACCAAAACCCACCACCCTACCCCAAGCATCACAGATGTCAAATGAGATTCTCCAATAATCCAAAATGAACAGAGAAAATTGGCAACCCAAAACAAATTATCGAGCTCTCCTCAAGCCTTCAGCAAAGAATGCACCATAGCTGGAAAAAATGAAGAAAGGTTTACATAACTCATCCAGTTGGAATACCTCCAGAAGAATAAAAGGGTGTGAGTTTGATAAAGAGCTAAGAAGCAACAGGTTCAATCCATTGTAGCCACCAATCCAGGGCCTACCTAAAATTTAATACTATACAGACCCAAATGTTGTAAGTTCAAACAAGTTGACCTATGAGATGAGTCAAGGTGCGTGTTATTAAACTACTAATTTATCCAAAAGTTTAAGCTAATGATTGAAGGAAAATTTAATTATATAGAACTAACCTGTGTAACCTAGTCTAGACACGGATATCAAACATTTGCTTTAGTCTCTACTTGTGATGACATAAGTTCCTCCTACAACACATGAATTAAGAATCATCACAGCAACTTGAATTTGGGAGCAACAAAACGTCGTCAAAAGAAGGCATTAGAGGCCTCCAAAGCTCATCCCTTTGGACATAATCCAAGGTGTCCACTCATGTACAACTTGTCACACAAGCCTTAACCTTCATTAGAAATTTAGAATTATAACTTACTAGTGAGAGAGAAAAGTAGAGACAATCGGGGAGGTAGAATGTGCAGACAAAATGTGAAAGAAAAATGGCACAACCCTCTAGAAGGATCTGGAGACCACAAACGAACACCCGTAGGCACACTTGGTGGTCTCACAAAATGGAGAGAAGACCGAATAAAAAAAGAGTCACCAAAAGTCTAAGGGAAGCAAGGAAGGACAAGGGGCAACAACACTGAGCTACCAAATGCAACCTTAAGTTTGAAATACAAAATAATTGTAGGGTTTTTTTCTTAGAAGATATAATAAAATTGCAAGACAACACACAGATTTCTTCCCCACCCAACAATCCCCCGAAGTTAAGTCTTTGAACCATTCCCAACAAAACAACGCATAAACTGACGAAAAGAGGAGAAACCCCCGAGTAAAAGCTTTCCAGAAGATTAGCTAAGAGTCTCCACCAGTAACCACCATCCTCACACAACTTGAAAGGATATTGGATATCCCAATATAACCCTATGCCCCAGTGTGGAAGAAACACCACAACCACATACTCACAAAAACCTTGTCATGTAACCTCAAGCTTCCAATGCCTAAACCTCCTCGACAAACAGTTTCAAACCACCTCCCGCCACTTGACCAGGTGGGATCTCCCCTTCGTCAACACCTTCCCAAAAGCACTCTACACTTTCTCAATAGGCTTACCAAGATCAGAATCCTAAAAATCAACAAGAAAAAAGTAGGCATTCGTCTCAACACATGATGGATGAGAGTAGGTCTTCCTCTTTCACAGAGAGAAAGAAAAAGAAAAACGACAACTCTCCACAAGCGAAACAATCTCTTTTCATTTTAACCAAGATGGTTCCAAAAATTCAAATTCCTCACTTTCCACCCTAGGGGAGCTAAAAGTACTCCTATAAGGGAACGTGCCCGCTTCAAAACCAACCAAAAGGTCAAACTTGAAAGAACAGCAATTTATACCTTTTTGGAGCTCTAACCTCCATTAATCTTAAGCCCAAAAATCCCTTGAAAACAAGACAAAAACCTGTTGAGATTAACACACACACACACTTTAAAAACCTGAAGGTAAGCCAAATGAACCAGCCCCTTACCCACCTTTCCTTGATCACACCCTTCTCTGAACTTGATGAAACTAGGCTATTGCCCGCTACTACTAAGGAAACTTTTTTAACTCTAACCAAATAAAGATGGCAGATAAATGCTTAACTTTGAGCCCCACAAAATCGTTGCAAAAGCTCTTTCAAATAAATTACGATCACCTAGCCCACTACCAGTTTGGATAGTCCTCTAGCACAAAAAATTCTCCCAAATTCATCTACAAATAATAAGAAAGTTTAGGATTCCTCAAAATATTGGAATGAACCATAATAGTAAAAGATCTTTTTTAAAAAACTTCCACAAGAACTACAACGGCAACCTACCACTATGTTCTTTCAACTAGTAACAAAAGATTCAGGCAATGCCTCAAGATGTGTCTGATTATAATATTATATGGTGTGTAAAATTACCAATCACGGCCTCTTTGAAGAAAATTTCAAATGCCAATAGACATCCTGACAGCACTTTGGAAACATAACACCCTAAAAGAGTTAAAAGTGATCCTTCAGGGTTCTCTAACCGAGGCTCCAAAATTCACATTCAGACCAAATAGGTATAACTGTGGCAAGAAAACAAAAGGCACTCTTGTTGCCTTGTTTTTCTACCCTACAAAGTTTGGTGGGAGATCTGAACACAAACTGAACTTTGGAATCAACAGGCTGTTCGGAAGCGCGAGAAGGTGTCGATCACCATTTCAGATGGCGGCTTGAGATGTTCTGTCATGAATCTTGTGCTCAGAAAGCTAAAATATAGAAATGCTCCACTATGTCAGAAGCATAACAATAATACATGATACTATCATACTAGAATCGAAGACACAAGCAGACAATTATAAGCAAATAAAATGAGGAGTAGACAAGTTGGCATTCAATATGAGCTTGTGTGGGATGCTCAAATTAGATGACCCTAATTTCTAGAGTTCTTGTCAAACTTTCAGACAACAAATAGAGAAATGCAAAGGCTTGGAAGTGAAATGTAGGACTTGTTCGTTAAACTTCCTATTTTTCACTTAATGTATGAACACAGTTCATTTGGAGTTCATTAGTCTCTTCACAAGACCAAAAAACAAAAGGCACACAGGTTTAAAAACTGGGCTTCGAATTCCAGTGGATGCAATTCAACCTCTGCCAGTTCGTAACATAATTTTTTTTATTATCACATGCAGTTTCATATCATCAAATGAGTATATGCACTCCTAAAAGAAATGAGTAGAAAATATGCCAAAAGGTATACCTCAAAATCAGAAAGTTGTTCTTTCACCAATTTAGACGTCAATGTGTGGACAATAACAGAATTGTTGAGATCTTGCAACTTCTGAGCAGAGGCAAGCGCCCTGTTTTTACCAACATCACTCTCTGAGAATACAAAATTACTAGACAGATCCCATAACTCCACTACATCTTCGTCATGCAAGGTCACCGACTTCACCCCAGCAAGAATAACATTCTTTGCTGCAGAAACAGGGCGATAAAATAAGACATCAAAACAGAAAACTTAGATACCAAACATTAAGAACCAAAAGCAGGCAAGCATGCATAAAGAAAATACCCACACAAATGAAATCCAAATAAAATCACAAGAATAGGCAAAAACTGAAAACACAATCAGCTCTACTGCGACATGATCTAGTGTTTACCATCGCAAAATCCAAAACCATGGTTCAATAGATATCCATAATGTCAGAAGTTGCGATAGCTCAAAAAGTTAAAAAATAAATAAACAATGTATCTATACATGAATATAAGATACTAAACTATATATTTCTAAAAAGCATGCATGTACGTTTATGGAAAGAGAGTTGTAAGGGCAAGGCATAATCTTAGTCACAAGCTAGATAAAGCAAAGTGATCATTAAATCAAACCAAGTTTCAAACTTTTCCAGACCTATAGAATAAAAGACCAAAAGATTTCGCTTCAAGGTAAGAAAGATAAGTGTACGAATATGTATCAATAAATCAGAATTCAGAAAGTCATATAAATGAAGCGTCCTATATTCTGGCATGGCGAGAATAAAGGGTCAACATTGAGTTGCTCGTTATTTATCAAGAAACATCTGGCATGGCGAGAAACAAAAAGACACATGCACCAGACAGCAAACATCCAGGGGAACTTAACAGTATAAGCAGAAAGTAAGAGAGTTCCATAAGAGTATTTACCAATCTCAGCACCAAGACCTTGCATCCCAGAAATGAGAACATTGGAAGCAAAAAGCTTCCGCATAGTTTCACGTCCATACACAGCAAGTTGTCTGCTATGCAGATCCTCATCAATATCCGGTGGATTAGAATTACCCGATGCCATGATCAAGGATGCAGCGTCGTTCACAATATTGTTAGCAGTGGTAGGAACGGTGGCAACAGCAGCAACGTTGGTATTAGAATTAGAATCGGAATCGATCCGTTGCTTCTTGATCAAAGACGCACCCAGGTTCTGAACACTACTGTTGTTGTTGTTAATGACGACACTGGTACTACCGTTATCAGTTTCTTCTTCTACAACCACACCTTCTTCACCAGCTCTCTTCCTGGGAAGCATAAAGTGCAGTAGGCTGCTGAAAATCCCAAAACACCTCAGAATCAAGAACGAAACAAAGAAAACAAGAAAACCCAGAAAAAATCCATTCATATCATATCCATAAACCCCATGAAACAGTAAAAGAAGGGCGATCGGGAGAAGACCCATAAACCCTAAGGAAGATAACATGATCCAGAAAGTGGGGGAAACAGATTTAAAAGTGAAAAAAGAGTAATTAAGAGAAGAAAAAAAAGGGGGGGTGAAGGGAAACGTACCGATTAGGACCGTAAACGAAGAAGAAGGAAGGAATCTGATGAAAGGGGGGTTAAAGGAGGAACAGTGAGGAATGTGATGGGAATCGAGAGGTTTCTCGAAGAAGAGAAATGGGAAATGGAAGAAGAAGAAGAAGAAGAAGGAGAAGAAGAAGAAGAGGAAAGAAACGGGGTCGGGTGATTCATATATGGAAGGGAAGAAGAAGGGTAAAAATGGGTTTTTGCAGGGACATGGTTTAGGGTTTGGGGGGGTCTTTCTATGGAAGATTAGGGGGTGGGGGGACAGATGCTGCTTAATCCATCTCTCTTCTTCCCCCTTTAGCTTTGTTTTGAGAGAGAGAGAGAAAAAAAGAGAGAAAGAGCAGTGATACACCCGAGAGAGAGAGGGTTGTGTAGGGTAAGGAGTATGATAACATTTGGTACATCCTAATCAGAGGGGCCATTCATCCATTCATTTTTGTATTTTCTAAATGACCTCTCCACTCTCAACTCTCCTCTTCCTTTCACGGGATTTCATGCTATGTAGGAATGTACCATTGCCGCCTTTGTTTCACTCCTTCCTTTTTCTTTCTTTCTTTATTTTTACTACTTTCTTTTTTCTTTTTTCCATTTTTTATAATTATCCAATAATGCAATTACTATTTTTTCCCTCACTCCCCTTTATTTTATTTTATTTTATTTCTACCAATTTTCATACTTATCTACACTCTCGTACAGTTATTGTAGTGATTATTATAATTTAGTTACAATAATTGTGTTTGTTTGATAGATTCTTTTAGTTTAAAAAGAAAATAGTAAACATTATAATAAAAAAAGAAAAAACACTATAGAGGTAAGATAATAAAAATGGTAGTAAATAATATTTGTTTGTTTATAAGCGGTTAGTATTGGTATTGCGTGTACAACAAACAAACCCTCTTCTTCCCATGCTTCAAACTACAAACTCCATTTTTTCAGTAACATCATTCAAAATCTACCAAATTTTAAATCAAATAACCAATCTGAAATATTGTCGAAATCTGGAGATTCTTCCCTCAAAATTTTGGTGAAAAAATTGGAGGATTGTTGTCTTGAAAGATAAAAATATTTATCCAATGTACAGGAAAGTTGTGATATTTCTATAATACATCGTTTTCCAAATCAGTAAACATAAAAAACGCAAATTGTTTTATTATTTTCGCATGTGACGTTTAATGTTTCCAAAATTGTTGTGCCCATAAATAGCTATTAATTATTTCCACTAAGTTTAACATTTAATGTAAAAATAATAAATAAACTAAAGTTTCAAACAAATTTTAAATTAAATTTCATATTATTTATATTAGACAAATAGATGTTCATAAATTCATTAAGCTTAAAATTGGAGTGAAATTTGAACAACTTTTTTGTAATTTATTTATTTTATATATTATATTATGCGTAAATTTTCATAAACATAACTAAATACTAAAATATTTATATAACATACTCAAAAAGCTCACGAGGTCGGTATAAATTTTTCACAAATTTCATATTTATCACTAATATTGCGAACGATTCATCACTCCTCTTTCTTCTTGTCCTTTGCTATTTATTCATATTTTCTTCCAGAATTTTTTATCCTATTTTTATTCATTTTATTTTTATTTCTTCATATTCTCTTTCTTTCTTACAGCTCCTCTTCCATAATATCAAGATCGTCTAAATATCACTTTGATACAATCTAAACGATTGTATATAAATTTTATGATAATTATATGATCTAAATATCGATTAATATTTTCTCCATCGTTAAAAAGAAATAAACGATCGTGTATAATATCATATACGATCGCATATCATGATCGTTTAGAAAAATAATTACACTAAGCATTTTTTTCCATCGTTAAAAATAATTAAACGATTGTGTATCATTTTCTACACGATTATGTATCATGATTGTTTTAGAAGAAGAATTACACGAAGCATTTTTTCCATTGTTAAAAAGAAATACATTATCGCGTATCATGATTGTGTAAAAGAAAAATCACACGCACATATGTTGCTAGTGTTGATATACTACCTACATGATCGCATATAATCTCCTACACGATCGCGTATGATAATCGTTTAAAAAGAAGAATTACACGTGCGCTTGTGACCGATTAATTGCATGTTGAGTGTGGTATTTTTGGTATTTTCCCATTGCGGGCTTGTGGGTTAGTTTTTTTTCGTTTTCAATATTGTTCTGTCAATTTATTATATTTTATAGATTTTGTGACTAATTTTTAGAACATTTGGAATATTATTTTGCACACCAATTACTAAGATAGAGATCACACCATATTTAACTTAGAATGACAATTATTACATATAATCTACTAAACTAGATAATTAAAAAATAACATATACTTCTCATAGCCATTTCGTGTATCATATTTCCAACCCGGGAAGAGGTCTAATTCAATATCATATTCTTTGATTCAAACAATTTTATAAATGCTACTCGAGATTTCGAAGCATTTGATGATTAAAAAACAATATCCCAATTGATAGTAATTTGGTATTTTATCTCTTAAAATTTAACATATAAACACGTTTCACCTACCTAGTTGACCTTGTAATAGCCTACTATGTTTAATAAATGTAAAGCCAAAGGTCCTTCTAGAATATTTACAAATACTAAAAAAGAAAGCTACTTAAATCAAACATAGAATTTATGATGGTTACTCTTAGATCCTAAGACCACTCACTTCAGAAATAGTTTGATAAAGACTAATACAATGAACTGATTTTTAACATCAAATCTAAAACAAGATTTGAAAATAATAATAATAATAACTCCAAAAGGGTTGAATAAGCCTAAACATTTTAATATTGACATTGATATTTTTCTTTCAAAATGAAGAAACTACAACCCTATTTATACTAATTAAAATATTAAATTAAACATCACAACATTTAATTTTCAACTACCATAATAAATTGAAAACAAACATTAAATGAATACATAATTTCATAACATTTAATTTTATGACTTTTTAGTTATCTAAATAACTTTTCAACTTCCAAGCATTCCATCTCAACATATTCATTTGATTCATTGATTCGTAACACCTTAAAGATCGACTTGTCGTCCGTTTGAAACAAAGAGTATGGTAGTAAACTTCGAAAGCTATAAAGTCTAGAAAGTCGAACTCCCATAACCTACAATATAAGAACTTAATAAGGTATAATATATTGTTGTTTAGTAGTCAAATCCACAAACTTTTTGAGTCAAACATGTAAGAAAAAACAATGTTGATCATAGTTGTCCCGTGTCGAAACACTGCCCTGAAAGTAAATTTCGACGCGACCTCAGTGTTAAATCTCTTGTGCCGATTGCTCCCCAAGATTAACACAACTTTCCCAACTCATGCGTGCACTCGCTTGAGTTAAGAATGGAATCAAAAGGAAAATAATTGCTCAGAGAATAAGAGGAAAGAATAGGGTTTTTTCAAGAAGAATAACTGAACACCCGTAAAAAATTCTTTTCGTAATATATATATAAATAATAATTATTATAATTATAAAATAAATTAAATAATAATAATTATCATTTCCAATTGAAATATCAATTAGAAAACAGTACAATGATGGTCATTTTCAACAATCCCCCACGAATGACCATCATTGCATTCTAGTTAAAATAGTAAGAAAGAATTTTCTCTAAGAAAAGAAAGAAGTAGAATAAACTTAAACATCAATATCTTTCGATTTGAATTGATGCTTAGTGAGGTGGGGCAACAATCCAAATCAACAAAAGTAAGTTACTTGCCTTTTGAACTTTCGATAACAACGGTTGAAACCCCCATAACACGTTTTATTTCTTAAATTTCCATTGATTCCACAATAAAGTCCATCACAAGAGACCACTCAAAATTGTGCTATTTAAGGCCATGTACATAGAACCTCGGGTCAACGTGAAAACTCTAGAAATATATCCTTAAACTTTTTCATAGAAGGCGGTCACACCTTCACAATCACATTTATTGCTCCATCAAGTCTATCACAATAGACCACTCAAAACTGAGCTATGAAGGCTTCAGATCTAGTCTATATCAAGACCAACTTCATCAAGTCTGACAAAGACAAACCACTCAAAACTGAGCTATGAAGATTTTCCAATTATCCATCAAGTCCATACCAAGACCACCCAAAGAAGGGCTATGGAATTTTTCAAAGGTTTTAATTTCATCCATCAAATCCATTTAAGGATTGCCCACACGTGGCTATAGACCATCAAGCCTACCGCAGTAGACCACCCAAATAAGCGGCTACAGACCATCAAGTCTATCGCAATAGACCACCCAAATAAAGAGCTATGGACCATCAAATGTTGAATCTCATACTTGTTGAAAATCCTAGAATTACTCTCCTTGTTAGGCCTTTGGAGAGATGATTTACAAAGTTCCTTAGACCTTACATACTTCGAGAAGATAATTATTTCTTTCAACTATCATTTCACAACTTCATATTCAAGCGAATATGCCTTTTATTGTCATAACATACAATTCTTGGCAATCTCTATAACAGTATAGAGCGCCCCCCCCTGGACATCTCTCATTAGGCTTCTATATCATTCATACTCATGTCCCCATACAATGGTATATTTTTCATTAAGAACACGTATCCACTGGTCCTTACTTCGTCATTCTAAGTTACCTGGATTTCATACATTACCTCTCTAGGTATGATAGACAATAATTAAAATGCAAACCAAAATCTATTGTAACCTTAAGATATCTTAATAAATGACGAAGAGAAGTAAAATAATCTTAATCAGGATTATGTGTATACATGTACTCAATCTTTTTACAACATATGCAACAACACATCTTCTCCAGTTTATCAAAACATAGTACTTTCTATAATCCTTGCATATTCAAATTGAGAAACACTATCTCATTTATTTTCCTTAAGGCTCATATTAGCATCATAAGATGTTCTTACTAGAGCATCATTAAAATATCAAATCTCTTCAATAGCATTCAGTGCGTGATTGACATAAATCAAAACATTTTCAATAATACTCAGTGCATTACATTTAGTCTCACTTTAGTCTCACATAAATCTTTCACTTCAAAATGTGATAACTTTATAGCATTACTAACATTTATGTTTGTATCACATAAATAAAGTCACACAATCAACTCCAAGCAACTTTTAGTAAACACATATATCAACAATTCACTTCACAAGACATTGTTTACTGAATTGTTGTTAAAGTTTTTCTCATTAAACTTTTAGAAACTAGTTAAAGACCATAAAGAAATTTGACTATTCCAAGTTACCATTGAGGAATATCGTCTTTACATATACTTGATGTATTAGAAGACCACATATAGCTACAAAAGCTTTTAAGGCGCTCTATGGTGGCTAATTTAGTCATATGAGAATAAAAATCAAAACATTCTAAATTCCACGTTTGATTCAAAATATTTTTCATAAATCTAAAGTTGCACCTATGTACTAATGATCAGTTTTCTTATCTAATGTGGGACTTTGGTCGCATTTCCAGCGATCCTCCCCTCGAACAAAGTTCCAACCGAACCTCCCCTAAAATAGACACTCATCCATTTAACTCTCACCTAGCTAGGCTAACTCCTCCTCTCTAGAGCATAGTGCTTATTCAATAAAGATCAACCACGAATAATACCGTGACTCTTTTTAAGGTTCCACTACACCTTTACTCGATCTGGGAGGAAACCAACAAGGCTAAGCCAAGGACAACATGACTCTAATATCACTTTAGGGATAACTTGGAGTATAAGTCCCCATGCCTTGTAAAGTATTGTATAATCGATAGTTTGGACAATATCTTAAATTTCCATAAGATCCTATATGAGCTTCATAAAAACTGAATTTACATAACGACCAAACTGGATTAAAAGTAATAGCAATACTTTCAATCACATACAAATTAATAACCAAATCACGCGACAATTCATGATGTGATTCATGCATAACTTTGTCAAATTGAATATGACATACATGAAAAATTATTTCTACTCATGCTAACATGCTAATAGACATGTTCAAGTAAATCACAGTAGCGTCTCAATATTCAAAAATTGAGTTATCATTTAAACTTATAAATCTATATGCAATACTACTGTAAGCATAATCAATAAACATATTCAAAGGTTTATAATCATACTAAAAATTTCTTGAACACAAGATATCTTATCTTAGTTGGACACCCCCACATTTCAAAATATTTAGTTCCATAACATATTCAAAGTTTGATAATACTATTTTGTTGAGGGAAAACAAATTTCATGAACAAATTCATTTAGCTCATAAAACTCCCTTCTAAGGTATTCATGATCCCTTTGTTTAATTGAATTTCCGCTTTTAGTTCTATGCATGATTTATGTCATAAATTATTTCCATCCATGAATGCATAGACTAATTCAAATTCATCAAAATGGTATTCGTTACTATAACCAAAATTTGTTAAACTATACAAAATATTATAGTATGTTATCCTCAAATATAGCATAGAAATAAACTGGCTAAATTTTTAGACCATACATGCAAATCCTATGTAAAGTTCATTCAAACTTAACTATAAAAGGCTCAATTGTATTAACTCATATTTGTAAAATAATTTACCAATCAGAATATCTTCACAAGAAATTTTAATACCAATTTTTTTAATCCAAATTAACAATATTTGAAAAATTATAGATATGGTAAGCCAAAAAATTTCCTATCACGTAGTGAAAACTCCAATGCTAGGTTGTTCACTAATTTATTTAGATCATTTAATTTCTAATTTATTGTGCCTAAATGTTCACAACTAAATGCACCACATAATACCAATTAATCAAAACTTAAAGATTTGTCATATTATGTAATGCATAATAAATTATCATTTACTAGTTAAATAAATAGTAACTTACCAAAACAAATAGTAATTTTAGAAAATTACTCCTAAAATTTAGTCCAACTATTAGTAACTTGCCAAAATAAATAGTAATTTTAGAAAAATTACTCCTAAAATATAGCTCACCTATTAGTAACTTACCAAAATAAATAGTAATTTTAGAAACTTACCAACATATTCATCTCAATAGTTGAATCTGCTCTGTACTTTACATCTTTCATTTATGAAAGATTAGATAGGACAATTACAGAACAACTCAAAACATTTAGAGTTGAACATGTTTTCTCCTTTCTTCCCTACATAATATACCACTTCCTAAAAAAAAATTTAATGCACGATCGAGAATGATACAACCATAAACTCAACCGATAACAAATTATCAAGAACACAAAATCGATCACTTATTATAGATTCACGATCTCCCGAAAAGTAAAACACATACAAAATCATTTGAAAATCAACAAATAATACTAATTAAAAACAAATCCATCTCCCCAATAAAAATCAATTCCAGCTTATGATTCACAAACAAAAAACAAAGCAAAGCAATCATATGGTATTGTAACATATTTTGAGTTCCGATTTCTTATTTATTAACATTACAAAGACCCTTAACATCACAGAAATTCTCATTTTGATCCTTGATTTGGAATAAAATTGAAGTGATGCTTTTGTCCAAACTAACAGGATACCATAATTGAGAAATAAACCTAAAATTACGTTCCTAGAAATTTCAACAGTCCTCAATATTATCTCTTTACCAACACCCATCTAAAATATCATATTATAAACAAAAATAACCATCATAGTAATAGCAGAATCTCCATTCTTCATCCAGTGCGACCATAGCAAGCATACCTACTATGGATAAATTGGCAAAATGGAAATAAGATAACTTACAGTAAATCCTAGAAAACAAAGGCGGTCAATGCTTCTTGAGAGAGAGAACAGCTATGAGTTTTATCTTATTCTTCTTCTTGAAGCTTTTATTGAAAAAGTTAGGCGATGATGGCAGGTAGAGATAAATTCGAATTTATATTCATCAGCAGAGGTCAATTACAATTGAAATATCAATTAAAAAATAGTACAATAATGGTCATTGCCAACAAAAACACAAATACGATTCACAAATACACTTCTCATAAGGTTGGCAAAAATCCCAGGGCAGTGAAGCCTCGATTTGATATGAGATGTGAGTGAGTCAATCTGGGTTATAGAGGAGCCTCCTTCTCGAATAATTTTCTTTTTAACACATACACTTGTACACACACACATATATATACACACATGTACCTTAATTTTACAAATAGATACATGAAATATATAATTATATCATTCTATAAATATATATTAAATTTCCAAATATTTATATAATTATATAAGAAACATTTTCTTAAAATAATAAATAAATAAATAATTACATCAAAATCCATCAAACTCTCCTCAGTAAATTTATTATTATTATTATTACATAGAATGGGGCCCATTATGTAATTATATATATACTTATAAAGGCATAAGTAGTAAAGCCATGTAAATTAGCATATAACTAACTTTGGAAATAAATGTTTCTTATTTACTACGTAATGGAAATATGAAAATAATTTTAAGAAACTGGTTTATTTGATAAATGTTCCAATTTCTTGTTTCTAAATTTTAAAAAACAATTTTAATAGGAGAGCCAAAATTGAGGAACAATCAAAACTAGTTTCTTCCATTTCTCTCTTTTCATATATAATGATATTCATATAACAAACAAACCAAAACTCAACTGCGCTCTAATGGTTTTGAGGAAACCTCGCCTATTCCACAATTTTGCTTTGTGATTGCAAGTTTGAATCATATTTAAGTTACTTTGATTTGTTTCTACTTTTTTTTCTCTTTTATATTTATTTATTTTCTTTATATTTACTACTTTTTTTAATTAACTTTCCTATTGTATGCCTTTTTTTTTCAATATTAAGATTTGTATTATTTTAACTTTCAATTTATAATTTCAAGATGTATGCTTGACGTGCTTCAATGTTTCTTTTTCTTTTAAAAAAAAAAAAAAAAATCTTCATTTCTCTCTACTCACAGGCGATGCCTCCACCATCGCTGCTGCTGACCGCCACAGGGATGGGTCCTCATCCCTCAGACTGAGACCCGTCCCCACCTTCAACTGGCAAGGATGGAGGTGGGTGGGAATCGAAGGAAATATCCATCTTTGTTGCCCCCCGCCCCTATTGCCAACCCTAACTCAACTCCAACTCCTACTCCTTTGTTCATGTTCCCGCACAAATCAATTGTATCTTCTCTTCCCCATAAAATTTATTTCTCAATAAGAGATTTAGCTGTTTTTTAAATGCAACAATATCTCACGCTAATCACACAATTGATTTGACAAAATATAAATGGACCAAGTAGATATTATATACAAATATGGAGGCAACCTAAGATCCACCTTGGTCAGTAGTTGGCATACAAATATTCATGTTTTAAAAAAGTAGATTTGTGTGTTGTCTCTCACATATGCTTTTGAAGTAAAAAAAATAAAAGATAAAGGTGGGAGAAATATGAGTACCCTTTCTTCTTTTCACATTTTTGAGAAGACAGATATGATTATAAGATGAAGCTACAGTATATATATCAACCTAAACCCATATAATATAAGAATAAATTTATACAAACTAACCTATTCAGGCAGAGATTTAGCACTTCGAATCTCCAGAGTATCATGCCTTTTCCTACCTCTACATTTGATAAATGGCCAGCTAGAAAGACTCTGCGTCAGTCATACATTAAATAATCACTTAAGAAACCATTGTCTATTTCATACAATACAGTGTGAACTACCTTGTCATTCACAGAATAAATGGTCTTGCATGATGATGACAAAGCCGCCGAAGAAAATTAAAAAAAAAAAGGAAGGGGGAGGGAAAGAAAGATCTTCCTTTGTCATCTTCCCCCTTTTGGACTGGGTAAGAAGGTCCAGTTTTCTATGGTGAGATTAGTATTTTCTTTGCCTATGAATTTCTATTTTTAACCCATCATCCATCATGGAGAAGTAATTGGATTAATATCTAAACACAAACTTCTCTCATCTACATTGAACATAGAGCATATCTTCTACATGAAAAAGGAACCCTTTACAATAACTTCATAAAGAGTAGGTATTTCGATTCCATTTAGATTGAGAGGAATGAATATACTTACTTTATCTATGATTGTTGTTGTTGGAGTCTAGCAGTAATGATAAAATTTCAGAGAACTGAGGGCGCTTTGATGGGCAATTGTTCCAGCATCTGATCATCAGAGATTTCAAGGTGGATGAGCAGTCCTTTGGAACATCGGGTCTTAGGCCACAAGCAGCAATACCGACTGCCGCTTGCACTGGCGAATACGCACCATAAGCTGCCTCACCAGTCACCATCTCCCAAATTACCATACCGAAACTGTATACATTACTCATCCATGTCTCGTTAACACTCTCTGGGTCACCCGCAATAATCTGTTCCAAACCAGACAGCGAAATACAAATCAATAACACTCTTCTGTCATTATTTGACAATTGAATTAGGAACTACATAAATAAACTTGCAAGTAGTAAAGGATAGCAATGAGATAAGATCTAAAGGAATTTCAAATTCCCTGGAAGAAAGAAGCAGACTCCCTCTAAAAGGAGCTTTAAGATGGCGGGCTCCACAAACTGAAACATTTAATCTGAAAGTCGCAACAATTCAAAGTTGCGGCCAAACAGATGGTGCAGTGAAATTCACCTAATGGTCCAAAGAAAACGAGAGTTCCTAGACAAATATACACAATATAGATGTGTAAAGAATCGTCGATCATGACTATATGCTATACACACTGGACCATCATGGAGAAAGTGACATAAAGTTTCTTTAAATGGAAAAGGACTCGTCCAATCCCATGCGGTTTAATGTAATGAATCCAACTAATTACACCACAAAAAAGCGAGAAGAGTTTGCTTTGTTCAGATAAAAGCAGAGAGATACGTGTTTGGATTCTGTTCAATGCTATATTTGGAGCTTGCTTTAGTTAGTGAACAAACCTCAGGAGCAAGCCAACGATACCCATCTGTCTCGTACTCCATTGCCTCTCCCAAGTTTTTGCATGCAGTGAGTATGCCCATGTCACCCAAACAAGCGTTGCCGTTCTTGTCTAACAATATTCTTTGTGTGTTAAGATCTCGATAAGCAACACCGTGGTCATTCATGAATTTGATCCCTTCTACAATATCAATAGCAATCCTTGTAATTTCTTTGGTTTGAAGCTTTTTGTTTTTCAGCATCAATTCATGGACTGACCCGCCCTCCATAAGTTTGGTTACCACACACAAGCCATGATTTTCATCAATACAAACACCATAGAACATCAGAATGTTCTTGTGCCCACATGTCATCAACTCCAACAAGTCTTTTCGGAGTTCAAACTTGTAAGAAACTCCCTTTTCACACCCTTTAATCTTCTCTATAGCAACTCTTCTTCCTTTATAGACCCCCTTGAACGAGTTGGGTCCCATCTGATCAACGAATTCAAGATTCTCAGAGCTCAGCAGCCATTTACCCAGCTCATTTCCACCAGATTGGACTGTCTGCCACTCATCGACAGTTACAGCAAAAGATGAAGTACGTAAGGGCATTTCGATTTGTAAATTTTCACTCAAATTCGAGTTCTCAAAACCACTTCTGCAATTTGGTTCAACACCATCCTCCTCAGTTTCTCTCAGATCTTTCCCACCAGTGTTACCTTCTTGACATCCACAAAATCCAAATGGGAGTTTCACAGCAGTGGTTTTTGGCTTCTTAATAGCCAACTTTAGAGCATTTTCAACCTTCGATTTGAAGAGTTTCTCCTGAAGATCAAGATTTACAAATAGAATGACTCCAAGAGTAAATTTCTTCTTCTCAAAAATCTGTATCTTCTCGCAACGAATGGCAGCGCTCTCCAACGCTCCAGACATAGCTGACCATGAAACTGAAGAGTTGCAAGCGAACGTGAACTTTATTATAGGTTTCTGAACGTCACGATTCGTCACTTCTTGAAATAGTATAGCAGGATGATCATAAACAGACGCCTGCTCCATCAATTTGATGTGGAGAAAGACATCTTTCATGTCAAAACCCGCCAGCGCATAACTGTTCACACCACCAAAACGAACAAAAAAAAAATACAGCAATAAGATTATTATCAAATGTTGACAAAATATACATCTGATCTATCATCCATTACGACGCTCCAAACAGTTCCCGATTATACATTTCGTTCTTTGTCAATCCATCTACTCAGTTCACAAACCCTAAAAGTAACAAAAACACATTACAAATCAGAGTCCAAACCTGAGAGGCAGCGAATCATAATGCTTACGAATGTTGGAGACGAGCTTTTCCGGCAACTGACTTCCAGGATAAAGCTGAGTAAGGTTCCGTACAACACTCCCCCAAACAGCCTTCTTAGACCCCTCAGTTCTGGTAGGTGAAGGATCGCGAATAGAATCCAGATTCAAAGAGTTTTTAAGCGAGGCAACCGCCTCGGAAACATTCCGACTAAACCTCTGCAACCGTCTGTGCATGGCCGACGACTCCTTCTCAGCAACACCAAAGGAACTCTCAGCCTTAGAACCTTCCGATCTATCTTGAGTCCTCATCAACACCTGCTCCACCATATCCTCATCAGTACTAGCTCTACTAGACCAACACTCCAATGCCGTTGCCATAACTCCGCCTATCGCCGTACAAAGCACACTCCGTTGACTAGAACTACATGTAGTAGGTAGAAGGTTGGAGTATAAGAATTAGAAGAAGAAGAAATCGATAGAAAACTCCGGGAGGGAAGATGGCGACGGTGGCAGATTTGTGAGTGGAGCGTTAAAAAAAAAAAAAGGGGAAAAGTTGTTAAAGAAGAGGGGAATGGTAATGACATGGGGCGGTAGAGCATTAAATATGTGAGGGTGAGTATTGGGTGTGGGTGAGGTCCATGGAAGATGATGGTGCACCACCGATCTGATGTGACGGCGGGTGGTGGATCATCATGATGGTGATGTGTATGATTTGTGAACGTGATGATGTCTATGAAAGCCACGTGGGACCTTCACAAATTCATTATGTTTGCATTCAGTTAGTCAATTTTATCCACGTGGCTGTCTTTTACTGGAGGATATCATTTTTATATTTGTTCTTATGCTAAACACCATGTGGAGGTGCGTACTATAAATTGCGTAGCTATAGAAAATAAAACTTCCTAGCCTATTTATTACAGAATTTTAAACAAATAATTCCATGGTTTTTTTCTTCTTCTTTAATAACAACTCAAATTTACACGTTTTTAGTTTCTTAAAATTGATAAATGATTGTAAATACACTATTCATAATTAATTTGTTTAACAAAAATTCCAGTGACCATTATTATTCAATAAATTAAATTTTTTAAAATGTCAAGTTTGTTCTTTAATGATAAAAGTTATTTCTATGTTATTATCAATTATAGAAACTGATAGTCCATTTCTCAAATGAAAAACTATTATCAAACAACTATCATCAATTTGCTTATCGTTGATTAGCCTTCTATTTTTATAAACCGGAAAGAAACTTTTGAAATGGTAGTTGAATGCGAGCTTAATTATTTTATTATTTTGCTATATTTTATTATTTGTTGTTTAAATTTCATTTATGCAATTTGCTCTACTATCAAATATAGTTATTAATTTAATATTTATTTTTGAGTGATTGTAACTTTTTTTTTCTCTGTCTTCTTTTATTTTTTATATCTCAACAAATTTTAACCTTATCATTGTCTTTTCTTTGACTTAGTTTAGTAGTAGTTGATATGACTTCTCATCTTGTAACGAGAAGTTCAAATCCCTTAACTCCAATTATTGTATAAAAAGAAAAAATAAATTATATCGCTGTCATCATTTTCTTATTGGGTATAAAACTGAATTTAGAGTCCCATTAGACGTAAGATGCAAATCTACGTCTAATAAATCATTAGGTTTTAAAAGAAAAAAACATTAAGTTTGTTAGGGATCAACTGGATGCATGAACTAAAAGACTATTCGACCCATATGTTACACATTTGAATGGTTAACAAAATAAACACATTATAGTTTTTTTTAGTTTACATATTATAGTGTGTTGCTACGGTGGTTATTATAGTCTGCAGGCTATAATAATCTATAAATTGAAATAATTTTGTGTTTGAATTACAAACTATTTTAGCATGGATAGTAAATAGTAAACATGAATAGTAAACAGTATCATCATACAAAAAAATTGAAATGCTAACTGTATAGTTAATTTTATAAGTTATAAAATTGAAAATACTAATTATGAAGTTTGAAAACCAGAAATAGAGTGAGCTATTATATTATAGTTCACTCTACTCTCTTAAATACTAAAATAAAAACTAAACTCAAAACTTAATAATATAAAACATGTTGTTAAACTGATGAGCACAACCAAAGTATGGATATGAAGAAAAACATAACAATGCAATATATAAAATAAATAAATTACAAAATTACAAACGAAAAAACACTCCAAGTTTTTACACTATCTCCAAAATCTTTGAAATTTCAATCAATGTTATATGTACTTACAACCACCAAATATCTCTATTTATAAGTAAAATGACAAGTAGATGGTGGATTACATGGTCACTAATGATTGTTATCTTGAGACACAAAAACAACATATGGGGTGGTCATATTTTGATATTTGACAATGGACACTGAGGATGAGTATCTATTTAATATGTATATTGAGATGTTTATAATACTTTTCTTTAGATACTCATTATGTATATGGGAAAAAACCCAATGAGAAAAAAATAAGAGTGAAGGAAAAATAGTACTACATAATACATATATATATATATTTTTTAAAATACAATATACTATCCCTTGTGAAAACATCTTTTGAGATCTCTAAGTAGTCGTATTTCGATGTTGTATACCAATTTTTGAAATGTTGTGGTAGGTAATGATTTTATAAACAAGTCAGACAAATTGTCCTGTTGCATAGTATGTTCATTTTTCTTTAAGACCGTGAGTCTAGAAAAGTTATGGTGAAATATGTTTTGATCTATCTCCTTCAAGAATTTCTCTTTTGATTTAGGCTACTAAAAAAACATATGGAAATTTGTTGTACAATATGTCACATTTTTGTTTTGTTCCTTTGTGCAAAATAACATCTACTTTTCCAAAGTCTTCAATCAAATTTGTAGGACCTAATATTGTATTTACTTTTTGTGATCAACATTGTAAATTTAGATAAATATTTTTTTAATTGTAAGTATCATGTGCGTGGTTACATTGTCTGCGAGACATATATATTCTTTGCTCATTTTTTTATCATTCAAACGTATGAAAACGATGCATGTTTATTCATTAAAATAAAATAATTTACAATAAGCAAAACAACATTTGGAATGTAGAATGTTAATGTTAACAAAAACAAAAACATGAAGATAGATAACAAAATAACAACATTATTCTAGATATTCTCAAAGTTAATAGAAACACTTGTTCTATCAACCGTGTCGATTTTATTTTTAAGAGTTTAAAAAAATCTGTCACATCCAAATTAGTCATGTTGGATGGGTGAAAAATATAATTATCTTGATAGACACAATTAGCTTCTATATTTTCCTCCTTTTTTTTTTCTTTTCTTTTATAGGGAAGCTTGATATAAAGCAAAAGTGTTTTGATGTACGAAAAATACGTGACCAATGTCTAGTCATACCACATCGGTAGCATACTTCTTCATCACCTTTTGAATTCTTATTTTGTGGAGCATTCTTTTTATGATCATAGTTTTGTGTGATTCTTTTGAAACTTGGATTATTAGAACAACAACCATGAAAATAATCGTTATTTCTTCCTCTGTCACGGTCTGTACCTCGACCTCGACCTTGATCCCGTCTATGATTAAAATTCACAACATTCGCTTTAGGGAATGATGTTGTTTCGGTTGGTCTAGATTCATGATTTTTTCATTAGCAACTTGTTATTTTGATTGACAACAAGAAGTGAGTCGAGTTCATAATATTTTTTGAAAACTTTCTCTCAATATTGTTGCTACAGGAGCATATTCGATATATGAACAGTAGATAATGCCTTCTACAACATATCTGCACATCAGTAATTTTTCTACGCATAACAACAATTTTAAACTAATTAATTCTAAACAATTGAAACTTGCAATCATTTACTAATTTAAAATCTTATTGCCTCAAATGTATCAAATCATAACGATCGTGGGAAAAACGCACTAATTTTAAATGTTCATACATTTCTTTCAATTTATTTCAAAACATATAAGAACCTTTTATTCTTAAATATTCAAATTCTCGACAGATATCTGAAATATTCAAATTCTCGACGGATAAAAAATCGTGACTTTCGCTTTTTATTGATTAGTCGTTGCATTTTCTTCTTTAATTGTATCTTGGAATTTCATGGTGTCGAAATACATCTCAACATTAAACACACATGACAAAAAATTCCTCTAGTTAATGTTAAGGGCTATAAGTCATAGTTTTGTAAGATTTATCATGAAAATACTATAAAGTTTTGTAAGATTTATCATGAAAATACTATCATAAAATACTATAACTATATTAAAAATTTATTCACATCAAATATACAAATAACAGTTATTTTATTAATTACTTTAAAAAAAGAATAACTAATTACTTAAAAAAAAAGTATCTATATGGTGAAAAACATAATATAACAATATCAAGAACAATAATAATAGATAAAATAAACAAATAACATAATTACCTTCCAAGTTCTTTCACTATCTCCAAAATCTTTGAAATATAAAAAATGATGTGTACTTACAAGATCCACCATAGACTTATATTTATAGTTAAAATGATAAGCAAATAGTAGATTACATAGACATTTATAATAAAAACGAAATTCCAAACGAAATGATATAAATAAATACAACACCTTACAACTTAAACGAAGGAGAAATTGAAAATAAAAAATTGATAAATTAAATAAAACAAAAAAAAACAAAATAAATAGGGAGTAGAAAAAAGAGATTTAAATAGAATGAAGCCCCAAAAAGAAGGGAAATGAAATAGGAGAGGCTAAGTAGAGAGAAGGATGTGGGGGATGTGTGTGATGTGTGTGAGACCAATGGCCCATGTAACATTATTTGCAATGCAGTGCACCACACGATGGAGGAGCCCCGGGGGGTGGGGTGGACATATTACAAATAGTTATGAGGAAAGTGAACCCACGATAACCATTATTTTCTTAAATGCCTTGTCGCTTTCTATATTTAGGATCTCGACGAAGAAAGAAACGGCGTAGTCATCCCTCTTGAGCTTTAGTCGGAATGAAACGGCTCTGTATTTAGGATCCCAAATCGATTTCATTTTCTATATATGTATATGTACGTTAAAATTCCAAATTCAATAAAAATGGTTCACACTTTATTAGCCCTTTTAACTTCTTTTTCTTTTTGTTCCTTTGTAGATTGGGTGTTTATGATTGTTTTCTTTTCATTATCATGGAATAGGAAATACCAGTATGAACAATTCTCTCTCTACAAACAACTTAGACATAACTCAAATACAAAGCATTTAATTAGGAGTTTGACGTGTTGTTGTCTATGTTTATCGTTTCTACAGATAACATAAATCTTTATTTTGTTTTTTCACACTAACTTATCAACTTTCGTACACAAATTATGTGATATGGTGTTATTATATGTCCTTTTAGTTGATGTAAAACTTATAATATATGTGTTTATTTTACCCAACTTCCCAATTTTAATATATTCTTTAGAATAAAAAAAGTGTAACTTTTTACCATTATTATTTTTTAGAGAGAAAAAAAAATATGTAGGATCAAAGTAGGTGGCTACACATAGATAAGATACAAATTTAAGAAGGTAAGAATTAGATGAGATAATAAAAAAATTTGTTTATCAAAACAAAATGTAGTAGAATTTTGTTTAATATACTTTTTTAATAACATATTTTGTTAATATATGTGTTTTTTTAAAAAAAACTGAAAATTGGCAAAACAAATATGTATAATTTTGATTAAGAAATAATCAAATTAAATTAGGAAAAGTGAATTTAATAAGAAATATTGAGATATTTAATATATATATATATATATATATATATATATATAAATCATTAAAAAAGAGAAGTGGAACCAAAACTATCATACTTTTGTCAATAATTTTGCCTCAATCTTATTTTTGACACTACTTCTTAAAATCACATTATTTTAGAAAAAAATTCTAAATATTGTGATCCCTCCCATATGAATTATAAAAAATTGAACACGTACATTATTGCTTTAACCTAATGCTTGTGTTTAACTTTAATTGCTTTCTCTTCTTCTAATACCTTCCATTCTAGTTAGTTACACCCCTCTAAAAAAATAACTCCTCTTCACATCTCTAACAAAAGTCATTAAAGGCTTGTGTTTAAATTTTAATACTTGATTGGAGTCTTTCTAATTTTTTTTTTTAAATCCTCTTTTATAAATAAGGATTACGAGAACTCTTTTATTTTTATCTCTTTTTTGTGACAATGTTCTACTCTTTTACTCTTGAATTTAAATTATAAACTTACAAGTATAATTGTTTTTCTTATCAAAAACAACGACGACAATAATAAACTTGTTATGAGGATTTAGTACAAGTAGCCATGTTTTTATTTCTAAAATAAATGTGATAATTTCATTTCATAGTAGTTAAAAGAAAATGTTTTTCCATGAGCGAATATTTTGTTTCGATCTAGTACGTTAATACGTGTTTCGAGAGATTTTTAAGCAACCAATGTGAATCTCGTGCACATCACAAAAGTGCTCCATAAGTTAGAAAACCATGCAAGTGTTCTTCACAAAAAGTAAGAACTTTTGATTGATTTATTAGCTTAGCTGTGGAGTCCTATTTTGAAACCACTTTAGAAGTGTAACCATTCTTAAAAGAGTAGAGTGACAACCATCATTTTTACTAAATTGAGACTAAATCGTTACTTTAGAAAAGAGCTATTAACCCTCTACCGTGAAAACAAAGTTGGTTACTTTGATTTTTCTTTGATTTCAGATATTTTGTCAATTTTTTTATGGGACATTTTTAAAGATAACAAAATAAATTAAAATATTTACAAGTTATAACAAAATTATGTATTAATTTTCTAGCATATCAATTAAAATAAGCGTTAGAATTTGTTATAGATCAGAAATATTTTTTATATTTTGAAACTTTTTAAATTTTTGAATTTTATTTTTGACATTTTCTCTTTCCACATTTATGAGTGAATGAGAGAGAGAAATAAAAACATTTTGTTTTGTGTGGTATCTCTTCTCGTAAGTAGCTCATTTACCTTTATTTATGGACATAACTAAGGATGAGGGTGTTTGGTTGAGATTTTGAAGTGTTTAATTTTGTCAAAAAACTATTTAAAAAAAAATTGTAGCGTTTGGCAAATTAGAATAATGCATTTTTTAGATATTCATTTATAAAATAATTCATTTAAAAGAAATCATTAAGAACCAAATTTTTAGGTGATTGAGTATAAAATTGACAATTTTTTTTCATCTTTATGAAAATTACAAAATTGTCCTCCATATTGCCTTCTCCAATCTTATTAATATTATGTTGTTGAAATAAATAAATTGTTATTGAAAATATATCTCACTTTTTCTCTCTCTTTTATTTTGAATAATCACTTAAACAATACAATAAATCAAGCTCCGTGTATTTATTTCTGGTGGCATTATTAATTTCTTTTTTTCTTATTTATTTATTTTTTTAAAAGAAAAGAAAAAGAAATAAATATCTTGATTATGAATTTAAATATCAATATGCTTCTCCTCCTAAAATAAAACTATCTAAAAAATTTAATAGGAAAAAAAATAATGTTTTTAGTTCTAACTTTACTAATTTTTAAAACAATTAGTTTCAAGATATAGTACCGTTAATTTCAAAACATATTTCTTTTTAAAAAATTAAAATATATGTACTTTTTATGAAATTAGGCCATTGTGTTTAGTAGTCCTTTATGGTAATTTGAGTTAAGTATAAACATTTTTGGTATATGACAAACTAAATAAAATTCACATATAAACATTTATAAAAAAAAATCTATCCAAACATGTAAGTGTTTAAATTTAAACTCATTTTGAAGAAAATGTTTAAAAAGAAATGTATTCTTGAAAAACATTTTGTTTTTAATTCAATCCAAACGGACCCTAACTGAAGCAACTTTGGTTTATGAAAAATTATGTTTTTATCCATGTAATTAATTTTTAGTATTAATTAAATAACATTTTTCTATTATTAGAAATGGATATTTTTAAAAATAACAAAATAAATTAAAATATTTACAAGCGATAATAAAAATTTGGATTCTATCAATGATAGAAACGGATAGATATCTATCACGGGCTATTAGTGGCTATAGAAGGATATCAGTATCTATCAAATGTTTGTTATTGATATCAAAGGTGGATTTATTAAGCGCTTCTCACATTATCGATTTTTGTATTTTAATATTATTTTTGAAGCGTTAGGCTACAATATATATTAAATAATATTTTATTTTGTCCAAATTGGTTGTGTCCCTACCGCAAAGTCACCATGAAAAAGGTATAGATTCTTGCCTATTACAACTATTTTTATTCCAAATATCAATAACAAAGTCAGCGATCTAAGTTATAACAATATTCAATAAAAAAGTATCAGTGATCTAAATTATAATAATATTCCATAAAAGGATTTTTTTTTGTCTGAATTATAATAATATTCCATAAAAGGTATTGTTTTTTTTCTTTATTTTTTTTATGCAATTTTTATATTCACATTTGCTTTACAAAAAAAATCATATAAAAATTGATAGTATTTTGTTTATTGCTATAAAGGTAGAGAATGTTATTGGACCATTAGTGAAACGAGATATTTTTTTTAACAATTTTTAGTGTGTTTATTATATAGTGTTCAGTGTCTTCTATATAAAATTTATGGATCAGCAACTGATGGATAAAATCTGAAATTTTGTCGTGAAAATTTTGTTTTTCAAATTTTTTTCTTTTAAAAATAAAAAGTGTGCCATACACATTTGTTGAAACAAAAATTACAAAAATTGTATAAAAAAAAAAAAACACATGTTTGAATGAATGAAACAAGAACGTATAGAACCTTCCAGAAAACAAGTTAAATGGGAATATATTATATTTTCATATTATTTCTAATAAAACTAAAATAAAATCAATCTTCAACTAAATTCTAATTTTGTTTATGCCATAGAATAAAAAATAACTAAAATTTAAGACTTTACTTTCCCTCTCTCCTTAATACAACCTTAAGGAGTAAAATTTCAATTGTAAGAGACCCCAAACCTAATCCCAATCCTCATTCCTCCATTCCTCCATTCCCTTAGCAATGGATTCCACCATTCCCAAAGCTTCTCAACTCATCCACCTCGCCGCACTTCCCTACCCCGGCAGGGGCCACATCAATGCTCTCATCAACTTCTGCAACCTCCTCTCTCGCAAAAACCCCAACATTCTCATCTCCTTCATCGTCTCCGACGAGTGGCTCTCCTTCCTCGCCTCTGATCCCAAACCCCCAAATCTCCATTTCTCCACTTTCCCCAACATCATCCCCTCCGAGCTCGGCCGCGCCAACGACTTCCCCGGTTTCTTCCGATCAGTTAACACCATCATGGAATCTCCTATCCATACTCTGCTCACCCACCTCAACCCGCCCCCCTCCATCATCGTCGCCGATTCCTTCATCTCGTGGGCTGTTCCGTTGGCCAATCGCCTCAACATTCCGGTAGCTTCCTTCTGGCCAATGTCCGTTACAGTTCTCTCTATTTATTACCATTTCAACCTTCTTCAAGAAAACGGGCATTTCCCGGCTGATCTCTCAGGTACTTGAATATTTCCCACTGTTTCGATTTTTTTTAAAAAAAATTATTGGCCGAATCTTTGACGGAAAAATGATGTTGTGTCTTTTGTCTTAAAGAGCGTGGCGAAGAGATTGTCGATTACATCCCTGGAGTTTTCGACACTCGTCTTGCAGATTTGCCTACTTTCTTCTCCGGCGATGGCCACGAAGTCATCGACTTAACAGTGAAAGCTGCACGTTCTATTGATAAAGCTCAATTTCTGATGTCCACCTCTGTTTACGAGCTTGAACCCTCTGTAATCGACATTTTCAAACTGAAATTTCCCTTTCCGGTTTACACAATCGGGCCCTGTACACCTTATTTCGAGACCACAAACAGCTGCACTGATGAGTATTTCCAGTGGCTGGACTCCCAAACAGAGTGCTCTGTTTTGTACATTTCACAGGGGAGTTTCCTTTCAGTTTCAAGCGCTCAAATGGAGGAGATCGTCGCCGGGGTGAAAACCAGCGGTGTCCGGTTCTTGTGGGTGGCGCGTGGGAATGACGGCCCGTTGAAGGACGTGGATAGAGAAATGGGAGTGGTGGTTCGATGGTGCGACCAATTGAAGGTTCTGTGCCATAACGCCGTCGGAGGGTTTTGGACTCACTGCGGTTGGAATTCGACGATGGAAGGGGTTTTTGCGGGCGTTCCGATCCTGACGTGGCCGATATTTTGCGATCAAGTTCCGAACCGTAAGAAGATTGTAGAGGAGTGGAAAGTTGGGGTGCGACTGGAAGCAGTTGGGGGCAAGGATTTGGTGAGGAGAGAGGAAATTGCAAACTTTGTGAAGAGATTTATGAAGAGGGAGAGTGTTGAAGGGAGGAAGATGAGGAAGAGAGCGTCGGAATTGCAAGATATTTGCCGGGGAGCGGTGGAGGAAGGTGGCTCCTCCAGTTCCAATATGGATGCATTTATTGGACGTATTACCACCGTTTAGATAGTTGTTCATCGGCTTTGTACCTTTTTTTTTTTTCCTATTAGATATTTTCAATTAACACATACATGGATGAAAGCCTACCTTAGTAAATTATCAACTTTAATTTTCTTTTTAGTTACCATCCAACCATTAAAATTTAAATATTCATTACGAATCTTTCTCCTTCCAAAATAAAATAAATAATTTAAAACTACTTTTAAATTTAAATTCATTTTTTCGACTTTTCGAAATTCAAACTGGAAATTTGAAGATTGAACTTCAAACTTCTGAAATGACTTCATTTCAGAAATATTGAATCATATTCACTTTCATCACTTCAGATTAAAGTATTTAACATTATTTATTATAAGATAATAAATAGTAAATAATGGAATAAAGTTTACTAATAAAATAAAATAAGATGACACCCCACTTAAATTTATAATGATAGTAATTTCGGGAATAGAATACCAAAATAGTTTGAGCTTTTTACCCATAAAACTATAAACAAGACTAATCTATTATTATTGAAAAGAACCCATTTTTTAATTGATTGACTTTTAATAAGACTAGAAGATTGTAACGTTGAATTAGAGAATGAGTTGAAGAAATGACTTTTGTTATTTTAAATTTGGAAAATGATTTTAAATTAATTATTTTGTTTCAAACAAAAAAGATTGAAATAAATGTATTTAAAATTTAATTTTTAACATTTATATTTATAAACATGTTAATTGAAAATTAGAAAATAACAAGGTCTTTATTCAATTTACTTATAAGTTCTTTGAATCCGGCAAATTCGAGTTAGCATTTTAGGTAAAAAAAATGATTTGAAATTGTTTTGGTTTTTAAAACTCTTTGTTGTCATAACCGAGAACGGAATTCATTTGAAATCCTTAAAAATTTTGAAGTTACAAACAAAAATATTTTTAAAATTAAAATAATATAGACATTAATTATTAAAAGAGAAATTTATAGCTAAAAATGTAGATACTTTGAAAACGTTGAAATTTATCTTTTTGATCCATTATGAAAAGACCATATTATCATTGTTGTAAAACTCAAATATTTGTTTTACTTTTCATCAACCAACTCAGAGTGTTTTTCTTTCTTTTTCTTTTTCAAATCTTTGAAATTCTCTTTGAATTATTTATGGACAAAAATAATTTTCAAGAATACATTCGCTTTTAAACTTTTTTTTTTAACGAGTTTAATATTTAAACACTTATACGTTTGATTATATCATTTTATAAATATTTATGTACATAATTTTGTTTTAAAACATATTTTCTCAAAAACAATTTTTGAGTGTTTTCTTCAAAATGAATTAATTTTCAATTTCATTTTTAAAAAATTCATAAAACCTCAAATTTTTTAAAAATGATTTTTCTCCAAATCTAAACACTTTTAAAAGTTAATCTAAAAACACACTTAGTCTCGTAGTCATAGTTCATTTTAATTCTAATATAAAAAATTTAGAAATAGAAAATTGAAAAACCTTCAAAATCAATTCAATATAACTCAAAGGAGAGTTAGAAAATAAATGTTACCTTAGGATCAAAGATCACAAGAGTACAAGAACTGTTTCCCTACTTACAATTTAAACACTCAACAAGAAACTTCATCAATCTTATTTAAATTATCTAAATGCTCAAACAGCAACTCTAGATAAAAATTTGCAAAATGTTGGTGATGAATTTTCGTTATCAACGTAGACGAAAATTATCATTATAGATTCAAAATCCAAGAAACTGTTTTCTAAAACCTAATGGAAGGTTTTTATAGCCTCCCAGAACCCTAACTGTCATCATAACCTTAGTAAAATGGTAAAAATATCCATACCAAATTATGTGTTTTCAAATCTCCCAATCGGATCAATACATCTAAATATCTCATTTCTTTCACAAATGTCCGGAAATATGTTTGAGAAATGCATCGATATTGGAATCAGAAGAACCACCTTTTGCCACCGCTCCCCGGCAAATCTCTTGAAATTCCGATACTCTCTTCCTCATCTCCTTCCCTTCAACGCTCTCTGAGTTCATAAATCTCTTCACAAACTCTGCAATTTCCTCTCTCCTCACCAAATCCTTACCCCCAACTCCTTTAAATCGGACCCCAACTTGCCAATCCTCCGCAATCTTCTTACTGTTCGGAAACTGATCCCAAAATATCGGCCAGACAAGCATCGGAACGCCGGCGAAAACCCCTTCCACAGTAGAATTCCAACCGCCGTGAGTCCAAAACCCCCCGACGGCGCCATGGCACAGAACCCTCAATTGATCGCACCATCCAACCACCATCCCAGTTTCTCTGTCCACATCCTTCCACCGATCGTCATCTCCCCGCGCAACCCACAAGAAACGAACGCCGCTGGCTTTCACACCGGCGACGATCTCGTCCTTTTGGGTATTTGAGACTGACAGAAAACTCCCCTGTGAAATGTACAAAACAGAGCCCTCTGTTTGGGAGTCCAGCCACTGGAGATAGTCATTTGAGGCAGAGCTTTCTAGTTCGAAATATGGAGTACTGGGTCCGATGGCGTAGACCGGGAAGGGAAAATTTGCTTTTATGCTATCAATAACAGAGGATTCAAGCTCGTAAACAGAGGTGGAGATGAGAAATTGGGCTTTATCAACGGAACGAGCTGATTTCACAGAGAACCCGAGGCTTTGAAGACCATCGCCGGAGAAGAAAGACGGCAAATCTGCAAGACGAATCTTCGAAACTCCAGGGAAGTAATCCACAATCTCTTCTCCCCGCTCTTCAAAACAAAGTAAGTAAGAAAGAAGTTAAAATCCGATTCCAAAAAAGAAATTTCCATGAAATGAATTTGATTTTACAGTTACCTGAGAGATCAGCCGGGAAATGCCCATTTTCCTTGAGAAGATCGAAATGGTAAAGAATGGAGAAAACCGTAGCGGACATAGGCCAGAGTGAAGCGACTGGAACGTCGAGGCGTTTCCCCAACTGGACAGCCCAATCGACGAAGGTATCGGCGATTATGGCAGTTGGCGGCGGGTCAAGGCGGCGGAGTAGAGTCTCAACGGGAGCTTCCATATGGGTTTGAATGGATCGGACGAAACCCGGGAAGTCGTTGGCACGGTGGAGCTCAGAGGGGATAACATTGGGGAAAGTGGCGAAATGGATGTTTGGGGGTTTGGGATCAGCGGCGAGGAAGGTGAGCCACTCGTCGGTGACGATGAAGGAGATGGAAATGTTGGGACTTTTGAGAGAGAGGATCTTGCAGAAGTTCATGAGAGCGTTAATGTGACCCCTGCCGGGGTACGGCAAGGCCGCCAGATGAATCCGTTTACTGATGGGATCCATGTTGGGGTTATGGGAAGAGTGAGGTAAGGCGGCAATATCTTCGAGGGAATCAAAATGTGGAGTACGAGAAGGGTGTGGACTGTGGACAGGATTTTATAAGTGGAGAACACGGCGGTTTTTGGTGATTGGTAGAGAAATTCAATTTTAGTTTATGTTTTGGGAAACTGTTTGGTTTAGGTTATTTTTATCCACTAAACTCATATACACCTCTTCCAAACAGCGTCTGGGTAACTTTTATTTTCAAAATACCCAACTTACCCTTCATCCTCGATGTGGATCGTGATTTTTCTTCTTCTTCCATTCATAAAAATGTGTACATCTTGGTTGGATTGATGTTGTTGCAAAAACGACATTAAAGAAGAGTTTTAGTGTGTGAGAGAGTAATGTGGAGTAAAAAGAGAGAAAAGAAAGCTTGTTTGAAAGAATTTTCAATTTTGTTAGGCAGGTGTTGGCAGGGATTGAGAAACGCCCAAATCTCCTCCATATTCTTCACCTAACTAACTCCACTTCTCATTGGGCTTCGTCTGGACCACACCTTTTTTGGTTTGGCCCTGCCCTAACCAAAGCATTTTCAAGCTTTCTATCACTCTCTACCCTTCATAGTTGATGATGGACAAAGATTACAGCATTAACAATTCTTGAATTGTGTTTTAGAGTAGCAGTTAAGAGATATATATATCATAAAAGAAAAATGGATCCTCTCAGTACAATTGAAAACAGAGCTCACTTTGGAATTTATGGTGGAGACTAGCAACCCACGTGTAACAAAAATGAACACAACGCAACAAAGAAATGATAAGAGTCCATTTTGAATGAGGACCTCTATGGTTACTTGGATGCCAATACTTTATTATTATTATTTTCTTTTGGAACTTTTCTTATTTTTTTTTTTAAAAAAGTTTTTTTAAAATATAATATTAAATTTGCCTTCAACTGGCTAGTAATTTAAAATAGTATTATAACCAGTGATTTAAAAGGACACGCGTCTCTTCGTATTTTTTAATCCACCAATGAGAATAATGTTAGATATAATATTAAATCCATCTCCCCCCTATTATACAAGTTTTTAAGTCAATTTAAATTATATTTAATAATAGCGTAATTTGTTGACTGGCTTCACTAGGCAAATAACACTTTTTCTCTTTACCACCGATAGTCGGATTTAGAAGAGAATTTTTGCCACCATAACTCCACTTGGAAAGTGACTCATTGGATGAGTAGTTTTAGGAGAAAAAAAAAAAGTAATTGTCAGAAAATACTATTTAGCCATAAAATTTAAAAGGATAAAAAGGTATAAATAATCAACTTCAAATAATAAAAAAATAAAAATGAAAGATCCAACCTAAAGGCTAAAGTCAGTAATAGTCTAAGACCATAACCGGGAGTAGAAGAAATGGGGAACTTCATATTTTATTAATGTAATTAAAGTCAGGATGGAAGGGTACCATAATATCCCATGACAACCATATCTCAATATATATATTTTTTAACGATACTTGGAGTGATAACTTATTATTAAATGAGATTAAAATTCAATATCAGTGATTTAAGTCAAAGAATTAAAATTAACAGTACGAAAAGTTTAGAGTTCAAAATGGTAGATTTATGGAGAATTGTATTTGATTTTTACCCAAATTCTTGTTAAATTTAAGAAAGGCTATGTTTGTTTTTAGTTTCTTATGGAGGAGGAGGAGGGCATGTATGTGTGGGTATGGGATTTTATTGTCGTTGTTTATTTTAATTAGTGTCCTAAGGTATTGTATTATTAAGATTTAACATTTTATTTGAAGAAGGAAGGACGTATACCAATTGTCGAATATAATGATTATTTATAGATCGACACATCAATTTTAATTTAAAAGAATAAAATTATTCGTGAAGAGTAATTAATTGTTGGTGTTGTTCAAGAATTCATTTTTAAAGCTGAAACAAATTTTAAAATGTTTGAGAATAAACCTATGATTAAGAAAGCAATTTTAACAAATTTATTAATAATCAATCATACAAAAGAGATTAAGGCTTTTAACTTTAAGTAATTATACTTTTAATCCCAACCATACCACATGATTATTGATTCCTTACCTACTTAGTTTTGTTTGGAATTTATTGCTCATCAATAAACATAATTTAGGCTAAGTTTATTATAAGGGTAATTGTGACAATTACATTTAGTATTGTTTACTTATATTTTATACTTGTGTACTGGTATATGGGTTACACCTTTAAATATCATTTGAAATTTTAACTAATTAGAGCAAAATTATATTTTTTACTTAATCTTTTCAATGTTATATAGCAAAAATGTATACCAAATAATATAACTAAATTGTTTTATTAACAATAGATATTATTATAAGTCTATTAGTGATAGATATGAAACAATTATGCTATATATTGTAAAAAAATTCATTCATTTTGTCATTTTGGAATAATTTCGATTATTATACTCTTTGACTTTATTTATGGAAGTATTTTATTTACAATTTTCATATATTTTCTTGAAACACAAAAGGGCAGGAGACCTAAGTTGGCAGCTTTACAAAAAGGCCAAATTGGTCCCATTACTCATCTAAACATATATAGAAACAATAGACATCATGAACTAAACGATACCAATATAGTCTATAAAAATACATATTCACGTTCTTTAAAATTAGAAATTATTAGTTTTGCCATTAATCTTAAAATTTAAAACAAAAACCAAACAAAACAAGACTATTTCATTAGTTCATGAATCTAGACACGAATTCTTAATTATCTTGTTTTGGTTTAGAAAAGTAAAATTATTATTTTTGCCATTAAAAGACATTTTTTTTGGCTGGTAATTAAATTGAATTTTTTTCATTTTTCCATTTATGTTATAAAGGAGACATACTAATAAGAAAATACATTCTCATTTCCGATAGCCATACATTTAATTGGGGGGGGGGGGAATATATAAATAGACACATATACTTTGAACCAAAATGTAGGACAGTAATATTTAGATTTTAATCTTTGTTTGTTACCAAATATAATAGAGTTTAGGTAAATAAATTTTAACCATGGATAGTAATGTATGCCAATTTTGAAAAGTGAGATGGAAGAAATCATTTTATTATCACTTACATTGTACAAGGAAACGACTTTTAGAAACAGTAAACACAAAAATATATGATGCTTAAGAAAAAAAGAAATTAAAAATTTGAGCTGAATAAATAAATAAATAAATAACGTGTAGTAAAATTTTTTTTTTTTTTAAAAAAAAAAAAGTCTGAAAAATAGTCGGTGACTGAAAGGCAACGGAGACTTGCAAAGTTTAATTAAAATTTAAAAGTAAACAAACACCGCTTGTTCACTACCTTTTTAATTCAAGAATTTTGCATTCTAAATCCTTTTTTTTTTTCTTTCAAATTTTCTTAAATTTAAAATAAAAACCCAAGAAACAAAATTGTTAAAATTTGTAATGATTTCTTAAATTTTAGTACGTAATTTATAAGGAATTTAGAGACTGTTTGATAATAAATTGTTTGTGTGGTTTTTATTTGTTTTGTTGAATTTTAAAGATACTCAAACATATATTGACTTAAGGATCATTTTTATTTTATATTATTGGAATTGGAAGTCGTAATTATAATATATTTATGGTTTCTTTGGAAACGGTAGAGTTAGCTTTGTAGACTCTCTACATCTTCACATGCAGCCATTGACTATTTTTCTCTCTAATTTTTTTTTTTTTTTTTTTTTTTTAATTTCTAAGTTGCAGGTTGAAGACATGATTCAAATATAAACAATAATTTTAAATCTTTGTTTATTTTTTATTTTTTATAATAAAGATAACGTTATGTATAAGATATCTTTATTGACACAAAACATGTATACTATCAATTACAATGTTTGAAGTTTGATTTTTTACTCCCATGCTATAGAAAAATGAAGAAATGACGACAAGAATAGCCGAAGAAAATGGAGGAGAATAGATGTAAAATAAAAAAAAAAATTGTAAGCATTTGTATTGATGTTTATATTCATATATGTTATATATACTTTCTGTTACATTTTGATAATAATAACTGATAATAATCATGAAAGTTTTTCGAGTTCATAAAGGGTAATGATCCTCTAATGCTTGAAAAACATGGAAGGAATTAGAAGAATCGGCATTTGAGAGAATCATAAGATTCTGTTCATCTTGATCCATTTGGGTTGTCGTCATCGGAAATGTTATTGAAGCTTCTTGTTGTTGTCGCATTTGTAACATCAAAATCTCCGCCCGAGCTGCCCCTAGTTGAATTTCTAATTGAGACACTTCGTTTTGCAAAAACAAAATTGTTCCTACACAACCATACACTGGATCTTGCATTCTTGCACTAGCTTCATATACCATACTACTCACTGCATCTGCCCTTTGATCTACTGGAACCTCCTAATAAATATAAAAATCACATTCAATTTTTTTTTCAAATAAACTAAAAATATTTGAAAAAAAAAATTATTTAATACAACTGTTATAGCTCTACTACCATTCAAAAGCTCTTAAATAACGAATTGAGTTTGAACACAATGATCAAGGTAACTATTCTATTACCATCTTAAATTTGATTGACCTAAAAGCTTGAAACCAAAACTATATCATAAACACCAACGAGTCATTGTACGTCTAGAATGACTAAGACGT
The DNA here is from genome assembly GCA_025688845.1 of Cucumis hystrix. Lineage (NCBI taxonomy): Eukaryota > Viridiplantae > Streptophyta > Magnoliopsida > Cucurbitales > Cucurbitaceae > Cucumis > Cucumis hystrix. The sequence continues at coordinate 20,110,952 of CM046893.1, forward strand.
TGGAATGCTCGAATATGTAATCCAAACTACCAAATTAAAGTAAAAAAAGAGATCGACAAGATTGAAGAAGAAGAGACCTGCAACATTTTGCTGACATTGCTAGCACCAAAGATCTTATGAACAATGGCGAACTTGAGAGGGTCGTCAGGAGGGAAATAAGGAGCAAAAATGCAGTCTTTTGCACACCGTCGTCGTAGCAATTTACAAGAGGCACAGGGTGATGAACCGACTCCCATCCTTAATACACAATAATTGTGTTCTTCAATACTAAAAGAAGAAAAGAAGGCAAGGCAAATGATTAAAAGTAATGGGTTTGGATTTGGAGAGTTGTTGAAGAGGGAATCCAAAAGATGGAAAAAGAGAGAACCCCATTAGTGAGTTTATATATAGGGAAATGAGGGCATGTGATGATGATTTCAATTCAAATTGAAATTAAAGTTTCTTTGTGTACACATTTGAGAAAGTAGAGAACCAAAAGTGGGCAAGGGTAGTATGGTCATTTCTAGATTTGATTGAAATTCAATGGATATTAGGGCTGTTTTTGACTAACCAACGGGGAATCATGTGACGGTGTGGATGTGAATGCACATTTTTTTTATTTATTTACTTTTCATATTTGTAAAATTTTAGTTTTTTTTTTTTAATGTATATTTTTCAAATATATAAAAATAAACTAAAATATTTATAAATACGATAGATTGAGATATAGATAAATACAAATAATACTCTACTTTAGCTTATCATAGATAAATTATGATATTTTGTTATATTTATATATCAATGTAAAATTATTTTAAACTTATGAACTAAATTGATACTAAACTCATCAACTTATGATTGTAGGCATTAAATTTTAAAATCGAGGTTTCCATATAAGCTAAAACTCAATATATGGACTAAAAGGTATATGTATTACCAAAAAGAAACTTTTCATAATAAGTTCATCTAGTTTGTATAATAAAATGCATAATACAATGACATGACATTTACAAAAATACAAAATTATGTAGTATTAGATGATATATAATTTAATATATTTTTATTTATGAGCTTAAACTTTTAGATCCATAAACGATTTAAAATGATATCAAATATGTTAGGATCATGAGGTTGAATGTACAAACTAGAAAATTAAATCAAGTTAAAAAGTGATTTAAGAGATAAGAGTATTAAGAACTTTTAAAGAAAGGCGGGTTTTATGAGTAAAACAAAGTTAGAAATATAGGAATGTTGTGTTTCTTGTTTTAAAGCAAAATCATATCATTATTGCCCTAATCAATTTCAAATAGGAGCTTTTGAAAATTCGGAACTTTGGTTAAGTCTATCCATTGCCATTGTAAAATTTTGTTCATTTGCTTGCTAAGATAGTTGTTTATCATAATTTTATAGTTTTTTTAGTACAACAACTTGAGGGTGAAAAATTTGAATGTGAGACTTCTTGTTTCAGGTATATAAAGATATCAATTGAGCTACATCATGTTTAATTTGAAAGAGAAGATTTAATAAATAGTATATCAAATACATGAATGCTATCATTTTAAGGCTATTTTGATACACAAAATTTATCAGGTTCTTTAGCGAGTTTAGAATAATTTGTCGATAGAAATCTATTTCTTTTAGGTGGGACGTTCTAGTGACATGTCAATGAGTGTTGAAGGTTTTTTTTTTTTTGAAAAAAATATATGAATAGCTATTTTAAAACATTCAAAATTAAACCAAAATAGAGCTATTTACAATAATATAATAAAATAGCACGATCTATCTACGATTGATTGTGATAAACAACTATCTATGTTATCTATATCATGATAGACATAGATATAGTGATATATCTTCGCCTATTATGATATGTCATAGATAGATTGTAATAATTTGATATATTTATAAATATTTTTAAAAGTTTTTATCATTCAAACCATTTTGAAAATTATAATTATTTAAATATTATATGGTATGCTATCATTCCATAACATTTATATTTCTATTTTTAGTACTACATGTGATGAGGTTAGAAACTTTTGGCCTCGAAGTTACTTAACCATATTGAACTTTGCAACGAATTGTGTTCATTCATGAAGCTAACATCCAAATTAATATAAAATTCTAAACATCTAAATTACACTATTGCAAAACCTCCTCCCCACAAAGAAATACTATTGTTGAACCAAAGCTTCATATTAACTTTCCCTTTCAATTTTTAATGCACACTGCTTGTTTTTTTTTCCTAACATATTCACTATTTACTTTATTTATTTTTTAAATCATATACAAAATTAAAGGTTGAATAAATGAATAAAAATGATAAGTTCATGCATTTGAAGATTGAATATATAGATAGACAGCCAAAAAGAGATGCAAAAAAGGCCATGGAATTGAGTCTCAAAATGGGTAGCATGTGATTATACTAAGTTAAAATCAAGAAATAAACAGTGAAATGTTATTGTGCATATCTTACAACTCTTCTCCTCCCATACATTTTTTTCCACGTTTTGTTTCTACTTTTAGATGCCTTGCTATTAACGAAAGTCCTTTTAAACGTATTTTACGTATTTTTATTCTATTTATTACCGTGTCAAATTAATGTTAGGCTGAAAACTTAAATGATCATACTAGGATTTAATAATAGATCGTCCAAGTTAGTGTATTTTAATAGTAATAAAAAAATTAAAATTTTTGTCAATACGTCAACATATCAGTAAGTCGAAAGATTCAACATGATTAATAGTCTGATATGATCTTCTATATTTAAATACTTATACAATATTTAAAACAAAAAAGACATTTCAATGAACAGAGAAATGCATTAATAACATAATTTGAAACTAAATTCAACCAAATTATTAATATAAATAAAATTTATTTGTCGATATATTTGTAAATTTGAAATATCGTCGTTATTTCATTCATCTATAACAATTGACACGTATTATCTTATCATATGCAAGGTCGATGCTAAAATTCTCGTATCTTTATTAAAATAATTAATTAAAAAAATGGACTAAAACATGACTATATTTTTGTTTTGTTTTGTTTCTTTATAAAAAAAAAGACTAATGATTAATGGGATGAAGACTACCAACAATTGACAATTATGAAATAAACACAATAAAAAAAAGTAAAATGAATTGAGTATTTTAATTATTTACTTACTATTTGGAAAGTTTCCCCAAAGAGAAAAAGACCTTAACCATTGAATTTGAAATATTGGCCAACTATTCTTATCAACGTGTTTATCTCGCTGAACCTTCAAATCATATACTAACATTTATAACAAATCTCAAACTTTCTCGATAATAATTTAGTTTCTATACTACCGATCATGCTTGAATACTTTCATAAATCATCGATTTATCAAAAGACTTAAGATGATAGATGAAGATAAACTTAATTATATTATCATCTACCAATTACAAATTTGAATTACATGAATACAAATTTAGTACTTATACAAAAGTTCATCAAAGAATGAAGTAGTGAATTTTGGGATGTTGTGAATTTCTAAAGCACCATGTAAAGATTAACTCAGAAGATTGATATTTTCTAATTATGGGGTGCATAGACTCTTTGAAAGTCTATGGAGGAAATAGAGTTTTGAACTTCGCTCCTCACGACTCTTTTGAGCTTAAATCTTGTTATATTTCAAATGCTACTAAATTTTAATCTTCAATTATAGTATAGTAAGTAGTTGATGGATTCAAAACACATTTTTCTAGGTGAGATTTACAGTAAAATTAAGAGGAATTTGAACACCTTCATTGTTAGGTTTGTTATATATACACATGTGTGTATATATGAACTTGTGATTTGATATTAACGTACCATTTTTACTCTCTTTTGACTTTTTGTCAGTGACTTTATGAGTAAAAAAAAGTAGGGAAAATAATACTTTTGAATAATAATATATAAAAAGTAAACATAGAAAGAAGAATGTAAAATTGGTCCTATTACAAAAATTGTTGACGCTACTTCTTTATATACAAACATTGTCACCTAAACTCATATTTAAAATTGAAAACAAAAACTAAATAAAGCAAGAACACAATAAATTCATTGAACCTATGACATTGATTGATGAAAACCTACAAAAATGGGAAAGAAATAGCATGTTTAAATGTATTTTTTTTTATTGAATTGAAGAATTTCAACCAAATATATTCCAATTAAATGCTTTTAAAGGTTGATTTCCCCATCAATTTAACCACATACCTCTTTAATTAGACCCTTTAATTTGGTTCTAATCGCATACCTCCCTAATTTGATTTTAACGAGGTTTAGTTACTAATATGCTTGTATTTACATACCTCTTTAATTTAATTTTAACCACGTACATTTAGTTACTAATATGTTTGTATCCTGATTTAACGGAGGAATAAACTTTTTACTATAGTTTTTATCTCTCTTAAATAAATAATTGATTTTTTTTTGTCAATTTAAAAAACAAAAATGTAATTTAAAAATCTACTTAAAAAAATTTGTTGAAAACATCCCTCAAAAGTCAATTACAAGTTAGAAACCAAACAAATTTATAGGTGAAAGACTTTTAAAAAACCAAATGATCCTTAGCTCAACCAAGCCTTAGATTTAGGCTTTATTTTTTTTTAGAAAAATGAGCTTCTAAACACTACTTCTAAACATTAGAGTTGTTTTTATTTTTTTAAGTTTGACTAAGAATGTGTTTGATAGCGATCACTTTTGCACAAAAATATGGTGTTTGACAATCTAAAGAAAGTAATTTTAGAAAAATAAAAAAGGACTCAAGATTGATTTTTTAAGCATCTACTCACTCCAAAGACACATCCTAACAAAATCACTTCCCTCAAAACACACGTTCTTGGTTTCATAGGAATTGAAAACTGCTGCTGCAAGCTTCAATACACGCATTTATAGATGATTCTTTTCTCGAGAAGTGGTTTCTATTTAAATCAGCAGAAACCCAGAAATTGAGCTGTTTGAACAAACAGACAGTTGAATTCCAAAGTCCAATGCTAATGATCTGAACAAAATCTTGTCGATTATATTATAGTCAAAGCAGAGAACAATGAGGCCATGTAAGGAAGTAAATGGGAATGTGTTTTTGTTAGACAATAATAACAAAAGGGTTCGTGTTAGTCTCTCCAATCTCAAACATTACACAAAGTTAGCTTCACGATTTAGATATACAATGGAAAACATGCTTACTTTTCCCCACTTGAATTGAAAACATAATGGAGAAAGGAAGCATACCAAGAAATCTAGAGCTTTACCGAACCCGGAAAACAACTCATTTTCAAAATGGAGTGCGTCCCCATTGCTCTATTGTAAAACAATTTTAGATAACCAAAAGACTGCTGATAATGAGATTGCCTTTAGAAGAAAGGAAGCATCGAGTGATTGTGAATTTGAGGTTCGAATTTGGACGGGAAATCTGCAGTTGTTGTTTGATGGATCAACGGTTGTGATCAAAGCCAACCCTTGAAAGTCACAACTCTCTGGTCTTTGATCATTCTGTTGATAGTAGCTATTGAATGCATAAGAGATATTGCCAGGCCAACCGATATTGGAGCAAGATGCACCAGGAGCAAGCGCAGTACAGTCAGCGACAGAACATGCCTCAAAAGCACTAGCACTTCCATTAGATAAGTCTTTGTTGTTGTTGAGAACACACCACTTGGGGGAGAGGTATTCTACATTTTGAGCATTCACAAGGTTTTTTGTGCTCTGACCAAAGTTTAGGTGGTACTTTGCTTGGCCATCAAAAGTGAACACTCCCCAGTGTCTCTCAAATGGTCCAGTGGATATATTTCTCCGATCTTCATCTAATAGGCTTAAGATATAGGTTTCAAGAGGTGGACGTCGAGGTCTGAGGGGGGACCCTGATCTGCTATGGAGGTAATCCAGCAAACCTTTCATAAAGGTTTCAGCTGTTGATGAGTTAGCATTGCCTGCTCCATCAGTAGGCCACCCAACCTGTTCCACAACGATATCCACTGTCGAAAATCCAATCTTTGATAAAGATGCAACTAAGGTATCATAACTCAACTCAAAGCTGTTTTTGTAAGTTCTATGGCTATCATTATGGGGGCGTGCTGTTTCCTTGAAGAGGGCAAAGTCCAGAGAAATATTTTTGTTTTGAAGGAAACTTAAAAATGGGGAAATGGATGCAAAGAACGGTGATCTGTGTGCGGTAAGAAATGTCAGGAGCTGAATCATTGTTTTATTCAATTCAGGTCGGAAATGTCCCTTTGAAGGAAGGCCAGATTCAGACAGGAATGCGTCGTAACTGCATGGGACAACAACTTTTATCCTGCTCTCCAAGTTCACCTTGGTTATAGCTGCCTGAATGTTGGCAACTGCTCCCATGACATACGGATAATATTCGTCCCCATAACTTAGAAGAAATGGTTCATCTCCAACTGCAATATACCTGAAGCATAATAGCAAGCATCAGAGAGAAAGTGAGTGGACATTCCAATCAAATGGATATTAAAGACTTTGGTGCTTCTTCAAAGTTTCCTAGAGAGAAATAGAAATCATTTGCTAACATGAGATTACTCACCAGTCACGAATCTAATACCTACACTCATCCAACAATTTATTAGTTCTCACTTAGCTGACTAGAACTGACTGAATCGTTACTCAAATATTGCTAAGAAAATCAAGCAATAGGTTGTTCTAACAACTCTATTGTAAAGAGGAAGGGGGAACAGTTGGCAGCCACGACAACATCAGAACTTTGTCCTAGAAATTCATCTTCTAAGAGTGGGAAAATGGAAAACAGTTGGTAGTTCCTTGCTCCTAACAAGCGACAGACCCCAAAAATGTACCCTCAGACTACCATCTTGCCCTGCCATTATGCAACCTACTTCATATCTAGATCTAGAGTAAATTAGTTTGACAGAGGCATCCATTATATAAAAAAAAAGGTTCGAGACAGTTTGTATACAGCCTTTTTTTTTTTCCTTCATTTTTTGAAACGGAAACAAAGATTTCATTAATGTAGTAAAAATGAAGTACAAAGTACAATATTAATAGGATTAGCAGATCAGAAGGTGCATCCGGGCATCCTCATCATATCCAATAGAGCCGTCCATTTCCAAGCACATTACATGAAAAATGCTACACAAAAATTTTTCTAATTCAGCCATGCACCCACCACAGAACAGAGCATAAGTAAATCACCAAACATGTGAAATTATGGAGTTTCTTTAATACCTAACAATTCGGTATAGTTATTATTGTCTATAGGTTATAGCATTAATTGCACAGGGAACATCAACACCATCATTGAAATTGCTCGAGACACCCTTTCTAAATTTAGGGTGTAAAATTCATTTGTTAGTGCAAGATCTGTAGCTGAATTGAATTATAGTTGTAAAAGATTTGTTCTTCCCAAAATGAAAATGGGCCAGCATTATGTACTTCGTATCAATAGTGCTAACCTATTCCTGATATCTACGGTCATTGATTATGCAGGCTTTGAAATAGGGCAGGAAACTGTTTGTAATAAATTCAGTCGTTAATTGAAGCATTGTTAACAGCCATGCGAACTAATACTGAATACGACGTTTAATCTCTAAATGAGAATGAATTAGTTGATTAAGAGAAAGGGAAGGAGTTAAAGAAGCGTACTCGATTCGAACACCGCCTGTACCGCCGGAGAGATACCTAGTGACATTATCGTGGACCCAACTTTCGGCAGCTTTCCGGGAAGAGTTTAAGAGTTTGAGCATGGGATTGGGAATGCCGATGGTGAGTTGAAGAGTGGAAGCAGATAAGGCCTGGAGGACGAGGGGATTGGGATCGAGGAGCTTGATTTTGGTGATGTTGTTGGAGTTCAAGAGTTGGACAACCTTGAAAGGCGAAAGAGGGTGGGACGCGGAGGTTCCCCAGTTGAAGCCGAGGGCGGAGACGGGAGAAAGGGTTAAGGCGGAGAGAATAAGGAAGAGGAAGAAGAAGAAGAGAATGAGGGAAAGATTCGGAGGCATTGCTGGAGAGAGAGAGAGAGAGACATAGAGACTGAAATGTGGAATGTCGGAGAGGGAAAGGGTTTTTGATGGGTTTTTAAAAGTCGACCAACATTTTCAATTACAATTATTATATAAATGTGGATAAATAAATAAATAATAAATATTTGTGTTAATAATTTTAACTTTTTTTTCTCCAAATAATTATATTATTAAAATTTCTCTAAAACCATTCTTCTCCCACCTATTCTCATTCCACGTTTTCTCATATTAACTATTTTTGTAATTATTTCAACCTTTCAAATTCCTTCTCATTTTCAAATTTTTTTATATAAATATCTCATTCCTTTTCTTTTTTATACATGTTCACAAAAAAAGTTAAACAGTGTGAATAAATTAGTCTTCCAACAAGTTTAAATGAATTGTGAGCCAAAATTGCTACAAAAATGTCCACAAACCTTCATCAATTTTTACCATGCCTACGAGCAACCAATCAACCTAATAAAAAAGATTCGAGGAAATTGATGAGAATTCAATGATGAATAATGTAAAAGGGGGAGACTAAGTAGACGGTCAAAAACGTCACTTCCAGAAAATAACAAAGTGGCATGCGGATGCCAAATAACTATTTTTCAGTTTTTAATTTATTGTTTTGTAGTTAAGTATGTTTTTGATCTAAAGATGTAAAATGTGCTTACCATAATAGTATATCATGGATCTTATAATTAAGGGGATCGAAGAAAAAAATGTGTCTTATTTATTTGTACTAGTAACAACACGTGTTACGTCAAATGTCAAGGTTTTATTCAAAATTTAAAACAATTTTTTCAAACATAAATTATAATATATATATATTTTTTATATTTATAACATACTTTTATTTTTATAGAGTTGTTTAGAGTTAAAAAAAATTGTGGTAATGGAAGAAAAGTTTGTTTGAAGTATTTGGATATGTTTTTTTTACATATTACTACTAATTTTTTTTATATTAATAACCGTAAGTTATTAACTATCTATTTTTTTTAAAGACAACCCATGATTATGAAATGACGTGACCTCAAACATTCTCATATTTCTATATCATTGTCATCATTGCTGACTTAAGAGAATGATATTTTTCAATTAACTCAAATTTGTAGAATAAGAAGAGATCTTAGATGTAAAAAAAACAATTTATTATTGGTGTGAAGTGTGTAATTAATGTAGTCAGTTGATGGTTTTGCAACGATAAAAAAAATTAATGAAAATCATTTTTAAAAAGAATGAATGAAAATTTATGAAGCAAAAAGGATTTAGGAATTTAGAAGAATAAAGTGCAATTAATGTATTTAGATTTTAATTATTAATTAACTCAACAAGTTATGTGACTTTACAAATATTTTATGATTTTTTATTTAACAAATTTTTAAAATTTTTAAAATGACCATTAATTTTATGAAGTACTTAAATTAAAGGGGCAAAATGATGAGTGAAAATTTCTCTCTATAGGCCCTTTTGTATGTAGAGTATACATTATTTCAATAATAGATTTTCATTTAAATTTAATTATTCATTTAAAAAAATAACTCGTTATAACTCTTGGAAAATTTGTTAAATAATTATACTTTTGGAATATGTTAGAAATACATAAAATATATAAAATTAGCACAAATGTCCAAATAATAATAAGTCAATGTCGATGTCCAAAATTTTAATTCATTTAAACATTCGATATGTAATTGATACATATAAAAAAAACTACTAATTGATCTAAAGTTTGATTGGATGGATTCTTTCATAGTCATACTATCGAATTCTTTATACTTTTTAGTTTATTCGATTTATACACATGCATTAACAAGTCTTGAGTAAAAAATATCTCAAGAAATGAAAAGTGTATTTCCAAAAATCATGATTAAATAAATATAGCATAATAATATTTGTGTAATTAATTACTCTATTTTTATTTAGTTAAATAAAATGTAAAATTAACGTGCATAGCACGTGTTACCAACTACTCCTTGAGAGTTAGATTTACACATATTCGCAAAATTCAATGTTTAAATTGATACGATTATTAATTTAGATATTAAATTTTAAATTGCTATAAATCCCAAAATTTATATCCATAAATTTTACATTTTTCTTAACTTGTATGCAAAGAAATACAAGATGCTAATACAATTTCAAAACTTATGATGAAATTTTAATGCAAATAAAAGCTACTGAAAAAATCTACAATGAACCAATAGTAGATACTAAATTTAAGATTTATTGAAAATGTATACCCTAAAATTGAACAAACTTCAAACAATGAGAAATAAGATATTTTAACTTTTTTTTTTTAAATTGTGAGTGTTTGAACAAGCTTAAACCCAAACCCACCAATCTCGAGGAATAACATGTTTATCTCTACAACGTTTGAGTGTTAAAAAAATTCTTAAAATATTAAGTGTCCTACCTAACCAATTAAACTCGTGACCTAATAGTATTTTTTTATCTAAGCCGTATATTTTTTTTCAACTTAAGCTTAAAAATTATAGGGCTTACAAAATACAACAAATTTACATTTCAAAATAATACTACTACACTGTGTTTTTACAATATGCCGAAAGAATAAATACAATATTTAAAATTTATAATACAAATTTTAGGTTTGATGAGTGATCTAACAATAGGCTTACACATAAGGCCAAACTTGATGATGTTTGTATTTATTAGTGAATGACATATGTGGTTGTAGGTGTGGTTGGTCAAATTTGGAAGAGAGTAGGTATGTGTTTTCAATGAATTATTATTATTGTGTAGGTATATATGTCTACAAATGTACCTATCATTTTTTAAAATGGTTGGGTATGTTTACACAAACAAATAATAATAGTATAAGTTGTTTGATTCATGTGGATTAAACCCTTAATTACTATTTCAATTACAAAATAATAACAATTGAAAAAAAAAAAGTTATAAACAACTTTTGAATTTTTTAAAAAGAAAATCCAAACCTTATTCATTACGTTATCATAGTTTTCTTATAAGATGTAAATTATTTTTGTTTGGATCATAATAGTATGTGTTTGATGTGTAAATTACTTTAGTTTAATAATGAAACAATAAAAACCGTAGCAAACAATAAAATAGTGATGAATGTAAAATTGTAAAAAATGTGACAAATAATAAATATTGTAACAAATAAGGAAGTTTTTAAATATTGTTTACTATAGTTAATTTTAGACTTTTAATTCGTATTCAATATAACAAGAGATGTCGTAGTTAGTTTTTGCCCTACTCCTATTTAGTTAGATTTAAACTCTCTATTTTAAAAATTGTAACAATTTAGTCACTAAACTTTAACAAAAATAATAATATAGATTTTAGTTTGAAATTTGAAATGATTTATAATACAAGCAAGTTAGTATTCGTAGTTTAGAGATTAAATATTTAAAAGTGTAGAACCAAATTGCTATCAAGAAAATTTTGAAGCTTATAAATATAAATATTATATTAGTTTAGCTATACTCATATCGGTAAATAGGCCTAGATATGTATACCTTAATTAATTGAATCGTGGTTAATTTGACATTAAAACATAACAATTAGAAGTATTAAGAGATATATTTCTTTTTTATTTTTTTTAAAGAAAGAGAAATATTAACACGTGGGGTTCCATTATAGAGACACGTAGCTTCCAATTAGGCCCATTATCAATGGGCCTGAATGGCAGGAAAATGAATGTAAAGAGCCAAATTGTGAGTTAGTGGGCCTCATTACGGAGTATGGCCCTTGACGGTGGCTTCAAAGGAGTCCATTACAACCGCCTTCTTCAAGAAAGATCGCCTGACGGCAAATTCAGAATAATTATCAAACACAAACTTTCAGTTTAATACGTTTCTGCAAACTATACAAAGCCCTAATTGCTGTAACCCTAATGACTTTTCAAAGCTACCACCAACACCATAATCTACTAACTTCTTCTTCTTCTCTCGACCCGCTAAGCATTTCCAGAAACTCAATATCATCGTTTCGTTTACCTTCTTGGCCTTTTGGATGAAGACGCGGTTAATCTGATTTCCTCCCATTTTGTTGGAAATTGGGTTGGTTTATGACCCCAAATCCAACTCATCGTTGTTAATGTTTAGTTGAATTCTAGGTTTTTTTTTTTTTAAAGATTCTTCTACGGATTTTGAACTTGGGTTTCGTATTTCAATGGCTACCGAGGCGACCGAAGCCACGACTAAGTTCCAAAGTCCGGATTTTCGTCCGGTACCGTCGCCTCCAGATTTCCATCCCGAGATTGTGGTATCAGCTCATGATGGTCTTCGGTTCTGGCAGTTTATGATTGCCGGTTCAATCGCTGGTTCTGCTGAACATATGGCTATGTTCCCCATCGATACCGTCAAGACCCATATGCAAGCACTCGGCTCTTGTCCAATTAAATCTGTTGGAGTTCGACAAGCCCTTCGGTCAATTTTGAAGTCAGAGGGACCTGCTGGGTTTTATCGTGGTATTGGTGCTATGGGTCTTGGAGCTGGACCAGCACATGCTGTGTATTTTACAGTTTACGAGAATTGTAAGAAGTTTTTCTCTGGTGGGGATCCTAATAATTCTCTTGCTCATGCTGCTTCTGGGGTCTGTGCAACGGTGGCGAGTGATGCTGTATTTACACCGATGGATATGGTTAAACAACGGCTGCAGTTGAGTAATAATCCCTACAGGGGAGTTTTGGATTGTATCAAAAAGGTTCTTAGAGATGAGGGGTTTAAAGCATTTTATGCATCATATAGAACTACGGTGTTGATGAATGCACCATTTACTGCTGTGCATTTTGCTACTTATGAAGCTGCAAAGAGAGGTTTGATGGAGGTTTCGCCAGAAATTGTAAATGATGAACAGTGGGTTGTTCATGCGACGGCTGGAGCTGTTGCTGGAGCTTCAGCTGCGTTTGTTACAACGCCGCTTGATGTGGTTAAGACTCAATTACAATGCCAGGTACCCCATTTAATGATTTGGTTGTAGCTTCTGCTAATTTTGCGAGAAGATTTTAAGAGTAGGAGATAAAGTGTTTCTAGAGCAAGATTAAGGTCATTTCCCCACTAAAAATATTTTAAATTTGAATGCACTTGTTGAGCCAAGGTTCTTTTTTGGTCGAGTGATTAGTAAAAAAGTGAAAAGTGCTAGAACCTGGCATCAAACTGTTATGTTAGTAAACGTTTTTTTTTTTAAAAAAAAGTGCTTATAATTAGAGGCCTCTAAGGGGCAGCCTCATTGGCCAAGGTTTTGTAGTCTCTTGAGTCTTGAGTTACAACTACCCAGAGGTTGCATATTCGAATCCTCGAGTGAGCTGAATAAGGAAAACCTTTGATGTCTTTAATGGATAGACCTTAAGCTAGTTGTTGACGAAAACGGAAAGTGCTTGAAATTAGAAAACTTTGCTCTTATTTTCGAAGCTTTGTGGAAAGTATATTTAATCATTTTTTTTTTGCGGGATATTGCGAGTGTTCGGGCATTTTTGTGTGCACCTTGACTTTTCTCATGTGGCGACCTTATTATAGTTGGTTGAAAAGTAACTTGCATAGATCCTAGGTAGGTGGCCATATTCCCTCTAAGTTCTCTGCATGTCTTGTATTTAACACTAGACCAATCTATAAACATTTTGTTAAACAACTTATCAAGGGAACAAATCCTCATTGTGCCCCTTCCAAATCCTCACCCTACTAATTATTCAAGAAACTCACCACAACTATCTTTTTGTGACCCCAACCTTACAACCCATGAAAGGGATGGAGGAAAAAAATTAATGAAGAAATGGCATAAAATTTGAAGTTAGAATTTGGTTGAGAGAATGGTGGAAGTTACTCTGGAGTAAAGGATCAAGATACAAGAATTTATGATACAGAACAAGAGGGAAAAATATGAGTGCTTTGAAACTTATTGCAATGATCTTGCCCCCGCCTGGGACCCCAAAAGGGGTGGAAAAATGCAAGAAAAAAGTTCATAAAAAAGAAGTTCAAGTTATATTTGCAAACATGGTTTGAAAGAAATATCGATGAAGGTCCAATGTGAAATTGAGGTTCAATTCTTGATGACAATGAAAAAAAAAAAAATTCTCCATGCCAATGAATGGGGGAGGAAAATATGTCAAACCCTTATCGTTTCTTTCCCCATAGTTTTTCTTTCGGTCAAATAATAGTTATTTGTACATTAAATAATTCTTGAAAAGAAACATTAAAGATCTGGAATCGTCCATACTTGTATGAACGAAACGTATATCTTTCTCATTCCATAAAAAAGTTGATGCACGAAAAGTGGGAGATTACAGACCTATCAGTTTGATTCCATGTCTTTACAAAATCATTGCAAGTCCTTTCAGATAGACTCAAAAAAACTCTCCCACCCACCATTACCAAATATCAATCAACGTTTATTGTTGACCGACACCGACAAATTCTAGATGCACCACTGATTGCCAATGAGATTATCTCTGTATATGCCAAACAAAGGAAACAAGGAATTGTGATAAAACTTGATATAGAAAAGGCGTCCAACAAGGTTGATTGGGGCTTCTTAAATATGATTCTAAAAATCAAGGGCTTCGGGAAACTTTGGAGAAAATGGATAAAAGGTTCCACTGCAAACTTCCCGATCATCATCAATGGCCAACCAAGGAGTGAAATCAAAGCTACAAGAGATCTCAGACAAGGAGATCCTCTCTCACCATTCCTCTTTGTCATTATTATGGACTGTTTTAGTAGAATGATGACTGAAGCACATGCTCATGACTGTAACAAAGCTTTCTGTGTTGGAAAAAACTCACTACCAATCCATCATCTCCTCTTTGCAGATGACACAATCCTCTTTACAGAAAATGATTCAAACTTGATCAAAATCTATTTGGGATTGTTAAGAAGATCTTTGTGGATGCATCAGGTTAAACATTAATCACCAAAAATCAGAATTGATGGGTATCAACATTAACTGAGGCAGATATTAGATCAATAGCTACTTTCTATGGCTGTAAGGTTGGTCAATGGCCGGGCTCATATTTGGGTCTTCCTCTATTTGACAAATTCAGTATAATCTATTTTTTGGAATCCTATAATTGAGAAAATTGAGAAAAGATTACCACTCATGGAACCACTGGTCCACTCCAACATCTTCAAGGGTTGCCAACTGACTCTCCTCCAAGCCACTTTTCCTAGCCTTCCCACATATTACCTATCACTTTACAAAATACCATCTAAGGGGATTTCTACAATTGAAAAATTATACAGGTCATTTCTGTGGAAAGGTGGCTCTCACAACGTCAAATGGGATACTTAAACCCTGCTCATATTTTGGATTCAATGGGACCATGTTTGCTTAGCTCATTCTCTTAGGAACTTTCCGTTTCTCTTTTATTGAGTAGTGGACTCTTTTTATAGTCTCCTGTCTCCTTGGTTTTCTCTTGGATAGGAACAACCCCTACATATGTGACTTCTTTTTATAACAGATACATGCTTCTTACAACACAAAACAAAATATTGTTGTTTTCCCTCTTTACCTTCAAACGTTATGGAAGTATCTGTTAATTGGTTAGTCATGGAAAAGTCGAAAACTGCTAATATAATATAGTCTGCTACCGAGAAATGTCAATTGAATGGCGAATAGCAATATAGTTCTTTTAGTACCACCATAGAAAAGTTAAGATGCATCGAACGTATCCTTTATCAACTGAAGTTTTGAATATCTCAAACAAATGGAATGTATTGAAGATTTTAGGCTAATTTATGTGCTGCTTCCCCTAGATCCATAGCCGAATGTATAAGCGACAACCTAACCTTAATTTTCACATTTATGGATGATGCACAGGGTGTATGTGGATGCGACAGATTCAAAAGTGGGTCAATCAGGGATGTAATTCGAACAATACTCAAGAAGGATGGATACAGAGGGCTTATGAGGGGATGGGTTCCAAGGATGCTCTTTCATGCCCCAGCTGCAGCTATTTGCTGGTCGACATACGAAGCGTTAAAATCCTTCTTCCACGATCTCAATGGTGGCAGCAGCCACAACGGTACCTGAAAATAGGAAGTAGAGAGGAGGAGAGGGAATATTCTTTCTTTTTTGCATTGTCCCTCTTTCCTGCAGTTGAAACAAAGACAGCTTTCTTTTTGGAGCTGCAGAAAATTTTGGTAGGAGGGATTGTCTCAAAAAAAGAAAAAAGGTAAATGCTACCACTTGAAGTCAAAGGAGTACACACACCAAAGTTAAATTATAATTTGTATTCTACACGTTGGTAATGGGTTTCTAATAATGGCAATATATGAAATTTTGATCTGTTTCTCTTTACTTTGTTTTTATGGTTCTGTTGGCATTAGAACAGTAGAACTGTTTTGTTTTAGAGTCAGCCTTGTGCAATGATTTCATTTTTGTTGGATATTATATTCTTGGTAGTTAGTGAAAACTAACACTTCCATTAGTGTCCTGATTTAGATTTTTCTCAAGTAAAACTGCAGAGATGGTGACCGAATCCCTGATGGTAACTCCGATCTAGAGCAGAGCACACAAAAACACAGCCTCTTGTGAAAAGAGAGTATCACAAGAAGCTAAAAGATGAACATTATTCACTGAAGAAATCAGTGAAATTACAACTAAAATTTATAGCATTCCTTCTCTTTTCTAATGGACCATAAGATGGTACTCACAAACAACACTTTGGATATCAGGGCTACCATCAGCCAATCCTCTTGTCTGTCGTAGCTCTGTTTTCTTACCCTCTTTAAATCTATGTCAATTTCTACAAGTTCTCAGTATAAAGCCTTGTGACTTGAAATTAAGAACCTTTTTGTTATGTTCATTTCTAATTCTCTAGTATTAATTTGATATGACAACCATAAGAATTGGGTTAAACATGGATGCTCTTTACGATTAAGAGCACTTCTACCATCCATAAGATAAAGCTTCTCTCGAAGAAAGCAAATGGACCAAAATTGAAGTCGTCATGAACAACTTAATGGCAAGGGCTAGTCTCCCAATAAAAATACTTATATTTAATAATACTCCTATTTCATGTTATAAAAGAATAAAATTGATAAACTCTTCATAAAATTTGAAATTTTATAAATATTTTGGTTTGTTTTGTTATATTTAGAAATGCTTCTACACGATAATTTGATGTTTGAATGATTCATTTCAATTTTTCTAGTTCATGTTTGTTCTCTATTTCTTTGAAAAAATCTAAAAACTATCCATAGAATCATAACCATATTCAAAAGACAAACCCTCTATTAATAGAAGCTTTAGAACTTTTTTTTTTCCTTTGCATACATATTTTGCCACTACATAAACCCAATCAAAACGAGAACAAATACTTCTTCCAATCAAGTTCTTAACAAAAAAAAAAAAGGAAGAAATCTTCGCCATAAAATGTCACTGCATCAAAAGAAACAGAATATCTCGAGTAATCCAACAAAGAAGTAATAGAAGTTGTTGGATTGAGTTAATTATATTTTTAACAAGTGAATATCCAAGAAGCACCAGTGGTCTAGTGGTAGAATAGTACCCTGCCACGGTACAGACCCGGGTTCGATTCCCGGCTGGTGCACAAGTGTTTGATCCATGCTATGATGACATCTAACGCTCTCAGTGATGGTTGGGTCCTTCACAGCCGTCCGATCTTATATATAGGACGAATTTGAAGCGTTCCTGAGCTTGGATTCCTTTTTTCTTTTCCGTTTTTTCTTAAAACAGTAGAATTTGATCCTATCTTTAATTTTTTTATTATTAGATTGTATGTTCATTTGTTTTGTTGTCCTATTTCCTAAATGGCGTTAACATTTAAGTCCTATGACATTCTTGTTACTTTTCAATAATTAGTATTATATACATTTCTTGTACAATAATATATACTATGAATACTATTTTTTTTTTTTATCAATTGATTATCAACTATGAGGATTGAGTTTAACTATGTGATATATTTTTTAGGTCTAATTGAAAATATTAAACCGTGATTTCGACGGTCTAAACTTATAAAAAACGGATTGAATTGGTCGATGAAGTCTCAATTAAAATTAATTTCAATGTGCTATTTACCTATAAAAATATTTTGAATAAATAACTCTTTTAAGTTTTAGTGGAAATCTAAATTAGAACAAGCACATCAATTTCCAATACTTATTGCATCACATTAAGTTTGATTAATTCACATATTATATTAATTACTATTTTAGTAGATTGGTTTGTGTTAGATTAGTTGGTTCAATTGAATAGGTCCTTAAACCTAAGAAATCCAACCAAGTAAAAAGAAAAACACAGAACTTCAAACAAAACTTCAAACAAACTTAAAATTATTATAAATATTAGATAAATGTATAGATGCCCATCTTTTCAGTGAAGCTATATGTTTATTATTGTAGACACTTAAATAAGACCACTCACTTAATCCATGTGTCGAGTAAACATAAACTCTAGTGGTCATGTAACCCAACTCATGTTTGTCAAATTGCATATAAATGGTGTCATTTAGTGGAGTTGTAAGAAACACTAACATTGGAGATAAATCCAAATGATTTGGAGAAAGTAGAAAATTTCGAGATTTTCAATTACTTAATTATTTTCTTTATTTTCTTTATTTTTTATTTACTATATTTTATTATTTTAAATATTATATTTTATTGGTTTCCGTTTACAACAAAAGTTAAATTTTCACTAATCTCACAATGTCCATTTGCTTGATTTTCCTTCTCTCAAGGAAAAATCATTTCGTTTTTTTTTTTTAAATGAATGGTTGAAATTGAAAATAAGTCATATATAAACAAATTGAAACGTAGTTATTCAAATCATTCCAAACAGATTTATAAATTTATTAATATTTTTGTTTGATAATATTTTTTTTTTAAAAAATATAACATTACTTTTACCTTTTGAACTTTTATTTACTTTTTACGAATGGTTTAAAAATTAAAGTTAAAATTTGAAAACTGAAAAATGTATTTTTGAAAAACTTGATTTTGTTTTAAAATTTTGGATAAAAATTCAATCGATATTGTATTTGAGAAAGATGCAAAACAGGGAAAAAATAGCTAGGCTTAGTTCTAAAAAATCAAAATCGAAATGGTTACTAAACATTGCCTAAATTTTACATTATTCAACTTGAAAGAATTTTTTTTTTGTCTTTGTATCATAGAAATTGCAATCAACTTAATTTCAAAAACTTATGATACATGCATATTGGTAGTTGAAGCTAGCGTTTCGAACTCCCGAGACCCTTTTGAAACACCTACTAATATCAACACAATTGGATGTAGCAAATTAAGTAAACCTTCTGTTTGGAAGTCATGTACGACATTAAAGACTAATCTATTACGACGGTACTAAAAAATATACCATTTCAATTAAGTTTTGGGTTAATGGCTATTGTACTCTTGTTTATATGAATTGGCCACACACACAGCATTTTTATTCAATTTCTAAGTTAACGGTTCTTTTTCATTGAAGTGCTTCATTATTCTTCAACAGCACCAGTGGTCTAGTGGTAGAATAGTACCCTGCCACGGTACAGACCCGGGTTCGATTCCCGGCTGGTGCAATTTTTTTCTTCACGTTTTTCCATATAACCAATATAAATTTTATGCATATTTTGAGCAGATTTTGTTTTAAGATAATGAGTAAAAAAGAAAGATGTTGGTGTTGTATGTAACAAGAAGACAAAGGTGAATGACATCCACAATAACAAATGGGATGCACTCAACTATTTATGTACCTCATAAATGTTAGCCCTATGTATCAATTATGCCTACAATTTCTGTGTCTAGATTTCCCAAGGACAAGCAAAATTTGTAGTAGATTTGGGACCATGCACCTTATGTCTTCTATATCAAATCAATTATGCATTCCACCTACCCATTGAACTTCTTATCAACATTTTCAAAAAAATTATCTTCATTGCAAACTTTATACAATATGTCCATGCTTGAAAAGGCACTTGCATGTCATTCACTCATTTCATTTCATGCTCCCACTCTTTCTTTTTTAACAAAGGATGCAATGATGTTGTTACCAATCTTATGAACATTCAAATTTCATACACTTTGGTCATTTAATAGTTGGTATATATTCCCTTCATTTTATGTCAATTGAATTATGCTCAATTAACTTCAAATATGTGTTGACATACTCACAATTTCAAGTCATGTAAAGAAAAGAACTTAATTGTCACAAAATATAATTTGATTGTATACTTAATCGATGCCTTTTCTCACTAAGATGTTTAGTTGTTGTGAGAGTTTCATAACATTTGTTGGTTGGTTGTCTTTTCCCTATGAAAAATATACACCAACTAAACAGCTAAATAACACCAATTCTCGAAAATGAAGCAATTTTGTTACTTTTTTACTCACTCTCACTTCTACTCCTTGGGAAAGGAAGATTGGAGATGACAGACACACATTGAATCAAACAACTTGACATAGTTGGACAAAGTTGGAGTTTGGTTCCTTGTGTAGTTGAATGTTTTTGGGAGTGTATTTGGTTTTAGAATCTCAAAAGAATGCAAATTGAAGAAGTTCCCAAATCCCCAAAAAATAGAAGAAAAAGTGGGAATTTGGTTGGTTTTGAATTGAGTTTGGTGGAAGTTAAGGACATATCTGACAAAGCAAAAAAGTGGATGATTCCCAATGAAAAGTGTGAGCTGTATTGTATAAGTTTTTAAGGTCACTTTAGCTCTTATTGTTCAAACTTCACAGCACTGTTTTAAGGGCATCCTGATCCGCATCTGACGCTTCCATGTTTTCCCCTCTTTTTTTCATTTTTATTACCCATCTCTTTCAGTGTTCCTACTCCCTCATTCAATATCCATCAATCCTTTAACACTTTCACGTCTTCTTGTATTTGACATTCACATTTTCATATCTTATAAAGTTCCGTTAGTGTAAATATTGTTACCAATGGATTCTAGAGTTAAGACCGAAAACAATGCAACGAATGAGGACACTATGATTTCTTTGAACATTGAAGAAAAGAAGATGCTTTGGGTTAAAAACCCAAATCAACCTTCTTGGTGTCATTGTTGAGCCTTGAAATTTGAAAAACATAGATGCTAAATGCATGCTCTAACCCATTTAATTCAAAAAGCAACCTAGTATGACTAGAAAATTTTGATAAAATATGCTTTAGATCACAATTATTTTGTAAATACATTATTATCACCTCTAAATAAGTAAGTCACAATTTTTATTTTATCATCCCACCTTATTTTTATGCTAGAAATTTCTTTTATAAAGAATATTTATCTGACAACTTTTTAGCGGACAACAAAGATTTCTAAAACAACATTGTAATCCTGTTAAAAAAGATTAAACCTATGAAGTACAAAATTAAAGGTGTATATACATATGGAAATTTATAGATTTATTAAACATGAAATTAAAGGACTAACGATACAGTATAAGATTTAGTTATATTTTAATTATGATTGTATATTATATATATATATATAATTACGATGATGTGTCTTAAGATAAATATTTGATTAATTTGATACTACGTAGTGTAGATACAATAACAACAACAATGCAATAAGAAAAAAGTTTCTATGTTGATATATCAATCATATATATATATATTATTATTATTTTGAATTGTTGATGGTAGGATTGATAATGAATAGATCATTTTATACTATCCTTGGTAACAAAAATGTTTAGTAATGAACAAATAGATAGAATATAAGGATGGTTAAAGTGAAGTTCAAGATAAGGTTTGACTCTTTTTATCTCTATATATAATTGTTGTATTAGTTGAGGAAAAAAAAAGATAAGATATGGTTAACCCATTCATTTTCTGCTTTTTGTTTTTGGTTTTGGAAAATTGTGTCAAACAAAAATATATATAGCACGAGAAAACAATATTTGTAAAAATGAAACCTTTTTATCGATCAATTTTATATTTTTTAAAAAAATGTCAATTTTTTCCTTTGGTTTTCTTCTCCCAGACTTTCCTTCTCATTCTATATCATTGATTGTGATGGCTTATATCAATGACATCATGCCAATATGCCAATATGTTTTTTATTAATCTATATATAACATTGATAACTTGAACTTTGTGTTTCTAATGATATATATATGTTGATAGAATAACCTGATATCAACAATTTATTTTCAACAAAAGTTGCAACTATATCAATTTCATTTCGAAACTATATCAACAATATCTTATAGTGTTTTACAAAGGTTTATGCATTACTATCAAATGTTGAACAAAAGTATAAACATAACAACCTTTTGTCAAACAAAAACCTGTCTAATGTTAAACAAAACACCTAATTATTACATTTATGATATTTTAATATCAAAGTTTGGAGCGTCATTATTCCACCTTGGAGATAATACGCTGTAGCTTGGGAGACACTTTCATTTTTCTCTTTTTTTTTGGATTTTGCATTCTCTAAAACTTTCTTGGTTGATTTGTTTGTATGTTTTTTTGTCACTTCTAAACAACAAGCTCATCCATAATTTCAGTTGCAACTTTTGGTCCATACGATTTTGTATTAATTAATTTTAAAAGTCTTTTCAATAACTTGAACTTATAAAATAAAAAATCATCTACTATCTATCAGTAAGGTAAAAAAAAAGCTTGCTACCATTAATACCATCAATAATAGAAGCTATCATGCTCTCATGAATAGTATGTTATAAGTGATTCAAAGCTATCACTCTTAAAATGCTAATTCTATATATTTCAATTGTCCATTTATGCTAAAAGCAAGCAACCACAATGCCATTTTTACATAAACATTTCATTGATATCATTTATAGTATCCTACACTTATATCGGTGATATCCTAATATTGTTTATCACTAATAATTAAATTATACTATTAGTAGATGCTACGAGTGATATCCTTCTACTAACGTCGCTGATAGAAGATATCGGTGATAGCAACCAATAATAAATTTATCAAATTAAAATTTAGGGGCTTAGTAATAGTAGCTAACTATAGCAACTGATAACACATTTCTCAAATCGAAAGTTAGTCTGCACTTCAGTAACTATCATTGATAGAAGCTATTGCTGATAGTTGTTGTCAATGATATTAACTAATAGTACATTTCTCAAATTAAAAGTTATCAATAATAGCTGCTATAATTGACAACTACTATTTTTGATAGCAGCTATCAATGATAGTTTTCGAGTTTGAGAAAATCGAGAAGAAGCACTCGTACACTGGTGGTAAATAGAAAATTATCATTGATAGTATTAGTGATAACAACTGACAGAAGCTATCAATGATATTCACTAATTGTAGCAACTGATAGAACGTTTCTCAAATCGAGAGTAGTTAGTCTGCACTTCAGTGACTACCATTGATATTGAAGCTATTGTTGATGATCGTTGTCAACAATATCAATTGATAGCACATTTCTCAAATTAAAAGTTAGCATTGATAGGTGATATTACTGATAACTACTATCAATAGCAATAAAGTTTGAGAAAACCAAGAAGAATCACGTAATGGTGGCAAATAGAAAATTAACACTAATAGTAGCTACTAGTGATATTAATTAATTATAGCTATCTGTGGTATTCATTAACTGTAGCTATCGGTAATATTCACTAATTGTACCTAGCAATTAGGGGTGAGAATCGACATTAAAAAAATCGACCTGGATAACTGAAATCGAATGAACCGACACCTAACTGTCATTTCTTATGAAAAAGTGGTCGACAATCAATTTAAGGAAGAAATTTTTGAAAATCGAACCAACCCGACAGAATTTATATCCTCACCAATCGAACCCAAGTGAAATTTAAAAATATTAAAAATATATTATTATATTATTAAAAAACGAAACATGAAAGCCTAGTAACCCACATTTAGTTTTTAAAAAACCCTTAGTCCAGCAGCCTAGTGAGCCCATGTTAGCTCCCAGTCCTCCTTATTAGTACTCATATCAATTTATTAATAATGTTCAATCTCGGCCTAACTCGGTCCCAAGATGGTCTGAGTTATAAGTTTCTTAACTTTTCTGCCTTCCATCTCAACCAGACAAGCATCGGGATTAGCCCGAAACTCAATATCTAAAGCTTTGTGTCCTTCATCTCGACTGGACGACACATAGATTAGCCCCAGGATTTTAGTTCTTTCTTCATCTCGATCGGGAAGAATTGAACTGACCAAAATCGACCAGCGGTTCGATCAATTGGTTCAAATTGTTGGTGGTCAGTGGCTGTTTTTGTACAAAACTGCCCCCGCTCGATCGATGATCACCCCTACTATCAGTGATAGCTTTCAACGTGAGAAAATAGGAAAAAAAATATGTGAAACAATCATTTCTCAAATTGAAATTTATTAGTGATAACTGATAGCTGATATATGCTATTAGTGATAATTTTTAATTTGAGAAGTTCAGGAAGAAAAGCGCCCAAAATGGTGGTTGCATGTGAGTATTTACTCTTTTATTAATTTTGTGTTATATATACAATTATTTTATCTTTGTGCTAGATTTGCTATTATCTTACGTTTTTTTTGCTATTTGTGCACCTAACCCTTTGATTTTTAGTTTTTTAAAAATAGGTGTGTTTAGCAACTAATTCATCTTTTTTTTTTTTTTTTTTAAAGAACTATTATTTTTTAAATTGTGAAAAAAAACTGAGAATGATAAAAAGAAGCTCATTGTCTTTAAATTAGTTACCAAACATATATGATTTTTGTTTTTAATAAAAAAAAACTTTTAAATCATAATTTAAAAAATAGGAAAAAGCAAAAACAAAAACAAAAAACTAGAGTGATTAACAAATCGGGCCTAAAATTTCATAAAACTTATGAAACACTTTTAGTCTCTAATTTTAGACCTTAAACTTTCATGGAAGCTGTTTAGTCCTTAAACTTTGATTTGAAACAATTTAGTTCATGTACTTTCAAATGTGTAACATATTAGTCCTGACCATAAATAAAATTTATCAAAAATTGATGTCAGTTTTTATCATTTTATGATACACATTGTATTTTTTATAGAATTATAGAGTCCCTTAATTAGTGATTCATCGATTTATTAATGCAAGAAATCTCACTGAATTTCCACCCTCATTTCTACACTAGGGACTAAACCATTATAAATTTTAGAGTTAAAAAATGGTAAGTTTAAAGATTAAATTGACACAAAATTGAGAGTTCGGGAACTAAATCATTAACTACAAACTAATTGCTACTTCTATCAAAATTTAGGAACTAAAAAGTGATTTTTTATATACATAGAAATTTTGGGTGGATTGGATCAAAATGAATTTTTAAGAGGGTAACTCGAATCCAACTCAATCTCAAGAAAAAAAAAAAAAAAAACTCAACTCAAAATTAAAACTAAACCTAACCTTTACAATTTAGTTAGGTTGGGTATTGTGAATTATTTGGATTCTCACAAGTCATTTGAATACACAGTGTAATATATTTCATAAATAAATGTGATTTTGCAATAATTAAAATTAGAATATTGAATGTTGCAAATTAAATGGAGTTCAAGGTCAAATAACTTCACAAGCAGACAGAACACCAACTCAATCCTGATTTTCAAGATTTTATTATTATTTGTTTGGAAGAAATCCTTCAAGCTTTATTAAAAACAAACAAAAAAGTATTTCCTCTATAAATTGAAATGAATAACATTATATAAAAGTCAAATTAACACACTAAACCAACAATAATCCCTTTGTTTTTTTTTTCTTTTTTAAGAAAACATAAAATACTCTAGAGAGTTCCTGACAAAATAATTAATAAATCTCTTAATGCTTTCATTTCATTCACAAGTGGGAAAAATGGAAACTCTGAAAGAAATGGCTAAGAGATTGACATAATTGGAAACCATTAACAAAAATATATGATGATTATTTAAGAAAAGAAAGGATATTATTCATTCTTATATATATATAAAGATATTATTCAATATTAGGTCCCATGCAACACTATAATATGAGTGACTAGAAATCTTTTCTACAAGCATTTTTTTTGTGTAAAGGTATTCTACAAGGACCTACCTTCGGGAATCTCTACTTCAAGTGGAGATAGTGACAAAAAAAAAAAAAAATTTTCCATCCTTTTAATTTTTGAATATTTATAAACCAAATAATTAATGAATTATCTGATTCTGATTTTTCTACTATAAAATTATCATTATTTTTTTAGATATTCAAGATCCAGAAGTTGAGGACTCAATTTCATAGATATATCCAATAAAAATATTTCATAAAATGTCCAATTAAAATATTTCATAAAATGTCTGGGTCATATCCATATTTGTGAACAATTTAAGGATCATTGACGAGAATTTTACTAATAATAATAATAAAAATATTTATGAGGTTTTATCTTGTAAATTTTACAACTATAAGGATTAAATTTGAATGTGTAGTTAGACATTAAAAAAAGAAGAAGATATATATAAATACAAAAAATTTGTGAAAAATATTTAAATTATCTTTTCTAATGATTAAACCTTTTCTTTTATTAATTTTTGGTTAAAGTTAATAATGTCATATATTATTGATAATTTTGTTATATTAAGTGTATTTCTCTATATATATATTATTAAAAACATAATATACCTTTCATATTTTAGTTTTGCAGTTAATTTATGAAAATATGATAATCTCAACACGTCAGTAGAAATGTAAAAAAGACATTAACATCTATAGAGCTAAAATTATTGTTAAGTATAGAAAGAGTATAAACTTGTTATAAGATAAGATTTATTTTAACAAATTATATACAGTACATTTAGTTAGCTAGTTAAGAGATAATCTTCTATTTTAAACAGGAGCTTAAAAAATTCTATATGTGTGTGTGTGTGTGTGTGTGGAAGATGGAATAATCAAACACATGTATTATATATATGAAGGCTTAATTTGGATATTTATATTTGGTTATAAAGCTCATTCACTTTCTATTTCTTCTCATCTCTTCTCTTTCATTGGTTTGAATGATGAAAAAAAGTAGAAAGAAAAGATAAAGAATGGCATTTTGTGCTCTCTAGCAAGTTAGGTCACTATTAAACCCTCAAAAGAGGAATGTGACACTTGATAAAGACCAATTTAACAAAGTGGGATATATATTCATAATACCATTTAAACTTTGGTATATAAATATAATTTGTGTTGTTTCTCCTAGCCTCTTAAGGTTGAATTATTCAATGTAATAATTATTATCCATTATCATCTTTTCTTTATTATAATCTAAATATTGTTGGAGAATGAATATATATATAAACTAATTAAATAACAATAGCAAATTGATTGCACCTCAATTGAATACAACGATCACAATACACATTGTATATTATATGTATATTGATACTTAAGAGTAAGTTAGATGGTATATATAACAAGGTTTAGAAACTGAAACAGCTAAAAAGATCTCAAGATCTTGACGTCAACGATAGTTAAGATACTTTTTTTTATAAGCATTGTTTTGAAAAAAGAAATTATTCACATCACACAGTCGGGTTGTACAAACATATAATAGCGCTCATCTCAATAAAGTATAACAACTAATTTGGATACAATTGCAATTTCGAAATATTGGAATCAAACAGAACTTTCGAAGTACTTACTCATCGTTTATGAAGTACTCCAAGATCAAAAGAAAAGAAAGAAATGAGAGAACTCTTCATTTCAAAAATTTATTTCAAAAATACAATAAATGAGAAAACAAATTTGTTTGATTATTATATGTTACATGATCAAATTCAAACTTTCATTATATATGTTAAATTTGTAAGAAGAAACATCATCCATCTTCTTCATGGTTTCAATCCAATTAATTTGAAAGTTCTAGAAACCAATCAATCTAATCTACACATTAAATACATCAAATATTCACTTGCTTTCACAACATTATAATAAATATCCAACAAAAACAACTTAACCAATATTTTACCATTCAACAAATTTCTCCTTCCATCTCAATAAGTCTATGGAAAATAGATTTTTTTTTTTAGTTTTGAAATTGAAGGTATAAGCTAAAAAAATTAAAACTCTTGTTTATCTATCTCGAGCATTTGTCGAACGTTATTGAATAAGACACGTCATATTAAATTTAATAATTTTTGTCCTACTAATAATATAGGTGTTGTTGTAGCACAATAAGAACCTATTTCTATATTGTTAGAAGCTACTTTCTATGTTAGAACGATTGTCGACCACCACATGACCTATTGGTCTATTATTTACCTATCAAAAAGCTATATCTCATCTGATTCTAGATATTGTAGATTCGAATTTTAACCCTATTTTTCCTATGATATATCTTTCTTAGAAGTCAATGTATAAAAATTCAAACATACAATCCATAATTAAGAACAACTTGTGAGATAATTGAACACTTGAGAATTGATCTATACCCCAAATCTTTCAATATATATGTTAAGTTTAATTGCTTACAGATGGCCTCAATTATACGTGTGTAATAATATATTACAGTTGAATATATGGATGTGATATCACAATAACAAAACTTTGATAATTGCATCTAATCCACCCAATGAAATATAGATAAGTACAAAGCACTTAAAAAAAACTCTTTTCGTTTTTTAATTTTCTTTGTAATCTCTACCAAATAGAAAAATAATTTACCTATCCTTTTTATATCAATCTTCGTATTTTTCTTTATTTGATAATACGAGATTCTATCTTAAAATCAATTGATAGTATAAAAACAGTAAAATCAATTAATAATATAAAAACAGTTAATCTATTTTATAAGGAGTGTGAGTCTTCTTTGTTTTTTAATATAGAATTCTCAACATCTCAACATCCCAACATCCTTCATTGAGTGGTTGGTGGACTTGATGTCCCGCCCAAGAAAGAGACCCAAGTCCTACGAGACATTATTCGAGTGATGTCTTTCGTCGAAATGGTTGTGATTTTTCGAGTATAGGTGTGTCCATTTGAAAGATAGTAAATCGAGCTTTTAGAGTGCAATTAGTCTTTGACAGAGCACTTGCTCTTCGAGATAGGATGCAATAATATAGACAGATTCATCTATTATGGGGTAGAAATTGATTACACATATTGAACTTGATAGGGTGTATTGATTCTTCCAATATATGTGTGAGAGATGCTCGTGTAAAAAAAAACAAAATAAAAACTAGTGTTTTTCTATTTAAAAAATAATTTCATGAGATCAAAAGTTTAGAGAAAATGAAAAAAAAAAAAGTTAAATTGAATAAAAGTAGTATCTAATACAGCAAAAATGATCATGTATGACTTTAAAGTAGATATATAATAAAAAATTGTTGTGAATAGCAAAAAAGAAAAAAAGAAATTATTTTCACATCTTTTCTAATGAAAAAAAAAGAAATGAGCTATAAAAAATAAGACCCATATTTGTAAATAGTTTCATAAATGTCCTCTATATAACATATTATATCATATAAAAAGTAAATAAAACTAAACGATTTCACGTGCATTACACTTGTTTCCTAATTGGTTAACGTAAATTAATGGTAACCAAATATTTTAAAATGTCTTTCTTTCTATGATTAAGCTTCTTACACAATAAATTATTCTTTTTAATTTAGATTAAACTATTCCACTTTCTTTCTCAAACTACTGTTCATACTTCAACTTTCATTTTATTCCAAAACTTTAATTCTCAAACATTTTCAATCCAGTTATAATTATACCTTTTTTCACTACCTTTTTTGTTTGCCTTTTCTATAACCTAAAAGAAATTAAAATCCTTTGAAATCTATTAAAAAACACTCAATTTTAAATCTCCACTATCATTTTTTTTAATAAATATATTCTCGTCTTAGGTCTTATATGAATGGAAAACGTATATTATATTAACCTATGAAAAATATTATGAATCAACTTAATTAATTTGATTGATAATCAAAGGAGAATTAAATTAGAATAATAAAGTTTAATTAGGATCGTCATTGACAGTGCCAAGCATGATCATTGTACAACATTGGTTGTAAGTAAGATATGTGGATCTAGCTATAATTATTATTAGTGGATTTGTTTTATTATATAATATTTTTCTAATAATTGGCCCATATTTTTAGATTTTAATATTTTGAAATAGTGATTCTATGTTATTGGGTGGAACAAATGTGAAGGTAAATTGTAAGGAAAAGAGTACATATGACCACGTATATAAAATTGAAACTTAATAAATAAATCTGTCAATTCTAATATTATGGTTTTTATGTGACTTAACACATATATTTAATTTGTGTTTCTTAATTGAACTATACGCATGTTTATTTTTTGTGTATTTTAATTTGATTGTGACATCTTAAAAATTTTCATTTTTATGATTTCTTTATTTAGAGAGATGATAAATCTTTCAAAATTGTTTCGAACAGGCTAGGTATGTACTTTTTGGTAGGCTTGGAAATAGTATAATTTACTTATGCTTATAACGTTTAAGTTGTGTCTTCCTCAAATGACTAAAACTAATCTTATACTTCTAAATATTAATTTTCTACCGTTAAAATTA
Organism: Cucumis hystrix; assembly: GCA_025688845.1. Lineage (NCBI taxonomy): Eukaryota > Viridiplantae > Streptophyta > Magnoliopsida > Cucurbitales > Cucurbitaceae > Cucumis > Cucumis hystrix. Next base: position 20,141,351 of record CM046893.1, read on the forward strand.
ATTTTGAACAATTAATTATGTACATATTTTTGTAAAGATATAATTAAACTATTAAATGGTTTTTCTTAGAAATATCATAAATATATTGAATCGAAACGACCAAAATGAGAGAGATTCTAACAAATTTAAACAAAAAAGTCAAAATTTCAAATCTAAAACCAAATAAAATATTTAGTGGCTACTTTAAAAACTAATGTATGCTCTTTTAACGTACAACTCAAAAGTAATTTAATAAATTATTACACATTAAATAAAATTTTTATATCATCCAAATAAAAAAAATACTTAATGCATTCGGATACCATTTATTTTTGTGTATTCTATCAAATTGTTCCATCAAATTTCATCTTTTTTATTTATAATATTTTAATATTTTTTATGTAAGTGGTGAAAACGTACCAAGATAGTGATGCTCGAGATACACCCAAATATTAACGATTAAAATTAATTTGGTATAGGATTTCAAACATGTTTCATAGTAATTTTAATTACATTAGAGTCGTCACCCTAAACATATCTTTAATTAATAAACATAATTTATTCATGTGCATAATTGTGTGTTTTTTTAAAAACATAAGTTTCTACCACATAACTTGACCACCTAAAAGTTTTTCATATGAATTCTTACGAAATAATTTTCCAGTAAATTAGACCATATCTTACATCATTAATTACTTTTCAAGTTACCCAATTCATATTATTCTATTATAATTTGTAACCAAAATCGAAATCCTCAAAGATGACAAGTATACTAAAAATAGAATTAAAGAAAATGAACATATTTAAACCTAACTTAACAATCAAGAGTAATGATGTATCCTTTAATAAATGTCTTAAAAAGCAACCAAATTATATATATATAAAAGTTAGATTTCTAATTAAGGTAGCTGAAGTGGTGAGAGAGAGAGAGAGGGAGGAATAATAGTGAAGTATTTATAATTTGAGATTGGAAAATTGGTAATTCTAGAAAATTGAATAAAGTAAAATTTTGGATTATTTTTACATATAATAAAATGTTGCTCAGAGATCCAAAATAACACTAATAGATGTTTGATCTATTATTGATGTACGTCACTAGTAGATTCTTTAAAACAATTATTCTAAAAATTTAGTGTAAACTTTTACGAATATTTTTTATTTGATTTTCAAATTTTATTTATTAGTATCTAAACCTTCGATTTTGTGTTAACTAAAGTCAAAATTATCCCATTTTTTACTTCAACTTTTAATTTGATTCAATAAATTCTTAAAGCCTAAGATATATATAATTAAGTTTATAGATATTGGGATTAGACAAAAAATTTAAAGTATAAAGCTCGTGAGTCTAACATAAACAAATTAAATTTGAGAGTACTTTAGATGCTAATGGTAAGCTTATAATTTCTTTGAAGAAAATTAATAATTATATTTTAAGTTAAAGTGAGCATCATTTACCTACACAATACTTTGTTAAATTAAAGAGTACAAGTTTAAGTCCTTGAAACCTTCTACTTATTTTAACTAAAAAATGTATTTCAACTATGGTATGTATTCTTTTAATGATAAACTCTATCATTAATAACTCATCTATCCAGGTAGATTATAATAACTCAGTTAACTTATTTATTAATAATAATTATTTTACATCATAATTTTGATTTGGTAAGGTGTTTATTTTTATTTAATTAGAAAAAAAAAAAGAATTGTAATGCAATTGATATTAAGATCATTAAGTAATGATGAATAATTTTGACAAAAGAAAGAGATTCCAAAAAGCGTAACTCTCCATTAACGCATTGATGTTGGGTTAGTGAAGAGCATTCAATTGACATTTGGTGCCCATAAAGTCCTTTGACCCGCCATAAAGTTTCTTCCCCTTCATTATATATATATTTTTTTATTCTTCTTTCATCCAACCATCACAAATCAATCTCCCCTGTATCCAACGCCTCACATTTCTCCTCCTCCTCTCGTATTTGTATTACACCTCCACTTTTCCCCTTTTTGCTTCTCCCAATCCCCTCAACGAATCAATTTCGTAGTCGGCAGCGTATTCCCACAACACCAACAACATATATTACTTAAACAACTTTCATATACTATTATTATTATTTTAATTCATATACTACTTACCTCTTCAACTTTCGTAAAAATAGCCATTTAGTTTTCCAAATTTTTACTTGGTATAGCCATTTAGCTTTTATTGCAAAAATTAATATTACAATTTACTCAGATTTATATATTTTACAAAATGCATACTCTACCTTATAAGATAATAAAATTGATATTGAATTTTGACCAGGACTAAATTATTATAAATTCGATAGTGCAAAGCCTAGATGGTTATACACTAAAGTTTAAGAGTCAAATTGTTATAAAATTTGAAATAAGAGATTAAATCATTACAAATTAAAATTTATGGATCAAATTGTCAAGTATATATGAACCAAAAGATAATTAAAGTTAAAAAGATGCAATATTTAGTATTTAAACATGTTTTTATAGCGATGAAAAATTGAAAATGATACTAGAGACATTTTTTTCGCAAATTTAAGATCTATTAAAAGTAGACTAAATTTGAATAAGTTTCATTCAATATTGTTTTTAAAATTTAAATTTTGGATTTGATATTTTGGACCGTCTTTGCACCCACTATTATTATTATTATTATTATTATTATTATTATTATTATTAATTTGAATGGTATGAACTCTACAACTATCAACTAACTGGCTAAAATTATTTGTTTTTTGTTCTTATAAATATGCCTCATCCCTTTGCTCTTTTCTTTCATATCTCTTTTTGGGGTTTCATCTTAGGCCGCCGATCTAATGCTTCCCCAGCCGGCACCGGAGAATCTGTTAAGCTCAGGAGGGATAGCGCCACCGAATATAAAGAAAGATTACCGGAATATTCCTTCTCGTCGCCCTGCTTTCCGGCGCTATCTATCCTGAGTTTCATGGCTTCTTCTTGCTTTTTCCAAATATATATTTCCTTTTTCTACTTCGTCGTTTCTCCTATCCCAGGTATTTCATTTGTCTTTTTTTTCTCTCTCTCTTTTCTATTATTTCTTCTATGGCTGTAAAGTAATATATATTAGTTCTTTAAAACCATAGAAATTATATTTTGGACTGCTTTATGGGGGAGGATGTGGTATGGGTAAATTTGAGAGCTGGTTTTTCTTTATTTTTTTAATTTCTGTTTTTTTTTTCCCAGCATTGACTGGAAATATATTTTCAGGCCATTTTTTTTATTCAGGTTTAGATGACTGTAAGTTGCTAATTTTTAGACATTAAGAAGGCAAAAGCCTGGGGATAAAAATACAAATTTTTTTTTTTTGTTTTTCTAAAAAGGGGTGAAGAAGAATGGAAGCTTTTTGTTTTCTTTTAATCTAGGCCGTTAGAGGGCAGGTGTAGGGTTGGATGTGGGAACGAAGAAGGGTTGATGTTCAAACATTAGGGCATAAGGGGAAGTAGTGTGTCTACATGCAAGGGAACATATTGACATAAATTTTGCAGTAAAAATAAATTAAGAACCCTATAATCTTCTAATTAAGTTTGTAGTAATTTGATGTAATTTTGATAATCTATATATATATTTGTTAAATTTGATCTATTTGTCAATATAGGTTTCGCCCTCTTTTTTAGGGTTTTAAATAGTGTGAAATATCGACATATATTCTCATTATTTTGTTGGAAGTAAATTAAAAGAAATATATTAAGTTGGATTTAAATTAGTAAGCTGGAATAAAAGGGAAATTAGGAAGCTTGGAGATTTATTGATTTAGAGAGAGAGAGAATTTGCTAATTATTAGAACATAATAAAAAAATGAAAAGAAATATAACAGAAGATGGGATTGACTAGTACAACATGAATAAACAAATGTAGCACTAAGAAAGAGAGACCAATATGAAGAAGAAGAAGAAGAAGGTGCATGATCAATAAATAGAGTTGTCTAAAAGGGGTAAGATTGCTTTTATTTATATATAAAATAATAGTAATAATAAATAATATAAGCATTGGCTTATTTTTTTTTAATGATAAAAATTAGAACATTTCGAAAAATATATTTAACCTTTCAATCTAATTAATTTTGACTTTTAGTGATTTTATAAATAGCTTGTTAATTTTTTCTATTTTAAAAAAAAATCTTTTTTTATTAGAGTAGAAAAAAAAGATTATTCTTTTATTAGTGGGTAAATTTATAACTTTTGAGAGAAATAGAGAGTGATGATCATAGAGGTAGAGGTAGAACTTGCACCATGTGGTACTTAATTACCAACACTCCAACGATTCAAGTCAATAATAGTTTAGAGAGTTAGAAAGAAATAGAGAATGATGGATGCATTTCAATGTATATATCACAAGCTCTCTTTGTTTCATAGAAATAGATATTTCTTTTTGTAACAATCGTTTACTAATTAAATTCTCGAGCAATCAATCAATTTGTTACAATATTGTTTGATTTGCTTCCTCCAATCACCCAAACATATGCAAAAATAAACACTTGGGCATATAACTTTTATTTTCCTAGAGTCCGCCTCTTATCAAGCTTTATACGAATGCTTTTATTACTCAACTCAACCATCATATTTGGGATTATTTTTCTTATCTAACTAGTAAATCAATTATTGGAGTCTACAAAATCGACTTCCTTTATTTTCATGTTATCACCCAGAGTTTGATTTTTATGGCTCTTGTGGATCATCATATGATATGAATTTATTAAACTTAGATAGTAAACTTGGTTAATTACTATCCTCTATTCAGTTTTTACTAATTTTAATTATAATAATAAATCAATGTAAAATTCTGTGTAAATTTGACTAGTCATCTCAATTGTATCGAATAAAAAAAGTTCAATCTATGGACAAATGGACTGTCAAAACTAAGAAACTTTAACAAGAATGAGCTTTAATATTGTTTTTCTTTGAAATCTTATCTACTTTAAACTATGAATTTATTATATATATATATATAATTCTCGAAATCCATATGAGAATATTTTCTGATGAAATTTCTAATAAAAACTCATCATATATGTATATGGGAAATAATTGTGTAATACTTTTTAAAGTTGGAGATTAAAATTACAATTAAGTATTAAGTATATCGTCTATTGTAATATTTATAATTAAATTGAAATTTTATATTAATACAAATTAATTTAATTAGATGTGTACAATTAATAATTCTAAACCTTTTTTTTCAACAAATTAAATTTAGCAGTAAAAAAAGTATTTGTGGAAATTATGTAATAATATTTTTTATTGCTCGTCTTGCTTATACATTTGGATTCATTGTGAGTAAAATGAAGAAGGAATATCACTAAGTGTGATTTTTTTTTTTGTTTTATTTATTATTCCAATTCATTTATTCTTATATCACACCTTTTGAAATAGTAATTAATAGAATATTAATATTACAAATAAACAAACTTCTTGAATAAGTGATTTTTGTAAATACTTTAGAGATTTTGTATTTATATGATGAATACAAAATCATTATTGTGTATATATACAATTTATCAGAAACGTTAGACGGATTAAGAATATCAAAGATTGTTATTCTTAATGAGTGAAAAAAATAGAAACCTCACTATAATTTGATTTTCAAAAGAATAATATTATTAACAATAAATTTATAATCCAAATACAAAAATTGGATCAATAATTTTCCTCAAAAAACAAAAAAAGCAAAAAAAAAAAAACAAAATACCAATAACATTAATAATAAACTTTCCTCAAAATTTAGAAAATTAAAAAAGTGTAGTATAATAGATGGATCATATTTGATATTGCACGACCCATTCAGTGGCAGATTTAGAACTTTATGTTAGAGCATAAGTTGGCTTAAACTACAAGTTCAATCTTTCAACTTCTCGTTTTATATTTATTTGGCACTTGCATTTTGAATCTAATAAATTCTTAAAGTTTTGATATATTTAATTTATATTTGGTATTTTTAAAAAAATAATGTAATTTATTTTGTACAAAATTGAATTTTTTTAAGTTGAATTAAATCTAAAGTTAAATTTTAGGTCTAAAATAGTTAACTTAAGTTGAATGATCTTAAGTTATTTAGAGGAATTATAATCTTTTGGCAGAAATTCTCTCGTTCAAGGATTTTGTGGGTAGATTGTTTCGCTCGCCATAAGAAAAATTATAGGTTGCAACTTGTGTTTCAAATAGTTGCAAATAGTTCATAAATAAATTGTACATATAAGCTTGATGTTCAAATCACTACCTACATTGGTGAAACTAATTGATAAGAATAATTTATTAAATTATATATAATCACTACTTAATATGTTTGGACTCCGAGTTTGATATTGTTTTTTAATTATTTTTAAGGTATGAAAATAGTTTTTGAATGGTAAGTTGAGTTAAGTATTTGTTGATATAATAAAATATGTTATTGGTTCTTTACATTATTGAAACTTATCTCCAAATCTAGGTTGGACAACCATGATAATTTGCAAAAGAATCATAATTTCTACTCTAGTGTGACAGGTGCCACATCTTTCATGATACTTATGTAAAAAAATGAATCAACAAAAGAAATATTATTAAACTAAACTCAAAGAATTCACTTTGGTATATTTCATACAATAATCTACTATCCTAATCCTATTAGGGTTGAGATCTGATCGAAACCTAGCTATTTAAGATATTTTTTATGTCTCACTAAATCGAGCTACTCAGATGGGATAATCTATACTCTTGGAGGGTTTTGCAAGGCAAGCTAAGGTCGAGAAGTTTTGGGACAAGTTTATTGGCTCATTCCTCCTTATGGAGTTGGTCTCATATTCAACCTTAGCTCATCCTTATGGGTTGGTCTAGTGTTCACAATGTCTTTTAAAATAATTTTTTTCTTTAGTTATAAATCATCAATAACATTAGTATTTTAATTTTAAATTTCAGAATAGCTCACTGAATTAAAATAGAGATATTTAAAAAAAAGTAAAGAAATGTTGAAAAGTGAAATAGTTGAAGTGCTACAATTTTCTTTTATTGATATAGAAAGTGGAGATATAATTTGATAACAATTCTATATGTTTCCTTTCTAATTTTCTTCAATAGGTTTATTATCTCCATTTCAAGATAATTGTTGTGATTATATATGTAGGGTAATTGCCTTTAATGATTTTTTTTTAATTTTAAAAACGATATGATAGTTTTTTTTTCTTCTTTTTTTGGATAATGATAAATGTATAACCATTAATCTAAGTACATTAATTTAGTGTATAATAATATTTTTAAAAATTATCAATATATAAATTTTTTTTAATAATAGACTACCACCTATCATCCTAAATCAATCCATGAATGTCTTTTAGCATTAGAATCTATAATTGATAAATCTTGTTATATTTACAATTTTAAAAAAATATTATTGTATATACTGATATTTGGATTAGAATTACTATATTTCTTAGTGTCTTTTTTATTAGCAATTGGTATGAATTTTTGTAAAGACAATTCTCATTACACCATCGATTGTTATAGAAACGTGCGTCTTTTTATAAAAATTGCATTTTAATTTTACTAGAATTTTATGATAATAAATAAATTTAGGAGGTTTTTCATATATATATAGTAAATTTACGAACTTATTTATAAATATAGAAAAAAAAAACATTGTCATTGAGAACTATTTGAAAATGTTTTTTAAAAATTTGATTATTTAAATAAATTCTCTAAATGGAGGATTGGTTTACAAAATTAAATTTTAATAACATTATTTAACGTATCAATTCCAAAAGAACATTAAATAATGTTGACAAATTAACATCAACCAAAGCCATCAATTACTTAATTTGTTTTCATTATAGAAAATAAAGTTAATTAGGCGTGTACAATTTTTATTTTATTTTATTAAAAATGTAGTTATATTTACATTTATAACTACATAACTAATATGTATTTAATTCTATCTAAAAAATTAATATGAATTTTTTTTATAATCTAAATTACAAAATTAACTACCATTACTAAAAAGAATGAAGATTTCTGCTAAACTGTTTCATGGAGTACTTTAAATACGATTTATAATCTAATATACTATATATTTGTGAACCACAATAGAATTGATTATATCAATATCATCCAAAGTAAACTATCAATAGAAATAAATCATTTAATCTATTTTATTTTAATGTTGTTGGATATTTATAGTGAAACTTTAGAGCATATTGAAACATAAAAAATGGATTTAATTGTAAATTTATTTGTTAGAAACTTTAAATTAGATTGAAACCATTAAATTAAGATGTTGTTTTAGGTACACATTTAACCTGTATCTAAGTTAAATTTGTTATTTTTTTTCAATTTGACAAATGTTTTTTAAAATTTATATTTATTTTATTTTATTTTATATTTTGGAGAGTAACTAAATTGTTAGCCTATAAATAACAATCCTTCATTTGTAGCATCGGTTCCAAAATTAAAGAGTTGTCTCCATTCATTCCTTTCTTATCTCTCTTTTGTTCTGTGTAATTGAGTTGATCAGACCAAATATCCAAGAGTTTTGCTAGATCTGAGTAGTTTAAGGCTACAGTTCTATCCAAGTAAGTCGTTGTATCCTACTAAGACGATCCATGTAGTCTGATTACAAACCCATGCACAACGAATACTTGTCTTCAGAACAATGCTTATCAAAAGCATGCATTGACTACAATTTGAGTATATAAAGGTTTTGAGGTTCTTTCAAACTGTATTTGCTTGTTTTCATATCTAAATCTTATTACATTATCTGACTTAAGTATATTTGTATCCATTTGAGTTGTAATTAGTTTGCTAGTGTATTCAGTTCATATTATATTCAAACATTTTTTCCAATAAATATAAATATATTTTAAAAGATTAAATTACTCAGATACACAAACAATTCTAATATACATTTTTGAAAAGTAACCAAAAAAAAAAAAACTTGTATTAACTATATGTGGTTAGAGGTTCATTTTCATTGTAAAAGAAAAAAAAAACTATGAGAATGAGATAAAATTGACACATATTTGTATGAAATACATCCTTTCAATATTGTATGATAGAAATGATGAGAGATTAACTATTCTCATAAAATATAATAAGAACTCTATGATATATAGTCAAATATAAGATTATTAATTTGAAGTTGGATATCGATATAACTACGAGAGAAGAAGTAAAATAGTGCTTTAATATAAATTTTAGTCCTGAGGAACTAGTTACGGTAAACCAATACTAAATTTGTAAATCATTTTAGTTATTTTATATATTCATATTAAAATTTATAATCTACATGGATCCCAAAGAGATACAAGAAAAGTAATTTACAAGTTGTTGAAATTTGTAAAGAAGTATTATTTAATAAATTATGACAAATATAATTCTTTAAACCTTTACACTTGTATATCAAGACGATAACAAAAAGTCTTCTAACTCATTGAGAACTATCGTTAAAAACAACAATCCTTCAAATATTATTGTTGGAAAAATAACGCGAATAACAATCAAAGTGATTTGCTGCGCCGTGACGAATCACTGTCCTGAAAGCAAATTTGGTCAGACCGTGGTGCTAATCGTAATGCCGATTGCACCCCAAGGTTAACACAGCGAATAGAAACAATGACTGAACTTGCTCAAAACTATAGTGGAGATGGAGAGATGGAGAGGTTTTTTTGTGTGAAGTAAATGAGGAATGGAATGAATGAAGAACTCGGAGGAAGGAAAGTATTTATTGGAGAGTCCCATCTGAAAATGCGAGTGAAGGGAAGGCGCAAAGGCAAAAATAGACACTTAGGGAAACCAAAAAAATATTCAGATAGGTAATAAAAATTACATCCTTATTCACACAAGCGCAATTGCCAAAGCCTGCCAGTCCAAACGGACAACGACATGCGTGGTGACAGGGTCATACTATCACTACCAACACAGTTTATAATTCCCTAGTAGTACTTAGCTATTTTTGTCCATTTACTTCTTCCAATTTTATCAATGTGGAACAAGGAAGCTAACTTTTCATTGAGTCAAAGGCCCACAGTCAATTTTCAACAATCTCCCACAAATGACTGTAGCAGCAAAGTTACAAGGTAGACGAGAGAAAGTTTGTTCTGAGCAAGGATGAGACATTAAGCTTAGACATCAATATCCGAAGATTTAAATTGATGCGTAGTAAAGTAAGGCAGTAGCCTTGTTAAAGAATGTAAATTAGATCTTGAACTTTCTATAACACTGGTTGAGACTCTTACGACACGCTTTATCCCTAGTTTCGGTCATTGTTTCTACAATATGGATTTGTGCCTTTTTGGCCATGCACATATAATGAACATCGGGTCATCGTGAAAGCTCTAGAAAGAGATCCTTTAAACTCTTTCATAGAAGGTGGCCCCACCTTCACAATCATGTAATATGCTCCATCAAGTTTGCCAAAACAAACCACTCAAAAAGAGCTATGGAGACTTCATCATTATCCACAGAATTATGGACCATTCAAAGGTTTTAGTAACATCCATCTTGTCCATTAGTGATTGTCTGCACAATGGGCTATGGACCATTAAGTCTATCGTAACAATCCACCTAATAAGAGGCTATGGACCATCAAGTCTATCAAAATAGACCACTTAAAATCAAGTGCTATGGATCTTCGAAGGGCTTTAGACCCATGTTCATTGAAGAATCTAGAACCACTTTCCTTTTTAGTCCTTTGGTTAAAGAATCAGCGAGGTTCTTCTCAGATCGAACAAACTTTACGGAAATGGTTCCTTTCTTTAGGAAATGATTCTCAGTTCTATGTTTAAGACGTATATGTCTTCTTTTGCCATTATAAACACTATTCTTGGCAATACTTATGGCAGCCTGTGAATCACAGTGTTTGGACACAGGTACAAATTTTCTCCATGGTACATCTCCTAGTAGACTTTTAATTCACTCAGCCTCTTGTCCTGTCAGCTCTAATGTTATAAACTCAGACTCCATAATGGATCTGGCTATGCAAGTCTGTTTTGTAGATTTCCAAGATATTGCTCCTTCCCTGAGAAGAAATACATATCCACTAGTAGAGTTTACCTCATCGTTATCTGTAACATAGTTTGCATCACAATTGAAGGGATAAAAGCCTTATGACAGCGAAAAATTTTACAACACCATTACTCAATTTAATTTGGAAATTCCAAAATACCAGTACATTGACAAAAATTTAGAATCAAAATTCTAATTAAAAACTAAGCATGCTTTTTAATTAAAAGATACAGAGAACGTACTTTTGTTGACGTCTCTGAATCTGCAAACTACCGAATTGGGGCACCACCCGTCAAGACCTTTCTATCCTCTGGGATGAGATTGGTTTGTGGGAACCAATTGAGATGGAAAAAGATTAGAGGTATTTGAGAGGAACTCTTTTCTTTTTGCAGAGAGCAAAAACCTTGATTTTTTTTCTTGATCAATTCCTTAAAGAAAACGGTTTTCTTCTGGATATTTATAACTATCTTTCCTTCTTGGAATAGGAAAAGAAGTAGGAGAGAATCATGAGATTCTATTATCAAATCTACTAATTAATTATCAATTAATCAATTAGTTAATAATTAATTAAATCATATTTCATTCAAATCTTATTTGAATGAATATCTTTTCAATATCTTATAGATTTATATTAATATAATAATTAAATCATATTTAATTAATATTTCATTTAAATTTTATTTTAATGAATATCTCTGCAATATCTTATAGATTTAATTAAATAAAACTAAACTATTAATTAATTCTCTAATTAATTAATAGTTAAATTAAGTATCTTATATTTAACTTAAATTAAATTTGAATCATATTCAAATATAAGTTTCTCTCATAACCAATAATTTTAATATGAATCTAATTCACATTAAATCAATATTTGAACTCATTCAAATATTTTATCTCTCATAAATTAATTTTGAATCATATCCAAAATTAAATTTATCTAATAAAGTTTGATAAACTTTATATTATAATGTATCACTATACATTAAACTAATTCTCAAAGTAAATTTGAACATTTTAAATTACAACCAATACAAAAAATCTCATTATCCTTTACGAGCTACGAAGGGAACCTAATGGACCGACAGATCAGAAGCTACAACGATCTGAGATTAATTGGCTAAACTCATTAACCACATTAATCAATATTTGTTAACTGTGTGTATACTTCACTAAAGACTCAGAGCTGAACTCTTCTCACTGTAGATATATTTCTGTATCCACAGATATAGACCAATAATAGTAAGTTAGTCCTTCACGAGTGTTCGTAACACCAGTTGGGTCAATTTATCGTTTTACCTCTGGGTTTCCTCTAATCCTTAAATATCAGTGCTCCCTAATAAACAGAAACCTCTCTCGTGTCATATAAAGGGTAAGACCCTTTGTTCAAGACATGAAGACACCATTTAAGGGAACACTCATCTACTTACCCTAAAGTAGGAAATGAGTGAATTCCATCTTGTGTAATTATGTTTCCAGCTCCCCACTCGGTCTTGTCCCCAAAATGATAAGCTTATTGAGTCGGCGATATGACCACTCTAACCCGTATAAATCAAAGGACAATCCCTTGCGAGCAGGAGTTCATAATACACTCAGGATTAAGACTAAATTACCTAGGTCATCATCGTGAAATAGAAACCTAACTAGTTAACGGAGTTACATCTAGTGGTTACTATTTTGCGGTTCGATCTTATGTAATCTCATTGCATAAGATACCCTCACTCACATGTCAATTACACGAACGCGTTGGATCATTGCGTTTGTATGAAATACAAAGTGAGTCATATCCATAGTGTTACCAGGATAAGGTATCCAACCTTATCCTTATACTGACCCTTTAAGCTGATCTCGAACATTTATCCCTGTATGTCTCTACATACTGTTCAAGACTCATTAAACAACTTAGGATGTTAGTTTACTGGATTTGAATTATTAAGAAAAAATCAATAATATAATCAATAACAATTATTACAATAATAACACTTTATTAATAACGGTTAATGGATTATATTTACAATTTACGAGTTTTAGGACATAAATCCCAACAACAATATCTTTCTAACACGGTAGGAAATTTAGTAAAATGCAAAAAATAATTTTTCGTTACTTTAAGATCTTTCAACAGAAGACGTAAGGCATCCCAGTAGTATTTGCCAGAATTATGTGTATATCTACTTAATCTACTGATAGCATATGAAATGTCAGGTCTAGTGTAGTTCATTAAATACATAACACTAGCTATGATCTTTGCATATTCAGGTTGATACACACTCTTTTCTTTGCTTTTCTTAAGATGTTTACTAGCATGTAGGGAGTTTTTACTGGAGATACATTAAATGAATCAAATTTCTTTAGTATTTTCTCAATGTAGTGTGATTGAGACAAGGATAAACCGTTTTCATTTTTCCTGATTTTAACTCCAAGAATTATGTCTGCTTCTCCTAGGTCTTTCATTTCAAAGTGTGACAACAGGAACAACTTGGTATCTTTTATTAACTCTATATTCGTCCCAAAGATCAACATGTCATCAACATATAAACATATTAATATGCACTCAGCTCCAGACATCTTTGAATAAACACATGTATTTGAGGAATTTACCTTAAATCCATTGTTTATCAAAGTGTCATTAAATTTTTCATACCATTGTTTAGGAGTCTGCTTAAGACCATAGAGAGATTTTTGAAGTTTGCATACTTTGTTTTCTTGGCCAGGAAATTTGAATCCTTTTGGTTGAGTCATATAGATTTCTTCTTTTAAATCACCATTTAGAAAGAGAGTTTTTACATCCATTTGGTGAATAAGAAGGTTGTGTATGGCAGCTAGCGCAAGTAAGACTCTAATAATGGTTATCTTAGTTACAAGGGAATGTGTCAAAGTAATCAATACCTTGCTTTTGAGTATACCCTACCAGCACTAATCTTGGTAAGTTTTAAGATCTTCATCTATTAAAAACAAGCTAATGAAATTCCAGTCAATTTCATCGCCCTTTTCTACAATAAAGGTGCTTAGGAAATCTGGTCCAAAACTTTTCTTAGTTCTCTATCTTTTAGTTCTTCTAGGTTCTAATTCATACCTTATGTTAGAAGCATCAAACTCAGGTGTTTCACTAACAGCTGTTGGGTTTTGTAGATCATGCATATTTCTAGATAGGTAGGGAGCAGACAGAGATCTCTTTAAAGGAAATACATGCTCAAAGAATTCAGCATCCCTAGATGCATTTATGATCTTATCATTTAAACACATAAACCTATATGCAGCACTATTTTGAGCATAACATATAAATATACAGTCAAAGATTTTAGCCAAGCATCCCCACACTTTCAAGTAGTTGAGATTCAATGCATATTCCTTCCAGAGTTCGTAGGGAGTTTTGTCCAGTTTTGTTAAGAACAAAACATGCAGACAACACAACTTCCCCCAATATATTGTCAGATAGACCAGAGCTTAATAACATAACATTCGTCATTTCTTTAAGAATTCTATTTTTACGTTCTGCTATGCCATTTTGTTGTGGTAAGGAGCAGTGAACTCATGAATAATGTCATTTGATTCACAATATTCTTTAAGAGTTCTATCAGAGTACTCACCACCTCTATTTGATCTTAATCTTTTTATCTTTTTGCCTAGTTGATTTTCAATTTCTGCTTTAAATTTTAAAAACATGCTACTAGCTTCATGTTTTGATTTTATCAAATAGACCTTAGTAAATCTAGAGAAGTCATCAACAAAAGATACATAATAATTTTTGCCCCCTCTACTAGTAGTGTTTTTTAAATCAGCTAGATCAAGGTGAATTAATTCTAACAATTCAGTACTTCTAATCACAACAGGTTTGAAAGGTTTCTTAAAGTACTTACTTTCTACGCATACAAGACATTTACTAGTTTCATGTGATTCACATGCATTAATTAGCTTTAAATCTTTAAGCTTCCTAATTGATGTAAAATTTACGTGTCCTAGTCTACCATGCCACAGATCAACAGATTCAACTATGTAGGCGGAACTAAAAGCATTTGCATTCATGAAAACAGTAATAAGTACAAAAAGACCATTAGACTCGCCCGATTCAACAGACTCCCAAACGCAAAGTTCCTACGTAAGGAATAATCAAGAAGAGACATACAAAATATTACTTAAAGATAAGATTTTTTCAAAAGTTAATTTTAAAATAACCAGGAAGGGACATGCAAAACATTACTTAAAGATAAGGTTTTTCTAAAATTTAATTTAAAAATAACCTTCACTTTCTCAATTACTCAAGTTTTCCACAAAACACTTTCTAAGGCTCTCCCATATTTTGCATTTTCATCTATTTTAGACTAGTAGTACTTAGCTATTTATGCTTATTTACTTCTTCCAATTTTATCAATGTGGGACAAGGAAAGCTAACTTTGCATTGGCCCAAAGGTCCACAATCTATTTTCAACATGTTACACTAATAAGATATTATTCATGACTACGTTTTTTGTTTCATTCAAAATATTTTGTATTAACAGAAATAGTCGTCCATTCTTATAAATTCATAGCGGAAGTAAAAAGAATTTAATGTGGAATTATATTATATTATGTATAGATTAGTAATTAAAAGTTGAAAGTAAAGAAAAGAAGTTGGTGGTGGATAAAAATTGAATTTGAGTAATGGAGGGATTAAATTTTGTTAAGGATCTTTAACTAAGATAGTTTAAAATGGTATACCATATTACAAGATTAACCCAAATTTCTCAAAATTTTCATAAATGTTTTAAATTGACCAGTATAAGGCCCAAATGACCAATTTACCCATCTTTATTATTAATATATTAAGAAAAAGAAAAGTGGACTATGATTAATATTTGCATTTATTAGATATCTTATGTAAATATGGTAAGTGATTAATTATATTATGGTAATATTATAATAAAAATTTTCTCTAATTATTTTTATTTTGGTGATTTTGTTCAAAAAAAATATCTCTCTCAATCTCTCTCTCCGTCCATTATTTCTTTCGTTTTGCATTGTTTTTCATATATTACATCTAATTATAGTATATATTGAATAATACGATATATATTTTATGAATGAAAAGTTCTTATATCAATTTGTTTATAGAAGATGGACCGACAAGGAAAGAAATCAGAGATTTGAGTTACAGTTTAGAATTTTTTTTTTTAAAAAAGTAAGAGTTTCCTTCTTCGAATACGTTGAATATTGATTCCATTTTCTTCACAAAAGATGTCGAATAATAGAATATTGGGGGAAGTATAAGCGGTGAAGAAAAAGAACATCGGCGGCCGACTGGTACAGTGATCTTTCAAAAAATAGTTTGGCAAAGATTTAAGGTTAGTAAGAATTTATATTTCGAATTTGAAATACATTAGAGTATATTGAGTATATTGAAGATAACATCATTTATGTATTATTCATATGAAGTAGTATATATGTAACAAATCACATAAAATATATGTATTATGTAGTAGTATATATATGTAAGAATTAAAAACAAATACTGATCGGATACATAATCTGTGTATACAGTGGTAGATAAATGCAGTAAGAAAAAATCACAAAACATGAAAAAAAATCTATGTATGTATAATTGAATATATGCAGACGTATATATGTAACAAATCACAAAACATAAATAAATTATTCAGTAGCATACATGTAAGAAATAAAAAAGAAATGAATGGATATATAATCTGTGTATATATTGGTATATATACGTAATAAGAAAAAACCACAGAACATGAAAAAAAATATGTGTGTATTATTGAATATTTATAGTAGTATATATGTAACAAATCACAAAACAAAAATTAATTATTTAGTGGTATACCATAGTATATATGAATGACGAAACATTTAATAAAAATTTTATGTCGAGCATGATAGGAAGATGAATCGAATAATAAAAAAATAAACAAAATAGAAAGAACATGACCGAAATATATGCTACGGAGCGGAAGAAGAAAGAATGTATGAAACAAAAAATGAAAGAAAAAAACTAACTGTACATTCTGTAGCAAATCGAAAGGGAAGAAGAAAACAATTTTTTGAAATAAAAATCGGAGAAGAAAGTTGGCACTGGAATTGATGATCGTTTAGA
The DNA here is from genome assembly GCA_025688845.1 of Cucumis hystrix. Taxonomy (NCBI): domain Eukaryota; kingdom Viridiplantae; phylum Streptophyta; class Magnoliopsida; order Cucurbitales; family Cucurbitaceae; genus Cucumis; species Cucumis hystrix. The sequence goes on from CM046893.1 coordinate 20,158,418, forward strand.
AAAAAGATTTTGGTTTGGGCATGAAATTAAAAATAATTATTTTGTCGTATAATTAAAAATATTATTACCATATAAGATAATAATTTATACCATAGTTAAATTATTGCAAATATAAGAAATGTTCTATTAATAAATACAAATATATATATATATATATATATATATTAATAAATGCAAATATATATTAATAATTAAGGAAGTTCATTTACCTGATAAATTAAGTATAATATAAATAAGAAAATAATTTAAATTTAATTAAAAAAATTATATATAATTAACAATTATGATAAAGTTATAATTGTCTTAAAAATATACAATAACCTAATCAAAAAAATAAATCATAATTTAGATCATTTGTGAAATTTTTTAGTAGATTTAGTTCTTTTGTCTAAATGTTTCTTTTGTTAAATTTAATTAATTTGTGGCACCTATTAGTAGCCTTCTTTTCAAGCCAACGGTCTGGACCCATGGGCCCTATTACATATTTGTGGGTTGTTCATTCTTAAAAAGGTTTAGTGAAGGGTCTTTAGCGTAAATTCTTATATGATATTACATGAAGAGCTTATTTTCTAATAAATTTCACAAATGTCCTAAACAGGCCTCCATATTACACAAACGTATGACCCAAATTACTTCAATACCCATTTCTATTATTTAATTGATTTATAACAAATATATAAAAGGAAAAAATCGTGGGATACGGTTTTGGAAAGAAGTGGAAAACCATTTAATGCGTTCCTTCTACAAAAACGTTCATCTACTCCTTCCAACGTGGGTTACAGTTTTTACAAAGAGAACTTTTAGAGAGTTCGAAGGTGAAGAAGAAGACATTTGACGGCCGACAAATACAAAACTTCTCGGACAGAATCTGGGTAGAAATTTTGAGGTTAGTATTATATATATTCAAAATACATGAAACATTAAGTATATTATGTATATTTTAGATATTCGATTAAATAGGCAATCGAACGAGAATGTAGTTTTGAATGTGAGTCATTCTAGGGTTTATTGAGATTTAAACGGTGAAGAAGAAAATTTTTGACGGCCGACAAATACAAAACTTCTCGGACAAAATTTAGGTAGAAATTTCGAGGTTAGTATTGTATATATTAAAAATATATGAAATATTAAGTATATTTTAGATATTCGATTAAATAGGCAAACAAACGAAAACGTAGTTTTGAATGTGATATATTCTAGGGTTTATTGATATTTTGGCGGTTAAGAAGAAAACCTTCGACGACCGGTAAAAACATAATTGTTTAGACAGAATGTGGGTAGAAATTTGGAGGTTACTAATGTATATTAGGAATATTTTAGATAATCGATCAAATTGCCAAACAAACGAACATGTAGTTTTGAATGTGATACATTCTACGGTTTATTGAGATTCACGGTTAAAAAAATTCGTGCATTGTGATACATTTTAGGGCTTCACGGAAAGGTACTGTAATAACCCAACTTTACTAGAAGGTTGAGGTCATTACTATTTAAATAAGTATAGTTTTTTTTTTTAAAGGAAAATTAATTTATAAGTTGAGAAAAATTTAAATAATAAGAAAATAAATAAGTAATTAAAGTGGTAAACAAAATACTAGTTTGGGCCCATAAAATAAAAGAAATACATTAAAATAATTTTACCAAAGTTCTGAAATCCAAAAAAAATATAATTACCGAAACATAAATGGGGAAAAGCTGAACTATTCCCTATGGCGAACCAATGTCACTTCTTATCATTCGCCAGCTTGCCCTTGCCTTTACCCTTACCTGAAAATTAAACATTTAAAAGAATGAGTATAAAATTATACTCAGTAAGAGACCCATACTTAGTCTCCCTATGTGTTGTTAGTCTCTTTGTTAGAGTCCTGAAATAAAGTACCACGCTCTATGGTGCTCCCGAACGCACACTATCCAGTAGTCCCACCGGGACTGAACTGGGCTCTCGGTGAACCCAAAGGAATCACCTTAAAAGAGAGTCGGGCTGTAAGTGATCCCGTCGAATCACGTCTCAATAACTACTCAAACATATATAGGGGTGGACCTTGATGGACCCCTCGTGGTACGACTCTAACCAGCAGACCAACAGAACACTTTAGGCTATACATGCTCATCAATAAAATCAACATCTCAGAAATACATATAATCACATCATGCACCAATGGTACTGCATCTCAATCAAAAGGGGGAAAAATCTCTTACCAGGAGATCTGCTAAATAATTCACAGGTTGGCAGTCAATTCCTCACAATACTCAGTCCTAAACATAAACAAAATTAACATTAATAATCTTGTCAACCATCACCCTACTGTTTAATTAAGCAACCAAACTTATCCAAGCTTACCCCAAGATTAGGGTTGAATCCAACACCACCTTAACTGGAAAATCACAGTCCTATTTCCACCAATTTCACTTGAACCTTCAAGCAACCATAGATCAACTTATTCCAAATACCATCTCATTTAAGCTAAAAAAAAATATTTAATTGGGTGTACCAAACCCATACAAACTCACCCCAAATGGCTTAAAAGGTTGCAAGAGGCTAAACTTGAAGATGGCTCGACTAGAAGAGGCTTCTGCTAGGACGCGGCTTGGTGGAGACAGACGCGTGCGACTGGACGAACGACTTGCGGACGTGTGCGGCTGGACGCGTGGAGGAGTTTCATCCGTTGTAGGATTCGCGGCGGTCGTCGTCGTGCGGAGGAGTTGCGTCGGTTGTAGGATTCGCGGCGGTAGGAGACGCACAGTGAAGAGGGGCGGTGGCTAAGGTTTTAACATAGAGGAAGGTTGAAGATGAAGTGCACACAATCCAAGGAGTCCTATTTAATAATAAATATAGTATTATTATTTCCCTTCCCTATTCCTATTTAATTTCTCTTTCTTCATTAACCACCCCTTCCATCACCATAAATTTGCTCTTTTTCCAAAAATGCCAAAGTACTCCTCTCTTAATAATTATATTAACCCACATTATAATTATTCTTATTCCTCCATGATTTTATATATACACATAACCATATTTACTCATAATACCTCCAACTTTACAATTTAAATCCACCAACCAATAAATCCAAAACCAATTTTAACAATAGAACTCCAATTTACATAAATTAACCACTTATCCTTCCAAAATACTTAATCTCCACAATTTAAACAATTTCACAAATAACACCCAAAACTAAGCCAAAATAAAATGATAATAAAAATAACCTAATAGTTTTGGGATGTTACAATATTCCCTCATTTGAGGATCTTTCGTCCTCGAAAGTTTTTTTTTTTTAATCCTCAAATAACTCAGGATAATGAGCTCTCATGTCGTTCTCTCTCTCCCAAGTAGCTTCCTCAACCTCGTGGTTTCGCCATAGAACCTTAACCAAAGCAATTCCTTTGTTACGAAGCAGTTTAATCTCCCTCGCCAAAATCTCAACTGGCTGCTCCTCATAGCTCAAGTTCTCATTAATTTGCAATGGCTCATAATCAACTATATGTGAGGGATCTGCTACATACTTCCTCAGCATGGAGACATGGAACACATCGTTAACTGTAGATAACAATGGAGGCAAAGCCAAACGATAAGCTGCGGGGCCAATCCTTTCAAGAATCTCAAACGGCCCTACAAAACGTGGACTCAACTTTCCCTTCTTCTCAAATCTCAGAACACCCTTCATAGGTGCTACCTTCAGAAAAACCATGTCCCCCACGTCAAACTCAAGATCCCTACGTCGTTTATCAGCATAACTCTTCTGTCTGCTTTGTGCTGTCAACATGCAAAAATGGTATAATGTTATGTTTAATCATTATTTTTTTCCATATTAGAAAAGATTTGATTTTATATTGAATTAATAAAATATTTCTAATTAATTTCATTATTAAATTTATAGATTAATTACTAGGCCAAAAAAGGAAGTTATCATTTATCTAATAAATTTAGGATAATATAAATAAGGAAATCATTTTGATTTAAATTCAAAAATTATTTATAATTAATAATTATTATAGGGTTATAATTGTCCTACAAACTTACGAAAACCTAATCAAGAAAATAAATCATAATTTAGTACATTTGTGAAAATTCCTAGAAAATTTAGGTCTTTTGTCTAAATCTTTCTTTACTGAAATTGAGAGTTTGTCCAAAAATGTGTCTATCGGTTTGTAGTAATTTATTTTGTGTCTACCAAACACTCGTCTACTCCTTAATCATGATTAGAAGGTTTTATGGAAGGTTCAAGGTATAGATAGATAAGCATCTCTAAAAACTCTCTTTTTAAACATTTTAACGTTCATTATTTACCTAAATAAATACATAAATTCAATATTTACCTTTGTGGTATCCCCAGTATCCAATTTGGAAGGTTCTAAATTTTTTCTAATTTTGTGTTACTTTTATAAATAAAGAATCCACAAACGATACGTTTAATTGAAGGAATATGTGAGATTTGAGCAAGAAGACCATTCTAAACTAGGATGAGATTTGAGCAGTGGCATGCAAATAGAGGAGCGACAAGGTGAACTCATACATGAATAGTGATAAACATAGATTTGAACGGTGACAGACTGACTGATGAACTGAACTACAACAAGATAGAATGGCTCAGGCAAGCTAAACAATTGTAGAGATGGTCGATTATGAGTAACAAAGACTGTTTTAGAAGGAAGATGGCTCATAAAACTCTTGACTTATGTCAATTATTGACAATACAAATAACACAATCCACGTATAGTAACAACAAGGCGCATACACCTATAAGGAAAAAATATACACATGTTCTTGTAAGAGATGATGAAGGTTTATGCTTCTTTTCTTTGGGAGCATGAGACATAATGTGAGCATTTTATGTCAACTAGTCATTCAACACGTGACTCTTTCAACTTGTTAAACGAATGTAAAAATTATGAAAGTAAAAAAAATCACATGTAACAAAATTAAACAAAATTAATTTTCAAAAGTACAAAAGATACATCATTTAAAAATAAAAGGTATAAAAGATACATTACTATTGTTATCATTAAAAATATTGGATAATGAGTTTATTAAAGAAAAAATGTTTTCATAGGTATTCCAAAATGAAAGTGGAAAATGGAGAAAATTAAAATTGATTTTATGTTAATGTTTTAAGGTTTAATGTATTCTATAAGATATAATGCATTAAAAAATAAACTTACAATCAATGTTAAATTCTTGAATTATAACAAAACTTTGTTTTTAGTAAAACATACTACTTTCATTTTAAAAATATTTTTTTTTCAAAGTTTATATCATTTCTTATCAGGAAGAAGATTGTATTCATTAAAGAAAACGTGAAAACATATATTGGAGGGAAGAGATTAGTATATGCACTTGAGATAATTTTTTTTTATCTACTTGTTGATGTTTAAAATCAAATTTAAAATTATTTTTTCAAATATAACCATACATTATTTATTAAAGCACTTACTTTATAATTTATTTTAGGAAGGAAAAAAAAAACTTAGTACACTTATCTAATATCTCATATCATACTAAATAAATAAATTCTCTGTCAAGAAGAACAAAAATAAACATATGTAACTTTTTATAAAAAAATGTGATTATCTATTATGCTCTAGCACATTATAAATCAAACAATTAATTTTGGAAAAGGGGTTGAGTTTGAAAAAAAAAACAAATACACATACAAGATTTTTATAGAAAAATGTACGCAAAGATGATATCTATTTAATTTCAAGAGTTGAGTAGTTGGTTAAATTATTAAAATTTTCAAACTTTTCAAAATATTAAATTTATTATAATTTATTGTCAAATTATAAATTTGTTATGATTTTTTTTAATAATTATTATCTAACTATTCAACTTCTAAAACTTTTAAAATTCTAAAATAAATTAAATTTAAAGTTTTTATAATTTTTAATTAATTTCTTAGGACAAAACAGAGAAACTACTCTCATATTTCTACTTTTACACATTGTATTACCTTTAACTATAACAAATAATTAAATTCCAATAAAAGTTACATAATTCAAACACAATAAAAGTGTATTAACCACACTTCACCATTTTATTAATAAAAAAATTAATTAAATGAAAAAAATAACATGATCAAAGAATGTATTGTTCACATTTAACTTAATTACAAAGCAATAATTAAAAACTGGAAAATAGTTTTTTGGCATCCGCATGTCATTTTGTTATTTTTTTGGAAATGATGTTTCTGACCGTTCTCTCTTTAGTCTCCCACTTTTACATTATTCATCTTTGAATTCTCATCAATTTCTCTGCATCATTTTCATTGGGTTGATTGATTGCTCCTAGATGTCGCAAATATGATGAAGGGTTCGTGGGCTCTTTTGTAGCGACTTTGGCTCACAAATCTTCATTTAAACTTGTTGGAAGACTAATTTCTTCACACTCTCAACTTTTTATTGTGAGCATGCATAGAAAAGAAAAAGCATGGGATATTTATACCCAAAGTTTTGAAAATGAAAAAGAATTTTAAAGGTTGAAGTAATTACAAAATAATTAATTTACAAGAAAGTGGAATGTGAATAGGTAGAAGTTAAGGGAATGAGAATGGTTTTTAGAGAAATTTTAATGATATAATTAATTGGAGAGAAAATGTTAAAATTATTTATGTCCAAATATTTGTCAATAATTAATTTCAAACTAAAAATAAATGAAAAGCAAATTACAATAAAACCCAAGTAAGAAACAAACAAATCTACTATGAAGAAGGGCAAAATTGGAAACAAAAAGTTTCTTCTCTTCCATACTTTTATATATACTATAGATTATTTCAAAGATTTGAAAGTTTTGAGAGATGTTGGTTTGATTAACAAGTTTGGGGTTATTGTGTGTGTAATAGTGTAATTAAATGGGGTGGAAATATGTGGGTGATAGAGTTTAAGTAATGTACGGCTATAATCATAAAGAAATCATAAAAAAAAATATAGAACTTGATATGCCAAAAGGCCCAACGAACTCACGTCGTCTTCCTGAGATAATTTTACTATTTCTAGTGCTTGAATTTCATAAGTGTAATTATCTCTCATAATCAAACATATATTAACTTTCTCATAGAAGCAACACCCCGTCCACTAGATCCAATAAAGCTATACGTTGTGGACCTAAACCAAACTTAAGCAAGTCTACAAAATATTGGTGAGAAAGTTGTTCTAAAGCAATTAGAAAAAGAGACATATTTATAGATTATTCGTGTCATTCGAATAGGCACATCTTTTTTTTCAAGTTGGTTATTTAAAAAGGTGGTTCTTTTACCAAACAAAGCTAACTCTACATAAATGGTGAGATACCATTTATTCCAACATATTTGATTTGATTCTTATTGGGTTTTACATTAATGTCATTAAGTTCTAGCTCTTCCTTGCAATTACAAGGGTAACATGTACACTTTTCAAATTTAAATAGGTTTATGAATTTGAGATAAAGTTTGCTTCTAATATGTTAGGTTGTAAAGTGAGTTTAGTTTGGTGGTGGAAGGTTTAAACTCCCAAGTGTACTGATTATTACTAACAAAAATTAAATTGATTAATTCAGAATTTTATTTGATACCAACCCATTCTAGAACGGTGTACCAATAGCGGTTAACTCCACGCTACACCTTGGCACTCGGCCGCCGTAGGCCTAACTTTCCAGTTTAAATAACGCCGGTCGCCGGACTTGACAACAGTGAACATTCACCGGAAGTCCATCGACTCTAATTCCCCCACTCTTCTTCTTCTCCGAGTCGTAGGGTTTGGTACTTTCTCTCTGACGCTCATTTCAGTTTCGTTCTCACACTTTACATACCTTTATTCGTAATACTGCTCAAAATCAAAGTATTATTCGAAACCTAGGGTTTTTTTTTTCTTTTCTTACTGCAACTCTTCTATTTTGATTTCTTATTCTATTATTTCTTATGAGAATTCTCTACCTGTTTCATCGCGCTAATTTTAATCGATTCGTCTTTTCCATTCAAGGATCTGAGTGTGCGGTTGTAGCTATCAATGGATGATGATTCTACGAATCCATTCCGACGTATGTCGAGCCGTACTCGGAAGGTTGCTCCTAAGATGGTTGCTGCCCTAGCCAGCAGCGACAACCGTACGCAGGTTTGTTTGGTGAACTAGATTTTGCTTCTTTGCTGTAATTGATTAGTTTAAGGTTGTACTCTATATTTACAATGTACGTTTTTAATCTTGGTTGTTCTGCTCTTCAGGCAGCACTTGCTCGTCTCGAGGCATTGGAAAATGACAATGCGGGAGTGGAAGTAGTCGAAAACATTGATGATGAGGATGCTTCTCTCGATGATGATGATCAAGGTTATTCATTCGTCTTCTTTCAACTTTGGCCTTTTTCTTGTAGGGTGCTCTCTTCAATTACATCAATCAAATGTTAGACATCTAATATTTTCCCATTTTTTTCTGTTGTACTGCTTATTCCCATCATCTAATCCAATGTGAAAGTAAGCCAGAATTGCTTTTGGTTCTTCGATTCCTGTTATCTGTTAAGCCTATTGACTTTGGTGTATCTCGAGAAAATTTTCGTCTTCTCCGCCTTTAGAAATTCTGTAAAAAAACCAAGATGGCCAGCAACAAAACTCAGATATCGCATTGGCCATGGAGTTTTAGTACTCGTTAATTGCCCAATTTTCTGCTATGGTACCTGGATTTTCAGGTTCATTCGTATGGACTTTTTTAGGGATCTTACAATTCCTGAGTGTTGGGGTGATAAATGGAGAAGGATGGAATCTGCATTTAGCAATGCAGCTTTCAGAACTAGAATTTGGTGATTGGGTTGGGCTTCCTTTCTACAAATTCTTGCCCACCTACTTGGCAAGAAGATAGGTGGAGAAGTAATTTAAAAGACTCTGGTGATATGATTCTCTTAATTCTTGGACAAGTTTCAGCTGATATTTGCTTTTCTTATTAGTCTGAACTGGTGGCTTTTGTGTACGATTGGTGCTGAAAAGACCAAGATCATGTTTTTCCAAGGGGTGCATAGCTTATAATCGTTGCACGGGAGTGTGGTTTGAGTTTGTGTCTTTCTCATAATTCCCAACAATATCACCAAGCCAACTGACAGTCATCCTATCTGGTGAAGAGCCGAGTTGGTGTGGGCTAATTGCTGTCGACGCTATCCCATAGCATTTTGGGAAGGAATAATCCATAGGAAAGTGTCACAATTTTGAGGAGATATGATATTTCATCAGTTTTTAGTTATCGTCTTGGCAAACTCTAATCGAATCATTTGAAATTGTCCTCTCTTTCTTGTGTTGTTTGCTCAACCCAATTTCTGTTGTTTGTAGGTTCCACATGCTTCAAAATCGGTTGATATATCATCTCTTTCATTCTTCCTTTTGTACTCTTGTGTTTAGTTTCGTATAGAGAAATCACTTTAAAATGAAATTCATTTCCAAGGAATAATAGAACCTGTCAACTTCAATTTTGTTTTTTTGCGTCCATAATATACTTGCATTGATTCAAACAGATTGAATTATACTCTTCTATACCTCAGAGTGTTGTTTGGTATTTAGTGTCACTAATCTTTACCCCTTTTTAACCCCAATGCAGCATACATAAAGCGGCAATCAAAGGGCACTAAACGGAAAACTAGACAGGCAAAAGCACTTGAAGCTAAGAAAGCTCCCAAAACTTTTATGGAGCTTCTGCACGAGGTTTGTATCAAAGCTTCCTCTACTTCGTGGCCTTATTAGATTGCAATAAAAAGTTTGTTTTGATGTTGAGCTACAATAATAACAGGAAAATTTGGAGTCATTGCCTCCACATGTTCCATCATACTTGAAGGCGGCCGTTGGACCTCCAAGCTCTACCTCACGCCGGCATTTCTGCACAGTTTGCGGTTTTGCTGCGAGCTACACGTGCATAAGGTGTGGAATCCGCTTTTGTTCATCTCGTTGCCAGAATATACATAACGATACTCGTTGTTTGAAATTTGTTGCCTAATAGGTTGATAGCAATAGGCAGGTGGATAAAGCCACTCGAATTTTGTAGATTATATTGAACTCACTACTCAAATCTCTGTAAATTACACAATGTAGTCTTAATACTCATTTTTTTCTTCATGGTTAAGCCTCAAATCTTGTTTACTTGTGTTTTTGTGGTACACTACATGAATTATGCTTCTTCTCACGAATCTATTTGGAATGACCTCCTAAGTACTTGGATGCAATCTTGTGCATGCCACATGCCATGACATAAGTCATTTCATGGTGAGCACATGATCAAGAAAGTCGTTTTCCTCTTAACTACTTCTATTCTTTCCAAATGTGAAGCAAAATGAAATTAAAAGAGAAGAATACAGTGCAAATGGTGAAAAGGGGAGTGCTCTGATTTTCTTTCTCAGTCATTGTCCTCTATTTATAAAAAAAATGGCAAATCAAATCTTCCAAGTCTTTCAATTTTAACAAGGTAGTTTAGATAGAGTTGTTAGATAGAAATGGGATTTTTCCTTTTTTTTTTTTTTTTTTTTTTTTTTTCTACGAGAGGCTCCCTTCTCCTATTCTGTTTCTTTGTTCTAAAAAACAAATTTATTAATAAAACAATGACATATAATTTTATTAAAAAAAAAAAATCAAACCATTTGTTAAAGCCTTTCCATAATTAAATCTTTGAACAAAAAAATGGAGAATTAAAAAAAAAATCTTCAAATCATTTTGTTTTTGTTGCATTGGAAAATTTTAAAATTTTTACTCCAAATCATAAATCCATTTCAAATTAAATAAAATAAAAAAAGGCAAACATTTGAAATTTTAAGTTTGAAGCAATTCCACTCTATATTAATATTAAGTAACAAAAGTTTTGCTAAAATAAAAAAAAATCAAAAAAATCAAAACTTAGACTTAAATCGATGAGTTGGCAATATTCTAATTTTCTCTTTTAAGTTTCAATTCTTCCATTAAATTAATTGTTAAAAAAATCCAATTTCATTGGAAAAAAAAATTGGCCATATTCCAGTTTTCTAAAAAAATTATGAATTAAACTCAAAATTCATCAAATTTCATATAAGATTTTAATCAAACTTATGTCCAAATGCAGAGTATAATTAAATTGACATATTAACTAGAGTCAAATTCAATAATAAATTCACTTGTATTTTTGGTTTGACCTTATCGTTTTCGAGATTCACCCACCATATAAACGTGCAAAAATTTCGAAAAGGGGGCATTTGTTGAATAATAAATTTCAATCAATTAGATTTCATTGTGTCATCATAGCAAAATTGTGATGATTATAATTTATTGGATTTGGGTTGTCAAGTTTTCTCACCTCCAACCCAATTCAAGTCCCGGATGAAAATCAGACCAAACAAGGATAATGGGCCCAAGCCCAAGTCCAACAGTTAAATGAACCTAAGCCCAAGCCCAAAGCCAACAGACAAAAATGGACTCAAGACCAAACCCACAAGTAAATGGGCCCAAGTCCATCTAAAACCCATGAAATTTCTCTATAAATAGAGACATTTGTCATTCATTTGAGGGATTTTTGGTTGAAGAAAGAATGTTGAAGATTCAAACTTCTATAAAGCTCTCAAGACTGTAAGTTCTTATCAACTTCGAAATCATCATCTTTTGAAAGATTGAAGACTTAAAATATCAAACTTTCCTTGAATTCCAGAAGACCGAGTCTCAAATACACTTGCAACTACAACATCATAAAGATCGAAGATCAAGAAATTCTAAGTTTTTAACTTGTATTCAAGAGAAAGCATCAAAGGAGTAAATACTAGAGATTGTATTCACAATATTCATCAATATACAAAGTTCAATTCCACGAAATACATTTTCTTCGAAATCTCGTGTGAACCGTATTCTTAAAAACATATTTTTTTTCAAAGACAATCCAAATGAACCCTTAATCATATTTACAATTTTTGGTATAATAATTTGAATCTAATTTTTATATTGAGAGAAGCGTGAGAATGGCAAAATAATAGATAACAATTTGGAAAATAGCAAATCCCAAAAATATTTTGATTTTTAGCAAAACCGCCTGAAGTAGATATTTTTTGACATTTTTTAACCGATTTTACCCTTTCATATACTGAAACTCACCTTTATCAGATACAATGTATTTGTGCAAAGTAAAATAATGGAATATAACTTAGAATTACGAATACAGTGTATTTGCATATCATTCAGTTTTATAAAAATATTAAATAAATATTTATTTTCGGGATTGATCTCATTTAACCAACATCTCCTAGATTTATGCCTTCAATTTATACTAGATTTTCAGATTTATAGGCTTCAAATCAAATTATTAACAATTTATTTTTATTAATATATATAAAATAATAACTATTTAATTCATACTCTTTTTGCTATTCATAAAATGATTGATAGTATAATTTCTTCATTGTACGTTTTATAAGCTTTGGTTAATTCTCAGTAACATTTTATTATATCATACAAATACATAATTTTTCATATAATGATTGACAATATAATTTATTCATCGTACGTTTCTTAAGGTTTTGTTAATTTTTATTAACATTTTATTATATCATACAACTACGCTACACAATTTTTCATATTTATCTTTTATTGTTTTCAGATTATATATATAGTAATAAATATTTAATTTATCATTTTATTTTAAAAGTTAGTTGGAAGATCTCCAAATTTTGAATTTAAAATTGCATCATTTCCTAAAATTCTGCATTTGATATAGCATCCTTTCCTCATATTAATATTGTATCCTCCCTAATTATGCATGTAAGCTTGTATTTTCCCCCTATAATTATGCATTAACGATTTTCCATAAAATGGTTAATTTAACCTAATAATAAATTGAAATTAAAACTTCTATAGAATGGTTCATTCAAGGATCCTAATTGAAAACAACATTCAAATTTGGTACTAAATTTGCTATTTTGTTGCTAGACAAGATTGCAACAACCTCCCCTACAATAATGACAAATATATATATAAGATTTTCAATTTTGTTATATTTTAAACAATTTATTAAAAAAAATTTAATATATATTTTTAATAACAATTTGAATATAAACTTAAATATATATATATTTTAATAACAATTTGAAATATTTTTAATAACAATTTAAATTTAAATTTTAGAATTTAATTATGCTTCAATGACATTTTTGCCATTATTTGAATCTTCTTCTTTTAGGTTTTATTAGATAAAAGTAAAAAAAAAAAGATTGAGAGAAGGGACAGCCAACAAGAGACAAACACAGTGAGAGAATAATTGAAGAAGAAATCCATTGTGTCCCCATTTGTTTCCGTCAAATGTTGTGGCGAATTCTTTGATGAATTGAAGAAGAAAGTGGATGATTCTTGTCGAATATCATCACAGCGTTGTTCAATCTGAGAAAGTTTGAATGAAATTTCGTCGGACTTCATGATTTCTTGTCAGAGCTGATTGAATCGTGACTCTCTTTCGTGTTTTTGAAAGTTGAATCAAAATCCTGCAAAATTGCAAGAAGCCATTAATGGCAACTTTTTCTAATCTTTATATTTTTTGGGAAATTTTTATGTAGCATATATTATTTCAATTATAGTGTATTTTGAGTTGTGAACATATGTATTTTTCATATTGGATAGAGACATTTGAGGGATTGTTTCATTTATTTATTTATCTAATTTTTATGTTTTGCTATTCTAACCATTAAAATTATTTTTGCTATTTTTCCAAAGTAAAACTAATCATTTGATATTTTTCTTGATAGCCCTTTTATATTGCTGTGTATCAAATTATCTCTCCAATCATTAAAAAAAAAACTAAATTGCAAATTAAATTGCAACTCTTCTAGATAGATAATTTACAAAACTCAATTGAATAGAATTGTTTGATTTCCAAGCTGAGGACTATCTTGAACAATCAAGAGCATAAACAATCAAATAACGCAAAGCATCTCAAGCAGACCCCATTCAAATGTAATACATTAAAGAAATAGAGAATAAAACTTTATACGTTAGAAGAAACTTTTGAGGCTTATTTTCGATTATTGAAAAGAAAACTCAACATTTCTAAAAATTTCAACTAAACAATGATCCACCTGTATCACCTCTACCTACTGTATTGTATATGTCAAAATTCTTATTCTTTCCTCTTTAATTCATTTGCCCACCCTCTTAAGGAATCTAAGTGTATTAATAAATCTAAATCCCTTTTCAAAAAGGATTAAATTAAACGGACATTTGTGATTTACTCCTACACAATTCTCATTTGTCTGCTCAACAAAGGCTTGGGTAAAACATTGATGATGTCTTAAAAGCTTCGACGTCTTTAATGGCTACTGCCGATTTCACTGGCGTCTCAGCATCGATCATGTTTGTCTCACAACCCCATACTCGAATTGCAAGTCGACGGCATTTGGGCGACGATTCTTGCAAATATGTATTGTACCAATCTATAATGTTGTTCTTTTGGATGTTCTTCAATTCCTCCGCTTCCTTCTGTAAGAAATCAAACGCATACCTGAACAGATATTCCATTTCGATAACAATAAGTATCTGTCATTTAAAAATTTTATGTGTGTATTGGACAAGGAAAGAAAATGAACAGTACCTCTTTTCGACAATCTGACTCCATAATCGATTGGTCTCGTGATAGAGTGATGGATCCTTCTCCAACAGCTTACCAATTAGTCCATTTTTATAATTCTCAAAAGAAGCTTCGTCAAGACCAAGCTGCCAAAAAATATCAGATAAGTATACAATAAAATATGATTAAGTTAAAATTCTAGAAGTAATATTGCAAATATAAAAGACCTGGTCTAAGAAATTAACTGGAGTTGGTTATGGTGTGATTTGTGAAACGAAGAATGCAAACGTGAGATGTATCTTATTTACATATTAATTTGTTTTTCTTTTATTATGTGGTTTGTTTCTCTGTTCTAATTCCATATAATGCAATGATAATGATGATCTTATCTCCAATAGATGCCGGGCGGATCTTAGTTAGCCACATCGAGAATGACTTTTCAAGCCCAAGGAATTCCTCAACTTTTTATGACATAACATAAAAGTAGGATCACTAACTTTTTAGTTTTCATGAACGACCGAACTTTCATTAAAAATAAAAATAAAAATAAAAATAAAAATAAAAGGGTTCACAAAATAAAGCCCACAAAAAAGAAGCGCTTATAAGACCTAAAGAATAATTCAGAAAATAACTTCGTCACCAAAGAAACATGAAACCATCCTTAAAAGATTATCGTTGCTCTCATCCCAATGACCTCATGAGATGGTACAAATTTCGGGCTCACCACAAAAGCCTTTTATTTTTTCTCACAAGATTAAAAAGGCACACAAGTGAGATTGATTAAATATATATCATTGGACAAAGCTGCTAAATAAACTGTGTGAAAATGATGGGGCAGGTACGATACTAAGTCCATTAAAATGATGAGGCAGATAATCATATGATATACTTTTATCTATATTACTATTAGTGACAGCATGAGAAAGGAGCTTGCACTGACCAATAATTCTTGCAAGCCAGTTATGAAGTTCTCAAATCTCTCTTGCAAAAAGATTGGACTGTACTCGGATGATTGAACAGAGAAACAAAAACTGTATATCTGGTACGTCGACCGTGGACTGCATTGGACAACATAACCAAGTTGCTCCTTTGTCCTGTAACATTCATTAGTAGAACAATTAACCTACATCAGAACATTTCAATAAAAAAATTCCTATTATAAGAATTTCTAGCCAACATTTTCTCTTAAGAACATGCTGATTTCATACACAAACAAATTTTCAGGATTTTGAAAAGATAAACAATATGATCTACTCGCTTCATTCGCTTCACTCCAATAAACTCTTTCTAACAAGTGAAAAATGTGATATACATGCACCCTCTTCACAACAATCAGATTAAATTAAATAACTTTGTGGAGCAAAATACATACTTTAACGAGCACACTGGTCCACAAGATCTGTTTATCACACTCGGACAATAGGGGAAAGAAGAGGAAACTGAAACACTGGGTTGAACAAATAAAATATACAAACGGGTTCCCTTGAAAGCTGACTGAGTGACAAAGTATTTCCAATCACGGGAAAGAAGAATGCAGAAAGTTCCAGGAGAAAAAAAAAATAACATCACATCCCACAATAAGCCAAAAGGACTCATCGGAACGTCCAAAATATATACACACGCATATATAACTTTCTATGTGAAAGAATCTCCCTTAAGAAATCACCTTAGCTGATTGTAAAGTGGTTCATCAATTATTTCATCAAATAAATCTATCAAAGCCTTTTGTCTGATCGACTCCTCCATACCAACCTCCGGTTCAATTTGAAAATACAGCTGCACCATGAAACAAAAAGTAAAAGCACATCAAGAGCAATGCTGATCTGTTGATCGCCAATTGCAAATCAGAGTAAGACTTCATAGGACAAGGAAATAGGTTTCATTCATCATTACCTCCAGCACAGAATTTCTCTCCAATCTATTTTTTACACTGACGTCTCTAACAAGATTAGCCCCAGGAGGTAGACACATTACACGCTCATAATGCCTCATCCCAAGAGGAAGTGGTTGTACAGAGAAGTTGTCTTTAAATATGTTAGAGAGGTTTATTGCTTCTTCTTCTAAGAAATTTCCATGGCAAAGTCCCTCAATGTAAAGCTGCTCAAGATGGAGAAATAAAAATGCGAGTCTCAGAAAATAGGAAGGAATGTCTCCAGAAAGAACATTATAGAGAAATAAAATGACAATGAATAAACCTAAAATGCATGGATACGAATACAACACAGTGACAAAGGGACATAGCAACACTTTTGAAATCTAGGACACAAACATGGCAAAGATACCTTTATTAACCTATACATCATTTTAAGACATCATTTTTATTGAAGTTGGAAATTCAAAGTCAATGTGTTTGTGCATTAATATGCTTAAAAACACATTTTGACGTATTTCATTCTATAAGTTCATTTTTTTCATATATGTGTATCTAGCATACAATAAACTTAAAAGTGTTTGATGCATATTTAACATATTTTCGACCTGCTGTGCTTTTGTACAACTAGAGTCTAATGCATTTATTGTTCTAGCAGGTCTCCAATACATGTCGGGGTGTCTAATGTCACGAGCATGCTTGTCCAAGCCGTTGTGTGCCCATGGCTACATGCCCGAACATCCTCAAACCACCTTTTATTTATGCCTTGTACTTAGTTTAGCCATTTGCTTTCATTCTGTTGTCGCCGACCTAGAGGTGTGACATTTCGACATTTTTATATGCAAGCTTGTCAAAGCTAAAAATGTTTAAAATGACTATAGAGGAGACATAGTAGTTGAATCCCCAACCAAGCCTTGTTGTAATCTTTGAATTCTAAACTTTCTTTGTAATTGACAGTCTTCAATGTTTTCTTTAACGATGTTTTCAATGTATTTCTTTCTCTCCCACGTTTCATAAAACCAATTTCTCTCAAAACGTGAAGGGAGGCTACATCGTACCGCGGGTTTGTCCGCAACTTTCGGATTTTATACGGCTGACTTGTTCACCGAGATAGAACAAGTGTCGCACAATCGCCCGTCCCATGCTTGAAAACTTGCGATTGTGACACAAACACACGGGCCAAACATTACCCAAACTATTGAGCTTCTTAGGAATCAACAATTCATTCTAATTTCCACTACTAAATCACTAAATGCAATGGCAACTAGCCAATTATGAAACTAAGGGCAAAAAAGGAATTTAAAAAAATATAGTGATATTCATTGTCAAGATTTTTTTTCTTTTTTCTTTTTTTTCTACCTGGGATAGAACCTCGGGGATATGTGCCTTCAAATCGACAAAAGACAGGTCATTTAGAACATCACTTTTCTCATCTGCATCATAGAATCTTTCACACAGAACTTGTAATCTCAAGTATGACGAGTGGCTTCGAGGCTTCATATTGGTGTTTCTTAAATTCCTCTCCATCTTTTCTTTAATTACCTTCACAAATTCTGTGTTAGTTTCACTGTAAAACTAAATACCAGTAAGTATCCCCCCAAAATCCAAGAAATAAATAGTCATACACCTTAAAACGATCTTCAGAAGGCATAAATGTCCTGGCAGTTGCCAAAAGCTTGGACAAAAGATTAGGAAGCTTATCGTTGAAACCAAACACTTTCAGCTCCAGCTTGTCGCCAGAAATAGCCACCGAAGTTTCCAGCTTGGCAATGGTAGCCTGAAAAGGAAGAACATAAGCTCGCTCTCTCATACATTTAATAAATACACCAATGCCGAAACTCTAGTTTTTCTATTTATAATCAGAGTATTATTGTGGTGATTTCTGACATTAACCACAATTGGTAATTAAAGTCTTAATAGAAACAAGCAGCCACATTTCAGGCCTGGCCCATAAATGGATGACAATCCCTCAGCCTCTCCTACAAAATAGCCAGGAATGTAGAAATATAAAATCACCAAGTGGTTTAGACATAAGTGGTTAACCTGATATATAATCTCATTCAGTCTGTCCTTAAGGAGGAGAACAAATAACTCAGTCAAGAGATAATTTTTCACACTACTGTACCCCCCACTCAAATTAATATGAAAATATGTATTTGCCCGAGGAAGTTTGAAGGAATTGTCCAGCTTGTACCAGAACTTCATCAATGGTTCATCAAGTATGCATCTTGGAGAATATTCGAGCGGAAGATCATTGCAAACTTTACTAGCACGAATGGAAAAATCACAAGGAATGAATTGATTCTTTGCAGGGAGATGAAGTGAAGCATCAATTTCAGGAGGGTCCCTCCAGAGGTCCATCAAAGAGGGAGCAATATCATCCACAGAATAATGAGATCCAAACCAGGGTTCAATTTTGAAGTCTGGAAGAAAGAAAGAGAAATCAAGCTTCATATTTGTATTATCAGCAAGTGTCAAATATAATAAGGTGCAGATGGGACAGGCATGTATCTTCAATGGGTGAACAACATCATAGCTGTTCCTTTCAATTTAGTTTCTTCTGAAGCCAAAATTACCTTGTACAAATAAGAAACAAACCTGACATACCTTCCAACTTACTGAAAGATTTTGATACTATATCAACCCTCATGTTTTCAGGTGTAAAGAAACCAATAATATGCTTGACCAAATCTTCGTCCCATATCTTGTAAACATATTCCCCATAAATAACATGTTCTGCTGGATAAAATGATAAATTCTCTGCATAAAAGAATTATAGTTAATGAGTGACTGGTGTTCGTAGGTAATAAAACTTAGTCAGGATTAACATTCACAAAACTCAACCATCCTTCAGTGATCGACCTTCGTGTAGATAATTCCAAGTGAAAGGTGTGGTGCTAAATTACCATCAAGCGATAAACTATTAAATTTTAGAATGCTACACATGCTGCTAATAACAAAATTTTGGCATGAATGTTAATGTTAATCAACCTACTTTCTTCTCCTGCTTGACATTTTCTTACCCCGATGGGTAAGATAAATATAAGCTAGTAATTGATATGAAATTGTTTCAAGTTACATGTGAATAAAATAATATTCTCAAATTTATAATAAAGAATATAATTTGATTATCCAAAATATAAGGATGCCAAATTTGGAGTTGACAACAAGAATAACCTGCGAGTTCTGCAGCATAGTCATCCTGAGGTTGCTCTTCGGCAAACCTAAAATCCATGTTTCCAATGTCCTGGAGTTCTCTAAAGATCCACTCTTGAGGAGAAATTTGTCGAAGCAACTTAAGGTATTGATAGACATAACCAATAATCTCAAAGATCTGAAGAATGCTTAAGGATTAGCAAGCCATGACAAGCAAAAATTTGTGTACAATCCATAAATTTCTATTATTTTATTCACCAAACATTTTTTCGTTTTTGAAGCAACAACTTATGTTGAGAAAACAATGAAAGAATACCCACCAAAACACCACTATTAAAAGAAGGGGGCCAACTGAGTAACAGGTGAAATAATTACAAAAGGAAAGAAAAAAAGTTACAAATTTTAGAGCTTATTATATATGGGTCGAACAAACATATTTCATTTCCAGGAAGGGAAGAAAAAAGTAGCTACAAAAGCAAGGAGGACAAGATGACCCATAACAGTTCCACGGTCAATTTGTTTTCCTAACTTAGAAGAGCAATGATATGAACCAAGATGTCTTCTTGTTACCTCCAGGACCAATCACGTGTTCAAAGGCCAAGAAACTACAGTTAACTGAATTCCCACATATAAATAGCAATGAACTCAATAAAAGTGACTCAAGCAATAAAAACCAGTCAGAAGCTCTAAATTTTGTTTCAAATGATGCTACAAAATGAAATCGATTGAGCATTGAGTTCACTAGTGGTATTTTAGTTACAAGCATACCTTATTTTGGTATTTTCGTTCTGGACCCATATATGTCTTATTTGGGATTTTAGTTTTATTGTCTATTTTTGAGTTAAGGGTAGAATGGACTTTTAGGTTTTTTTGGCTAAGCAGGATAGGTTTTGGGGTCTGAAGGGAAACACTAAACAATTAGTTTTTTGATAGACCACCAATACTATATCAGTATGGTAGGAGAGGAAACAAGAAATAACACGTGAGGGTGAGGCACGTGTGAGTGAAGGGAAGGGTAGCAATATAAATAAGATTTGTAGTGGGCGGGAAAGTTAGTTAGAATTTGAGTTTCAAGAATCTTTTCTGTTCTTCCTTGAGAGAGAGGAAAACAGAGGATTGTATTTCTTTTATTCCTATCAATAATATCAAATATCTTTTCTACCGACGGATTCCATCATTTTTCCAAATGAAATCCTTCGGTAGATGATAGAGCTTCATCGCTAATTTGCAATTCTTGAGTCGGATTGCATGCCAAAACATTCATGTAGGTCTACTCAACTTGTTTGTGGAGTATTCAAACTTGAAGGAGTGAGGAACCAATTCTCTAACTCTTGGTCCTCGATCAAAAGGTAATCCAAATCTAATTCTTCCCTTCGAATTAACGCCAAATTGATTTGGAGATTTTATACTTTATTATTAGGGTTCAACCAAAGAGTCCCTAATTCTCAAATTTCTAGGGTTTTCATAACAAGCAAGCTTAATACTTCATTTCGTTTTCAAGATTAAGAAAATCATCTAATATACTACCACAAGCAAATCTGCTATGAAATTATCATCCTCAATGTAAAAGTTAACATCAGTACCTTTTCTTTACCCGAGTCAGTCAGATATATGGACATTCCAAATACATAAGCCATTGAAGACCGACACATTCCTTCATCCCCAACACCAGCAGATAAGGATGTTGCCCATCCTTTAGCTTTCAGAGAGAAATGTAAGCTTCCCTTGCCCTCTGGAAATTAAAGGTTATGTTATGAGGTTTAAATTGAAATAAAATACTAGAAATGATGTTTAGTGCAAACAATGAACTTGAGTATCAAGAAATGATGTTGGTGATTGTACTCAAGAAATGATGTTGGTTATTATTTTTGGAAAACAAAAACATCAATACCAGCAAATGTAACATTTTTTCCCAACTGGGGAACAAATGGAAATGTAGCATCTTTATAATGACATAGAAACACGGCAACTTTTGGATTTAAAATTGAAGAAATCGCAACAATCTCACCATGCCCAAGGAGATGTGCAACATAATCTTCAGGCTTCTTCAGATAGTTGTGTTGAAGGCATGGCAAAGTCCATGCTAAGTCAAGGATGTGAACATCTTCAACAGCCTCTAGCTTGTAAAGCTTCCCAGATTGCCAGATTGGATCTTTTACTGTGAACTTTGGCTTCGCTTGAACACCTTTTTTAACGTCACCAAACAATTCAAGAACCCAACTCTCAAGCACATCCAGCGGCTCTGAAACGCAATAGTTCGTAACTGTGTTAGAAAACTAGCCAAGTAAAAGGTGTTAAGATTGAACATCTTATTATTTGTCCAAATAACCTTTACACTTCCTATAAAACTGGTCCTCACTCCTCACTCCGCTAGCATTCTTTATTCTGTTTTGGATATCCATGAGTGCTTGGGCCAGCTTACACATACCTCGACTATTTTCACAGACAATCCGCCTAACTCTACAACATTTGGGTGACAAGGAAATTGTAGGAAATTAATTCCTTGGTAGATTGAACCCATGACCCTCTTAGTTAGTTATTGAAACTATGTCTCCCTTTCTACCACTAGGCAACCATGATGGTTCAATCCTCTGACATTTAAACATTATTTTTCTTTTCATTTTCTCAATAAATAACCATGGCCAAATCTAGGATAAGAAGCACAGCAAAAAAATGACATAGGGGTTGATGTCTCATTTATAATTAATAAAAGAGACTCATTTCCCTTTCAAAAAAAAAAAAAATGAGTCAGGGGTTGATCAGTTTTGAGATGTAGGTTTAATATTTCCTGGTCGGTGGTAGCCTCTACCTTTGAGCTTCATTTTTAAGAAATCCTGTATATCTAATCATTTTTTTAATGAAAGAGTGATTTCTTATGAAGATATATTTTTTATAAAAAAATAAAAACTAAAACAAAAACAGAGCTCGCAGCACTTTTTTCTTTTTCTTTACTTTCTTTAATGGCATAACACCTGAACTCAACCGTCCCCGTCCACAAAACAACAAGATAGCCAACGGGCATAGAAATAACAAACATGCATCCCAACCCGTCAATAATAGACTGAATTAATAATTAAACTAAAAGTGAAATGTATTAAAAATGGAATTTGCTGGACTTAAAATAGTTGTCTTTCACAAGTGAGGGTTGAGTTGAGAACTTTACTTCATTAAAATAAACTATATTACAAGCTTGTTGTCTATTAATTCTCACTATTGTATTCTTTGTTAAAATGAGAAAATAATAAGAAAGTCAGATTGTGGTTTTTCTCCCGGTACTTAGGTTTCCACGTAACTCAGTGTCTATTTTCTTTACTGCTTTTAATATGGTATCAGAGCAGGGTAAAGACGAAAACCTTGACACGAACATTGATGGAACCCATAAAGAGACCAACCATGAGTCAGTCGTCGCCGTCGTCATGGAAAAATTGCTCCACCAGCTTCAGAAGTCGCCGACGATCACAATGGGCCTACCCTCAGAGTCAGTCTGTTAGGATTTTAAAAATAAACACAAAATATCCTAACCAAATGGCTAAACAGAGGCAGCACTCTGTAAATCTTTATTTATGTATAAGCTTACATTCAAAGTAGGAGTTAAGAAAATAAAGGAAGAACAATATAGAAAACTTACCCAGCTCCTTTATACAGGGCTGGATATCATCAGGCTGTAGCAGCCTTTACTCTCCTTGAAATAACCAAAAAAAGACCTACTCTCCCCTACCCCAACATTACATATTTATACCTCTCTCTCTCATTCCTCCTGGCGGGCCCCACCTGCACGATCCTCTCCCATTATTCTCTCATCATTAGCTGCTAAGGAATTTCCCTTTCTACCCTTCCTCTTATACGTATAGATAATAGGGGGTCTTACACAGTCGCATTGCCTAGTGGAGGGAACCAGCCACACGCACCACATTTGTCCGCCCACGCGCCACCGTCCGTTACCTCCGTAGTTCAGCCAGCCTACTCCCAATCGTGATCCTTTGTCAAGATTGTATATTATGGCATTTCCGGTTGGGCCATCCAAATTTTCAATATATGAAGTATTTATTTCCCCATCTCTTCTCTAAAGTCGAAGTTTCCTCTTTATCTTGTGATGTGTGTATTCGGGCCAAACAACATCGGATTTCCTTTCCCTCACAGCCATATAAATCAACCCAATCGTTCACCCTTAACCATAGTGACGTTTGGGGTCCCTTAAAGGTCACTACCTCCTCTCGAAAACGGTGGTTCATACTCCGTGACCTTTATTGATGATCATACCCATCCTACCTAGGTCTTCCTTATCACTGATAAATCTAAGGTCTCCTCTATATTTCATAGCTTTTATTACAACGTAGAAACGCAATTCAATGCCAAAATTGCAGTTCTTCGAAATGATAATGGTCGGGAGTTTCAAAACCATTTCCTCGTGAGTTTCTATCCTCCAAAGGGATTGTCCACTAGAGCTCATGTGCTTACACCCCTCAACAAAATAGGGTTGTCGAGCGGAAAGATCGTCACCTTTTGGAAGTAGCTTGTTCCCTTGTCTACTTCCCTTTCCTCTTATTTGCGGGGAGATACTGGAAATAGAGATGCCCTCCCGTGTCTTTCACCTCCCAACTCCCTTAGATTGTCTCAAGGAGTCGTATCCCTCTACCCGAGTTACTTCTGATGTTCCCTTTGTGTGTTTGGTTGTACAACTTATGTTCATAGCTTTGGCCCTAACCAGACCAAATTCACCCCTCGAGCTCAGATATGCGTGTTTGTTGGGTATCCCCTTCATCAACGGAGCTAAAAATGTTTCCCTCCTCCTTTCCGTAAATACTTTTTTTTAAAAAAGGAGAACCTCTTTATTAATATAATAATAATGAGACAAAAGCTCATAGTACAAGAGAATTGTACAATGATCATATGTAACCATCGATCACGAGGTGCACTTCCCGTAAATACTTTATCACTGTGGATGTCACTTTTCGTGAGGATCGGCCTTACTTTCCTGTTAGCCATCTTCAGGGGGAGAGTGTGAGTGAAGAGTCTAACTGCCCTTAGAGTCTATTAGTCCTACATTTGTTACCTCATTTGACCCCGATCCTCATCCCATGGTCCTACCTACAAACCAAGTTCCCTGAAAAACTTACTATAAAAGGAATCTCATAAAGAAAATTGGGTCCCCTACTGATCAATTGGCTCCGATCGAAGACTTTGAACCCCACGAGATCAAGGTATGACTAATCCTATTGACTCATGTGTTTATATTAAAATGAGTGAGAAGGACAAATCCGATACTGTTATTCCAGAAGATATGGGAGAAAAGGACAGTATTATGAGACTAAGGCCAAAGCAAAAACTAGTAGTAATGAGGCTTAACATGATTATTCAAGTAATCTTGATGAGTATGATCCTTCTCTTGACATCCCTATTGCGCTGAGAAAAGATACCAAATCCTGCACAAAACATCCTATTTGTAACTATGTTTCCTATGAGAGTCTATCTCCACCTTTCAAAGCTTGCACAGCTAATCTTGACTCTACCATGATACCTAAAAATATCCACATTGCTTTAGAGTGCCTGAGTGGAAAACTGAAGTTATGGAGGGGATGAGAGCTCTTGAAAAGAATAAGACTTGGGAGATCTGTACTCTCCCTATGGGACATAAAACCATGGGATGTAAATGGGTGTTCACACTCAAATATAAGGAAGATGGAACTCTTGACAGACACAAGGTCAGGTTAGTTGCAAAAGGGTTCACTCAGACTTATGTGGATTACTCTAGAACTTTTTCTCCAGTTGCAAAACTAAATATCGTTAGTCCTGTTATCTGTTGTTATGAATAAAGACTAGCCCTTATATCAGCTAGATGTTAAGAATGCGTTCTTGAATGGAGACTTGGAAGAGGAGGTCTATATAAGTCAGCTAGGGTTTGAAGCCTAGTTTGATCATCGAGTTTGTAAACTTCAGAAATGGGCTAAAACAATCACCCAGAGCATGGTTTGATAGGTTTACTACCTTTGTCAAGTCCCAAGGGTACAATCAGGGAACTTTGATCACACCTTGTTGACGAAAGTCTCCAAGGCTAGGAAGATCACTTTGTTAATTGTTTATGTTGATGACAATATCACCGCAGAGATCACCGAACTGAAAAGGATGGATGATGAGTTTGAAATTAAAGAATTAGGGAATGTAAAGTATTTCCTTGGGATGGATGTTGCTAGATCAAATATCTTTTTATCTCAGAGAAAGTATACCCTTGATTTGTTAACTAAAACAGGTATGATAGATGTCGTTCTGCTGATACTCCTATTGAATTTAACTATAAACTGGAAAATTCAAGTGATAAAGTTCCAGTTGAGAAAGAAAAATATCAGCATCTTGTGGGAAAGTTGATTTACTTGTCACATACTAGACCGGATATCTCCTATGTTGTGAGTGTCGTTAGCCAGTTTATGCAGGTACCTATGAGGAACACATGGAGGTTGTTAACAGAATTCTGAGGTACCTAAAAACAACTCCTAGTAAAGGGTTGATGTTCAGAAAAAACGACAAAAAAACTATTGAGGCCTATACTGATTCTGACTAAGCAGGATCCATTGTTGACAGAAAATTCACCTATGGCTGTGGGTATTGTACCTTTGAATGGGGCAACCTCATAATCTGGAGAAGTAAAAAGTGTAAGCTCGAATTCAGAGAAGTATATTTCTTATTATGTTTAGTCAAAGGAATGTTACATATTTATATAGAGAATAAACTAAACCCTAGAGACTATGTACAATTACAATAAAGGACATATGATATATATATAAATATATATATATATCATAACAAAAAGAAAGAGGTTATAGCCAAAATCAACTCTGAAGTTGAGTACAAAGCTATGAGCTAGGAAATATGTGAGGAAATTTGGCTTCACAAGGTTTTATTTGACCTTCATCAAAACTATGAGATGCCAATGAAATTATTCTATGATAATAAGGCAGTTATTAGAATCGTCAACAATCCAGTTCAACATGATAGAACGAAACATGTGGAGATTGATCACAATTTATTAAAGAAAGACTAGACAATGGTAACATATGCACTCCTTACATCCCCTCGAGCCAACAGATTGGTGATTAGCAAGTTGGAGCTTCTTAGACAGAGGTTTGATTCATGTGTTAGCAAGTTAGGTCTCATTGATATCTACGTCCCAACTTGAGGGGAAGTGTTAGTCTCAGTAGGCTTGGCCCAAGGAAAGATTTGACCTAATTTTCTTTCCATTTTTATTACAAGTTTGTTGTCTATTAATTCTCCCTATTGTATTCTTTGTTAAAATGAGAAAATAATAAGAAAGTCAAATCATGGTTTTTCTCTCGGTGCTCGGGTTTCCACGTAACTCGATGTTTATTTTCTTTACCACTTTTAATAATAACTTCCATCATTGACGTTGTAGAATAATAGATATGTGTGTGCGTGTGAATTAATAATTGAAGTAAAAGTGAAATGTATTAAAATTGCAATTTGCTGACTTAAAATAGTTCTTTCACAAGTGAGCGTTAAGTTGAGAACTCTACTTCACCAAAAGAAAAGAAAGTATTGATAATATCTTCCATCGCTGATGTAGAATAATGTGTGTGTGTGTGTGTGTAACTAGAAAGTAAGGTTTATATGTGTATATGTCATACAACTAAAACACTGAAAGCTATTATTTGTATTTAGCAAAGGACACTGAACAATGAATTTGAAATTCCATTGTTATCTCAAGAAAACGTTGAATGTGTGTGTGTGGTTGGGGTTGGGGGTGGGGGGGATTTTACCTCCACCAATGACAGTCAGCTTCATTAGTCCACCATGGTAATAATCACTGAAAAGTTTCAATATTTGATCTCGCAGATTTATACCCTTTTCCATTGCATCAACCAAGCTCGTCTTATTACCTTCCATTGCAAGAAAGGAGAAATAAAAATGATATTTTCACATGACAAGATTGATCAACCAGAAAAAGAAAATAAGGCGATAAGCAGGCTACCCCAAAAAAATCTGTTAAAAGGATGACCAGGTACAGATGTATAACATTGAAGTTGCTGAAGTCGGCAACTATCATCTTGCAAAACCTGGTTGAATTCTATTTTTCATATGTTAAAACATATAGTTAGGCAGTAAGAACTTGTTAGGAGCATCATATAGTGTAAGAAACAAAGTGCTTGATAGAAAGATTGTTCTGGAACCAATTTTTTATCTTTTTACTTCTAAAATCAATAAGAGAACTGTGATCAAGTGGCTAACAAAAGTTCAAAAATATTAACCACTTGAAATTAACTTTGGTTTTACTGAAGATAATCTATCCAAAAAATAAAAAATAATAATTAAAGAAAAACTAAATGGAAACAAAAGAGAACAAAATTTAAGAAAAAGTTACACAAACATGGATCCACAGAATTTTTATTCTCATGGTAGAAAACCATTCTGAAAAAAAGCTTCCAAACAGTCCAAAAAGTAGGAACCCACCTGAATCAACAGCAAGTACCTCTCTTTCCATGGCTTCAGTTTTCACTAAAGGTGAAATGAAAAACTGTGAGAACCTGATAACAAAACAGACTAATTTAATCAACCAATCAACTGCAATGGACACAATTTTCCTTGCAATCCACCATTTTCTTAATATTCTAAATTTGTTATATTAAGATTTAGAAATAGATTAAATATAGTGATGAGCCTGGATTCTACTATTAGAGTTTAGATTAAATTGTGTTATCCAAGATATATTCCGGAAAATGAATGAGATATTTTTTCCTCTTATCAGTAAGAGAGATATACTCAATTAAAAAAAAAAAAGGAACCCTGTAAAAGATAGTAGAGGGCAAAGGGAAAAAGAGATATTTTTATACATTGAATTTATGGTTCTTCACTTCTCAATTAAAGAAAGGTGTTATGGTTAAAAAATCAAAAAACAAAAAGACCGTCTATAAAAGCAACCATGGTTTTTACAGAAGAAAGAAAAGGATTATGACAAGGGCTTTCTTAATAAACATTTCAATTTTGCAGAGCATGCAGTTGGATACTCTCTGTGGGCTACTTCATGGACTTTAATTATATAGGATTTTTCCAATATTTCATCTCTTTTTGAGATGAGAAACGCATGTATTGGGGAGAAATAGAAAAGAAGAACAAATAGGAAATAGATTTTTAGGTGGTCATTCCTGAATCAAGTGACATATCGAGATGAAAAAGGAACTCAGCCAAAATGTGAAGAACAGAGGAATTTGCATCCACGGAACTGTCTGTATTTACCTAAAAGAAAATCAGCTCTACAACTTTTATAATATTTTGCAACCGTTCTTTTCATTTTTGGCCGAAACGGTAAAGGCTATTCCAATCCAAGAGGGAAGACAGAGGAAAACAAAATGGAGTACCAGGATATATAGACATGTTATTTCTTTCATGAAGAAGCCGATAAAAACAACATTAACCTTTTCAAAGCACCTTTAAGAAACTCTGGTTTCACCTCAAAGTGGTAACAGGTATGCTCTGTTTCTGTATATGCATTTGAGAAACCTCCGTGCTTGGATAAATAACTATCATACTAGAAAAGCAAAAAAAAAAACTCAGATATAAAAGTAGTAAACTTTCATTCAAAACTATAACAAGCAAATTTTGAAATTATCCAGTGGCTTTAGCAATCCTAAAATTTTTCTTGCAACTTTTTTTTTATGGAAACGACTTTCATTGAGTAAAAATGAAATATTACAAGGGTTAACAAAACATCCTTAATAGACCTCCCACTAAAGGAAGGAATTCCAACTAAGAGAGATGTTTCCTAGCGAATAATTACAAAAAAGCTTCAAAAGCAAAGCCCAAAGGGAGACATGAAATCTCATCAAGGACCACAAGGGTCCCTTTCCTTCCCTCTAAAAACTCTATCATTCCTCTCCCCCCAAATATTCCACATAATTGCACACACCCCAGCAAGCCACATAAAACGGCAATTCTCTCTAAAATGTGGATGGAGAAGGAACTCCACGATTGTGGCTTGCATGTCTCTCTAACCAACGATGCAAACACTGAACTCCTGCAAGAAAAAACTCCACACTGTCCTTGTATACTGGCAATCCCAAAAAAGGTGATTCATGTCCTCTTCTGCCTTCCTACACAAAATGCAACATAAAGGTCCCACAAGAGTAGTTCTTCTCCAAACCAGCCTATCACCAGTGCTAAGACGACCAAGCAATACTTGCCAAATAAAGAACCTAACCTTCGTAGGGATCTTAATCCTCCAAACAATATCAAACACAAACAGCTCAAGAGGGGAAGGATCCAATAACAATCTGAAGAAGGATATACAAGAAAACCCCTCTGAAGGATTTGGATTCCAAATTCGGACGTCCCCACTCTCCTCCCTAAAAGAGTACCCCTCCAATAAAGAAAGCAAAGAGGCAACCTTCATCGTTTCCCAAATGGAAAAATTACGACGGAAACCAAAGTAAAAAGAAACGGAGTACAACCAATTCAGTTTAATTGAGTATTTGGACATTCAACCTTCTATTGAGTTTATAGATATTCAACCTATTCATACATACAATTCTTTATCCTTCATCGTTATTCATTCAAATGAAAAATGAATAAATAAAAATGTCTGTACAGTAACAATTTATACAACCTCATTTTCATCTGGATAATCAGTACTTCCCATGAAAAGCATATGTTCTGCAGAACATGTAGGCAAATGATGTAGTTCAGTATCACTAACCACATCAGCAATTATGAAACAATGCAGTATTAACATTTTCTGGTAAAACAAAGCAACAACCAGATAGAAGTGTTAAAGGGTTAGCTTGAAATGGCTAAACGAAAATGCATTCAAAACTTGAAATGATTAGCCGTGAATGCATTCAGAACTTATGAAATCAACAAGCGTAATTTACAAACTTCACATAATCAGTAAAGAAACAAATGTTTCGAAGCCTGCTGCAGATAAGTAACAAAAATGCTCCCGAAGAACAATATTCATAACCTGCGGTATCTGAGGAAACCTCGACATTCATACAGGTCAAATTTGAAAGAGTAGATAAACTTCCGTCTCTGCCAAGAAAAGTTCCAATGAAATGTCCATGCAAGACAAATGAACTAACCTAGAAAATGAGCGAGTCCCTGAGCTTCAAAAGGATCAGAGAAGCTGCCTATTTCTACACACATTGCAGCTGCAGCCTGTAATCGCAAAACAGTCAAGAAAAGAAGTTAATGTAGGAATTTAAAATCTCAGTTCTAGAATTCGATCAACTAACTCACGCATTGTATGAAACAATCACTAACCTTCTTAGTCTGAACAGCAGACTTTTCTTCATTGTCAGTACCATTACCTTCCTCCTCCTCTCCTCCTTCCTCTTCATCTTCTTCGTCGCCATCCTCCTCCTCTCCCTCGCTATCCTCGCTTTCGTCTTCTTCATCCTCCTCGTCTTCTGAAGGCTTGGGGCATGCATCGGGATAAATCTCAGGATCGTGAACGAGCAAGGCAGATAAGCCATTATCCAGCTGAAGAAACCTGTAAAGCCTCCTGTCATTGGGTGACTTCACCACTAAATCGTCTGAGGAGAAAGTGATGCGAGTTGTGGCCATGGATGAATCCGCTCGAGCTCAAAGCTATGGAAATGGAGGATTGAAGAAGCTGTAAAGAGAAGAGAAAAGGTTCTCCTTGGTCAGTGGGTTGTGCGATTACTAACGCAACAAGCAGAAAAGTGACGTAGTTTGATGCTATAATTTCTACGCTTTTTCGCTGCTTGCAAGTGGAAATCAGTTCTATTGAATGGGACGACGTGTCGGCTTCTTTTTGTTGTGCGGACAATGAGAATGTCCTCAATGTTTCAATTTCTAGGTTTATAAAAGTCGAGACTATAGAGTTACTTTTAAGAAAGTAATTTTCAATCTTAAATAAAATTACAGCCAATACTTGCACTGTCCCTCCTAGTGCACCGAATACAAATTATATATATATTATATTTTGGAAGAGAGGAAGTATGAGACTATGTTGCATCTTGGTGGGATTTAAACATTGGATATTTAAGAGGAATAGTTTCGCGCTGTAAATTTGTTTATAGATCAAATAATATATCAAACTTTAGAATGTCAATCTAACCGATTATTTTAAGAATTTTTGTTTGAATTCTTGAAGTTTGAAAATGATGAATGAAAATTAACAATGTTGCATTAACTAAGTATACAAAAATAAGAAAGCCACACATGACATTATTTTAACATTGTACTTTTAAATATTGTTTTAAATAAAGTAAAAAAAGGTTAAGATGGTTGATCTTGTTTATTTTCAATTTAATAAATATCATATTATAGTTCATAACATCATTCATGTAATTCATTTTTTTATTATTTTAAATAGACAAAATTATCGTGACTTAACAAAAAATCCGGTATGGTCAATTGAGCAAGCTACTGTTCCAAGAACAAAGCAAAGCAGTACTGCTCAGATCGCCGAATTTGATGACGGACATGTAGAAATCCAATTCCAGGATGAACATGACCATCATTCTTCAAAAAGAGAAATCTACCATGGAAGAACTAGCGTTTCGGAAACTCGTTCCATTAAACGAGAATCAACGATACCAAGATCTTGTTCCATGAAGATGGCAGTAGACTTTGATCCTACTATCCCAGAAACTCGCTTTGAGAAGTCGGAAGGATCTCAATCTCCTACCCAAACAGATATGGAAAACCCATCTGAGTACATCTATGACCAGATAAATACCATATCTAAAGAAGAAATGGCAGTATATGATCATTATTACGATAAGTATATTGATCAGTATATCAATTATAAGGATGTGGCTAACAGACCCAGATTCTTAAACAAAAAAGCTTTTATTGATCGTGTGAATGAAAAGGCTAAATCATACGAGAAGTCATTAGCTACTTCAAACATCCAAGTTCTCAGCAAGCCAATTACTTGGAAAACTTCAAAGGGAAAAGAAATAGTTTCTGAATATCCTCCAGAAGAAGAAGCTTCTTTTCCTCATCCAAAGTTGCCAAGCGCAGCAATCATCTCTTCGCCTTACAAGTCGTTAGATGAAGAGAAAACCAAAACTGTTGGTGTTAGAGAAATCAAAAACATCCAACAGCAACTCAATTACTCCAATAAGATCCTGACTACCTTATCAAGATCTATTGAAGACAAAAGGCCAATCCTCCATGGAAAGGCTATTTCTCCTCCAGATAGGCCAGGATTACCTAGAGTAGATCCTAATCGGCCTATTACTCAACCAAATTCCCTCAAACTAAAGATAAGGGAACCCACGACAGAAGAGCTGATAAGAGAAATCAGACAGCAGCTGTCAAATACTTCCGTTACAAAAGAACAGCCTGAATCCTCCAAAAGAGAATTCGGAAAAACTGTAACCGGAAATATCAACATGATTCAGTCTGAATCTCAAAAGATTCTTCCTCTCCATTCCAGCGACATGAGGAATCATTACCGAAGACCATCTCCTCCAGACCTTGGATGGGATGACTCTCGTCCAGCAACCCGTACATTTGATGGAAAAGACATCACAACTTGGAACATAGATGGGTGTTCCGAAGGACAAATGATGATCATTTTTCAAGAAATGTTCGTTGCTGCAACCGCCTTTGCCCAAAGGATGGATCAAAAGGAGATAGTGAAAGCCCTAACCTATGGCTTCACTGGAAACCTCAGAAGTTGGTGGCACAACCACCTAACAGAAGATAACAGAAACTCCATCTTGGACGCCGTCGTTGAAGAAACGATACAAGGAACCAATGGAGAAGACGTTGTCAATGTTCAACCAAACGCCGTAAATACCCTTGTATTTACCGCCATCAAGCACTTTGTAGGCAGAACTGCCTTCTATAGTGACCAATCAATGGAAGCTCTTTTAGGTCTAAAATGTCCTAAAATGAGTGACTTCAAATGGTATAAAGACACCTTTATGGCACGTCTTTATAACTTAACGACATGCAGGGATATAGTCTGGAAACATAAATATGTTGAAGGGCTACCCAAATATGTCCGTGAAAAGTTCTACACTTCCATGATAATAAACCATGGAGGACTAGAAATCAATTGGGAAGAGATAACCTACGGGGATATCAATTCTATGATACAAAAGGTATGTCTTGAAATTTGTCAACAGCAAAGACATACTACCAAAGTTATAAAGGATTCTGATTACCGAAAGGAATTAGGATCTTTTTGCAAACAGTACGGTATTGACAGTACTCCCCCATCCCGAAAGAAATCTCAAAAGAAAAACAAAAAGAGATTTCAGGACGAGTCAAACAGTCGTGGAAGAAAAAGAAGGTACCACGACAAAGGCAAAAACAAGAGGCGATTTTCGAAAGAAAAGCCTACTTGCTTCAAATGCAATAAGAAAGGGCATTTTGCAAACAGGTGTCCTCTCTTCCGGAAGATAAATCAAATGGAGATTGATGAAAAGGATAAACAATCTCTCTTGAATACAATTAAGGCTGAAGAACTATCCTCTGAAAGGGACCATTCCACTTCAGAATCTTCTGCCTCTGATCAAGAAGACATTCTCAACGCATTGCTTGAGGATTCCTCTTCAGCTACTGACAATGAATCAGACACTGAAGAACCAATCCCTTGTTCAGGATGCATCAATGTCCTAACAAGCTCTCAAAGCTCTATTCTAGACATCATCGAAGAAGTCAACGATGATGATCTAAGAAAGAAATTACTTTTGAAGCTTAGGGAAGAACTTGAAACCCCTGTTCAAAAGACAATAGACCCTGTAAACTTTAGTTTTCAGAAGGTCCTCAACCAATTAGCAAGCGATCAAGCTGCTCCCGCAAAGATTCCTGATCTCCAAAAAGAAATCTCTTCTCTAAAGAAGGAAGTTCGGGAAAACAAGCAAGCAATATCTCATCTTGAAAATGCTGTCATAGCAATTCAAGAACAGATAATTTCAAATAATGACGTTGCTCCTGCTGAGACCTCTACCAGCGGAATAAACGTTATTTCAAAAATCTCTAATCAGAAATGGCTAACCAAAGTCATTCTGAAGATTAAAGATTTCAAAGTGGAAGTGACTGCTCTAATTGATTCTGGAGCAGACCAAAATGTTATCCAAGAGGGGATAATACCTTCCAAATATTTTGAGATAACTAGAGAATCTCTCAGAGGAGCTGGGAACAATTCTCTGTTTATCAGGTTCAAATTATCCAAGGTTCATGTTTGTAAAGACAACATATGCCTTGTGAATTCTTTTCTCCTTGTAAAAGGATTAACTGAAGCGGTAATTTTGGGAACCCCTTTCCTTACCCAAATCTACCCCTTCACTGTTTCTGAGAAAGGATTATCGTCTCAGAAATTTGGCAAAGAAATTACCTTTGAATTTTGCAAACCAGTAATTCAAAGGTATCTTTCTACAATAGAGGAAGGGATCCTACAAAGTCTCAACCTCATCTCAAAGAAAGAAAAACAGATTAGCTTTCTCAAAGACGATATAGTCGGAAGAAAAGTTAATGCTGAAATCAATCGACCCTCGGTCCAAATCAAGATCCAGGCTATTCTAAAAAGAATAAGTACTGAGATCTGTTCCAATTTGCCCAATGCATTTTGGGCCAGAAAGAAACATATGGTAAAATTACCATATGTTGACAATTTCAATGAGGCCCAAATACCTACTAAGGCAAGGCCTATACAAATGTCAAAGGACTTAACAAACACCTGCTTTAAAGAGATATCTGATCTCCAAAAGAAAGGTTTGATAAGCCCATCAAAAAGCCCATGGTCTTGTGCGGCATTTTATGTTAATAATCAAGCCGAAAAGGAACGTGGTATTCCACGGCTGGTTATCAACTATAAACCTTTGAATAAGGTTCTCAAATGGATTAGGTATCCAATCCCTAATCGACAAGACTTGCTTAAGCGAATAGCTAACGCAAAGATCTTTTCAAAATTCGATTTGAAATCTGGATTTTGGCAGGTTCAAATCGACCCAAAAGACAGATATAAAACTGCCTTTAATGTTCCATTTGGACAATACGAATGGAATGTAATGCCATTTGGTCTCAAGAACGCTCCTTCGGAGTTTCAAAAGATCATGAATGACATCTTCAATAAATACCAGGATTTCACGATTGTTTACATCGATGATGTTCTGTTGTTCTCAAAAGATATTGATTCACACTTTAAGCATATTAATATGTTTATCAATATTATCAAATGCAATGGTCTTGTGGTTTCCGAACCAAAGATTAAGTTATTCCAAACTAATATCAGATTCTTAGGGTTTGATATTAATCAAGGAATAATCAAACCTATCCAAAGATCGTTAGATTTTGTGGATAAGTTTCCAAATGAAATTCAAGATAAG
This sequence comes from Cucumis hystrix, assembly GCA_025688845.1. Taxonomy (NCBI): domain Eukaryota; kingdom Viridiplantae; phylum Streptophyta; class Magnoliopsida; order Cucurbitales; family Cucurbitaceae; genus Cucumis; species Cucumis hystrix. The sequence continues at coordinate 20,194,259 of CM046893.1, forward strand.
ACGCAACTACAGCGTTTTCTTGGATGCGTCAATTATATCGGCGACTTTATTAAAGACGTCCGAACAATTTGTCTGCCACTTTATGACAGACTAAAGAAAAATCCAAAGCAATGGACGGCTGAGCACACAAAAGCGGTTCAATCAATCAAATCCCTAGCAAAAGGAATCCCGTGCCTTTCACTAGTGGATGAAAAAGCAAACATGATTGTCGAAACCGATGCCTCTGACAAAGGTTACGGCGGTTGTCTCAAACAGGAATTAAACGGCAAAGAATCCCTTGTACGTTTTCATTCCGGTATCTGGAATAGTGCCCAGCAAAACTATTCCACCGTCAAAAAGGAGGTGCTAGCTATAGTCCTCTGTGTTCAAAAGTTCCAAGGAGATCTTATCAACAAAGATTTTCTTGTCAGAACAGATTCAAAATCCAGTAAATTCATCTTTGAAAAAGATGTAAAAAATCTGGTGTCCAAACAAATCTTTGCTCGATGGCAAGCTATCCTATCTTGCTTTGATTTCAAAATCACGCCTATAAAAGGAAGTGATAACTCCCTTGCAGATTATCTTTCGAGAGAACACCTCTCAAAACCTTCTCTCTCTCACAACTCTGCAAGCATTCCCAATGCGGCCGAACACCGGCCAAAGGCCACCAGGGAGGCCTCCACCTCCCGTCAATCAGCCTAATCAGGCTCTTCACTCTCAATCAGCAAGCTCTTCTAGAGCAAGCTCTTCAAAGGGCAAACGCCCTATCTCTCAAACATCTGCCCCATCTCCGATGAGAGCAGATCAATACGCCATGGACCTTGACTTTCAAACGGTCTCAAGGCGACGACAAGGATCCTCTTCAAGGAACCTCTCAATTGGATCACCATCTGATCCCTCAAATACTTTGCTACGCCCCACGACGGCATCAGCAAAGAATCAAAAACCAAAAACCTATGCTAGGACGGTTAAACCGGCAATTTTTGTGCCAAGACCTCCTATCACCGGTTATTTGACAAAAACGAATCTGGAAGACATTATTGTCGAACCAGAATTCGAAGGACCTTCCGTCCAAGATATTTGTTCCCAGGTTTATCCAAAAGGGTTCAACTACTTGCCGGAAGATATCAAAAAGACTAGGCAATTTTATGAGTTTATCTTAGTAGATACTATTTCTGCCGAAATAACTCATGTTCCGGACAGAACTAAAACGGAACATATTGTCTATTCCAAATTAAAAATCTTTAGAGTTCTAACACCTTCCCACTGGCCTCAGGGGATGTTAGTTCCTAGAAGATTCTCAAAACCTTTCCTGCCTCAAACTTATACGTACTATGACTACCTTGAAGCATGGTATAAAGTTTTCTGGCACGAATCAACTAACCACTCTTGGTTTATTACTTTTTGTAAGAAATCTTACAAAAATAATTTTCCAAATTGGTTTCAAAAATGGTGGAGCTACTTCGGACTTTCTCCTGAAATTTTTCCGGTTCAAGTCCAGGAAGTTTATCATCAATTTTCAATTAGCGTCTATTCGTCTGCAATCTCGCCGACATTTAGGTTCGCTCTATATTTCCAAGTGCCCTGGATTTTCTGCTGGAGCCACCAGCTTTCAACCAGAGCAAAATTTAAGATTCTTGGAAAAATCTTAAAGGTCAAATGGTGGGAACGATACAACTACTCCCATCTCAATAAGGATCAATTGGAAAATTGGTTCAAGCAAAACCCACATCTTTCGAGAGAAGAAGAAGAACAGTTTCTTCTTTCAAAGAACTCAATTATGACCTCGTTAGCAACAGCAAAATCTGATGCTGATCTAGCAGCGGTCCTCGAAACAGTCATCCATACAATATCGGATGACAACCAAAGCAAAGAGAAAGGGGAAGAAGATGAAGGAATCTCTTCCAATTCCTCAATCAATGATATCGAACTGGATTACAATCCGTATGAAGGTTACGATATATTAGATCCGTATCTTGATTCCCAACCAGGATGAAATTTTCGGATTAATCAAAAAAAAGTAAGAAAAAAAATAATAATAAATAAAATATATATATATATATATATATATTATATATTGTGTCTGTGTACATATTGTCCAGTATATCCAGTCTGCATTCAGTAATCGTCAATTTTGTAATTTCCGATTAAAGGGGGGATGATGTAGAAGGGAAGTCTGAAGAAGAGTATTCGACCACTGTGACTGACCAACCACAATGGAACAATACTCCTCGGTAGAGGAACAAAATTCCTCGGCAAGCCACTGCGTTGACCAGTAATAGAATCATCGCAGCAGTAGATTGACTCCGGGTAGGAGATATTTACCGCGACCAACCGATCCAAAGACGAGAAGGTGCTTGGGCAGCAAATGGCGGAGGTAGCCGAAGTAAGTCCCTGGATGTATCTTCTCAGAATTAGATCAACAGCCGTCGCATGGTAAATCCAATCCTGGCCATTCAGACAATACCGGGTGACATCAGCAAACCGGCAATAAGAAACCAACGAAAAAGACTTGAGGACGATGCAGACATATCTTACACTGCTTTATCTTTTTAATTTTCCAGCATGTAATTATTTCTTTTACTTTTTCAAGAATTACGAAAAGATAAGGATAAGTGGGGACCTGTCCCACCCAAATCTTATCGTAATCTTAGCTTTTCAAAAAGAAAGATTCTAAAGAGATAAAATGCCAGTCACGTTACATCTATTGAATAATTGAATTAGTAACTAATTATTAAATATGATTAAATTAACTAATTAAACTAAGGTTGTGATAGGTTATGCTTAAAAACGAGAGATAAATTGAGAATGCACATATAAATTGGCGTGACTAATAATGTCTAAAGACTAATTTATTGTACGACATTGTAGATGTGAAACCCAAAATCTCTTTAACCTTTGGAATTTGTTAAGCTTAGTAAAGGATAAGGGAAAATGGAATTTATAGGAAAATAAAGTAAAAGGACTTGGAATTGAAGTTTAGGTTTGAGAAAAAGAGAAGAGTTGAGAAAAATTGGCTAAGTGTCAAAAGTATAGTTTTAGGCATTTGGAGGTTATATGGGCGGCAAAGGAAGGCTAGAAAGCCTCCAAAAAAGTGTCATTGGACGGCAAGATGGGGCTTAAAAACCTATAAGCATAAGTGGTTGGTCATGCTTTGGCATTTGGTGTAAGAGTCATGTGAGACTTGTTTCTAATTTGAGTATAAGAAGGAAAATTTGGTTAAGTATTTTGATAATTTGCGTTTTGGATAAAAAGTTGGCATTTGAATCAATTCGCGGAAAGGATTAAGTGATAAAATCTTTTATGGCTAAGTATAAGTTTTGTGATTAAGAAGTTAGTTCAGCGAGGAAGTTTTCAGAAAAGAATGATTTGTGTTAAGATCTTCGAAAGCTATGTTGAGTGGTTGAAGTTATTCGCAGAATTAAGTTAGGCGAGAAGAAATGTCTGGTGAAGAAAATGTCAAATCTGGTTTGACAGGTGTTAACGTGTAAGATTAAAGATTTAAGCATGACTGGGTTAAATATTAAATTTACCATGTAAAGTTTTAAGTCGGAGCTGGAGAACTGAGAAGAGTTTAAGTATGCTTAAGTTAGTTTAAGGACTCTATAAATAGAGGACTTGGTCATTAAGTAAGTAAGGAGGTTTTATTTATAAAAAAAAAAGCGTGTTCATGTTTTGCTTTGGCGATAAGAAAAAAAAAACAAAGTGTTTAGGGCTACGGTTTGTTCCGCGAGAAGGCTAGCTAAAAGAGAAGGAAAAGGAGGATCTTTGGTAAAGTTTGGTGAGTGTTCTCTCTCAAATGAATTTATTGTTAGAATTTATGTCCTAAAACTCATAGTTTGTAAATCATATTATATTCAATAAAGTTATTATTGAAAGGTTATGCGACTAAGTTTATGCGAGAAGACCAAGGAGGTTAGCTATGCGTTTGGATCAAGTATATGACATGCTCTAAGCAATTGGTTAAAAGTAAATCCATGTGTCTTAACCATGTCATCCTACATTTTTCAGCCAAGGAGGACGTGGAGGAGTTGCTAAGGTGTAAACACAAGCTTAAGAAGTGAGTCTAATCAAGATTTAAGTGTCAACTTAATTTCATGCAAGAAACTCTATAAATAGGTCAACTTCAGCAATGAATTTCTTACAACTCACTCGTTCAAAATTACTTAAATTAGTCTTAAAATTCCAGAAATTGAATCTAGTTTGTGAGAGAGGGTTGTTGTTTAATTTGGATTCAAGAAGGTTTGCGATTGGATCAAGATAAGGCGAGAAGGTCATTTTCTAGGAGAATCTGAGCAAGTTGCAATTTCAGAGGGCTACAGAACTCATTTCTTGGGATTTTCCTTCAAAACTTTAAGGTAAGAAAGTTAAGCCAATTTGGAGTAACTTTGCAGAAGGAAATTTTGTCAAAAAAGTTATGGATTTTAAGTTATGATTTTTCAAAGTTGTGTTATTATTATGGAAGTAAAACAGTGTTTTGGATAGTGGTTGGGAGGCTTGCATGTGTAGGTGAGATAGGTGTGCGTTTTAATTTAGAAGTTATTGTGGTTCGATTGCACGCACATGACAAGGCCATGGCACAGTCAAGTGGCAAGGCATGCGCTCAGGCTGCACGCATGACCTTGTTTTAGAGGTTAGTGTGGCGTGCAAGCTGTGCGGGGAGCACCAATGCTTGCAAAGCACGCGATGGGCGCACGGGGTAGGCGAATAGCACATGTGCAACAACCCCATTGCATGGTTTGCATGCGACACGCACCCCATCTCAGTAAGGTTAGCACACGGCAGGTCCCAAACCATGTACGTGCGACCAGACCCATTCACCATGTCAATGGACACCGTTGGATTGTTTTCAAACTATTTTGGGTTGCTTTGATATTTTTAGGAATTTTAAAGGAACTATTGGATATTCTCATGTTTAAGAAATTAATTAAGGATAAAATATGAATTTTTCAGAACAATGAGGATTAGGAGGAATTTTTAGCCAATGATCTGTACAAGTATTGTGAGTAACACATTGATTTCAAAGTGATTTATTGAACATGTTTTCAAGCTTTACAAGGAATAGCTTGTGAAATGATTTACTAAACATGATTTTAAGTTATTACTTCAAGATAAATGTTTATGAACAGATGCTCAAGTTCAGGTGAATGCTTTCATGTTTTCAAATGTTTTTATCCATGCCCGAATATTTCATGAGATCTATTGTATACAAGTGGTTAACTCCATACTGATGGTAGGGTTGACAAGCCTATAGTTTATGGGCCATTAGGAAGAGTGTATTGTTATGCCTTAAAAGAGGAGGGTTATTTACCCATTGACTGTTCCGTCTTCAGATGAAAGGGTAAATATTACTTGTGGCTATGGACGATTGTCTTCGAAAAGCTATGCAAATATTTCAAGTTTCATGTTATGACTGTTTATTAATAAATGTATTTAAGTTTCGGTTTTATACTAAAATGTTTATGAAAATATGTTTTATAAAACTGTTGCTCACTAAGTTTTTTGACTTACCCTTTCAAAATGTTTTTCCTCTTTCCAGGTATAGGTTATGGATCTCGATATGCTAAACTTATTGCTGCCAGGCCAACTTAGTTTTTGTTATGCAAGGACATTGTTTTATTTAAAGAAGTATTGTGATTATTCAAATATTTATATCTTTATGTTTTGTTCATTTTTCATGATACGTTTAAAAGATTTCTTATGGGTTGCGTTACAAATTTCGAAGTATGATTCAACTGTTTATTTTAATGAAAAACTTTCGTTGTTTAAAAAGTTTTGCAAGTGTTCATGTCATGTGTCAGTTGAGGTTGTTTTGAACAACTTCGGCTGACATCACGCCTCGTCTTGGTCGACCAAACAGATGCCCGGGGTGGGGTGTGGTAGTAGATTATATCATCAATAATTCTTTAGTTGAGACAAGCTGTGTTATTTTTCAACTTTAGATCACATGCCAAGAATTGATAATTTCTTTGAGTGGTCAGAACAATGTAGTTGTTGTAATATGTTTGATGCATGAGATTTGAATCTCCAACTTTAAGGGGTTGTTTGGGGGAGAGAAAGGAAAGGAAAATAAATGATCATTTTAGTCATTTCGACGTTTGGGGGAAGGAATAAGTTTAATCCTCTTATTCCTTCTTAATTATTCTCTTTCTTCCTCTCAATCCCTATCTTTCTTCCTTCTAATCCTTCTTTTCCTCCAATAAATAATTTTTCAATTACATCAAACTATTCTCATTTTCAAAAATATAAATATCTTTTCTTTAATAATTATATTTTAAAAAATATAATTATATATTCATTTTTTTACAACAATTATATATATATATATATATATATATATATATATATATATATATATATCTCCATGTATACATGTAATTATCAAATTTCTAACAAAATTTCACTCTTCAATTTAATTAAATAAAAACAAAAAAATATTTAATTAAATTTAAATTCAATGACACTAAAAATCCAAATCCAATAATTAATGAAGTATTCAACCCACAAATATTTAATTAATTTTAATTCCACAAAACCATAAATGCTAAATCAAATATCCTGGATTGTCTGTCTGCTTGAACCGCATGACCTGTTTTTGTTTTGGTTTCCATTGCTTTTTTTTTTAAATATTTTATTTTGCATTATCGTGATGTACGATGTAATTGGCATTCACCGTTTAACTCCATTTCGAATAATTTTTTTTCTTTGGTATTTCATTTCGTTTCAATGCTATTATGCGTCGTCATTTGTTTAAATTGATTGTCAATGATACACAATTTCTCGATATTGCACTTACAACATTAATTTTTTTAAAAATAGATATAATTTCTTTCGCACGTACCACATCAATTAATTTATTGGCACAGAAAGCTTGCATACAAAATGTTCAAAATTGACATCATATTTACGAAAATTAATGGAACATGTTTGCTGATAAAAATTCCAAATTTTGGTAAATTAAAAATACGAACATTTGTGTATTGGATTTACAATGCGAATTAAAAAAAAATACAACAGTACAAATTTAAAATAATAATTTTTTTTTTGTCATAATCCTTCTCACTTATTCCTTCCCAAACAAAGATTATCATAATCCTCTCACTTATTATTTTCTCAAACTGTTGGGGTTTATGTTCTAAAACTCGTAGATTGTAAATATAATTCATCGACCGTTATTAATAAAGTGTTGTTATTATAATAAATGTTATTGATTATATTATTAGTTTTGTCTTAATAACCCAAATCCAATAAACTAACAAGAGTTGTTTGATGAGTCTTGAATAGTATGTAGAGACATACAAGGATAGATATTCGAGATCAACTTAAAGGGTCTATAGTATAGAGATAAGGCTGGGTACTTTATCCTAGTAACATTATGAATACGACTCACTTTTACCAACACAATGATCCAACGCGTTCGTGTAGGTGACATTCGAGTGAGGGTATCCTATGCAATGAGTTTGCATAAGATCAAACCACGAAATAGTAGCCACTAGATGTAAATCCGTTAACTAGTTAGGTTTCTATTTCATTAGGATGACCTAGGTAACTTATTCTTAATTTAAGTGTATTATGAACTCCTGTTCGCGAGGGATCGCCCTTTGATTTGTACGGGTGAGAGTGGCCAGATTTTCGACTCAATATGTTTATCATTTTGGGAACAAGACCAAGTAGAGAGCTGAAAACATAATCATACAAGATGAAATTTATTCCTTCCCGACTTTAAGGTAAGTAGATGAGTGTTTCCTTAAATGGTATCTTCGGGACTTGAACAAAGAGCCATACCCTCTCTATGGCGCGAGAAGGGTTTCTGTTTATTGGTTGGACCATAAACATGTTGTTCATTAGAAGAGCACTAGTATTTAAGGATTAAAGGTAACCCAGGGGTAAAACGGTAATTTAACCCAGCTGGTGTTACGAACACTCGTGAAGGACTAACTTACTATTATAGGTCTATATATGTGGACACAAAATATATATACAGTGAGAAGAGTTCAGCTGTGAGTCTTTAGTGGAGTGTACACACAGTTAACGAATATTGATTAATGTGGTTAATGAGTTTAGCCAATTAATCTCATATCGTTGTAGCTTCTGATCTGTCGGTCCATTAGGTTCCCTTCGTAGCTCGTAAAGGATAATGAGATTTTTTGTATTGGTTGTAATTTAAAATGTTCAAATTTACTTTGAGAATTAGTTTAATGTATAGTGATACATTATAATATAAAGTTTATCAAACTTTATTAGATAAATTTAATTTTGGATATGATTCAAAATTAATTTATGAGAGATAAAATATTTGAATGAGTTCAAATATTGATTTAATGTGAATTAGATTCATATTAAAATTATTGGTTATGAGAGAAACTTATATTTGAATATGATTCAAATTTAATTTAAGTTAAGATACTTAATTTAACTATTAATTAATTAGAGAATTAATTAATAGTTTAGCTTTATTTAATTAAATCTATAAGATATTGGAGAGATATTCATTAAAATAAAATTTGAATGAAATATTAATTAAATATGATTTAATTAATTATTAACTAATTGATTAAGTGTTAATTAATTATTAGATTTGATAATAGAATCTCATGATTCTCTCCTACTTCTTTTCCTATTCCAAGAAGGAAAGATAGTTATAAATATCCAGAAGAAAACCGTTTTCTTTAAGGAATTGATCAAGAAAAAAAAAATCAAGGTTTTTGCTCTCTGCAAAAAGAAAAGAGTTCCTCTCAAATACGTAAGTTTTTCTCTCTCTAATCTATACTTTATTAAGCATGCTTAATAAGAAAATTAGTTTCTTAATTATTTTTTGCCAATGTATTGGTATTTTGGGATTCTCAAATTAAATTGAGGAATGATTCTGTAAAATCTTCCACTGTCTAGGGCTTTTATCCATTCACAAACAAGGATTATCATAATCCTTTCCTTTTCATAATCCTCATTTTTTTCATAATCCTTTTCTTTTTTGTCACACCCTAATCCTCAAAACAACCAAAACACATGAAGTAGTGCAGATAGTACGCGATTTAGCTTAAAACCTTGAAACTGATCTTATCTCCTAATTCAAACTCAACTCCTTTATAAACTACCATGCGATATAGATAAACATAACGCACATCGGAAGTCAACTTAAACTTTTATTCAACAACAAGCGTTGTGACACGATTAAACGTCAAGACATTTATCTTAAATCCCTTACCTTGTTTAAACGCCAAATATTTTAAATAACATTCTTTAGGCGTTAAAGCTTAACGCAGTCATCATAATTAGAAACTTAAATTTAATTAACAACACGCGTTTCTTACATAGTATACAATTACAACACTTTGACCAAAACAAATGACATTAATCAAAACGCTTAAACGCCTGGTAGCTTTCTCAACTCGCTGCAAGTCCTTTAACCTTCTTCTCTACTTGGCCAAAACGCCTGATCCTGGAATATGAAATTTTAAAATGTAAGTCTAAAAGAATTAGTGAGATTTTTTGAAATCCTTTTCACAATACCTTTCCATAAATCATTTTCACCAAATCATACAATTTAACACAAATCAGTTTATCAATAAACACATCATTTCGCAAAACATATCAAAATGCATGTAATCATTTTTACAATAAAATTAGACCAACTTGCAAATCACATCAATATATATTTTGCATAAACACTCATTCGTCACAATCATTCCTTTCGCCAAGGATCCCGAATCATTCTCTACGCTTGGTCTCGTTACCTTGCGTTTAGACTACTATATCAACAGCATCCGAGAACTTACAGATTCGTCCTTGTTGCTCAGACTATCTAACATAATGTAGTCTTTTTGTACATTGGCCGACTTTACTCCACCATGCATGCCTTTTCTACAAGGCTACCTATAACCTTATGTGCACATAATAGTTAGCTCATTCAAAGGAAACAACTAATGGTTGGAAAACCATTTTATAATCAATATCATAGTAATCAAATTAAGCTTTAAACATTACGAAACATGTTTGAAATGATATAAATACTTTTAAGAGAAGATCATTCACTATACTTAGCCTTAGAACTGGAAATCTCTTATTCTTCTTCTTTCTCGCGGAAACAAAGTGACAGCACTTCATACTTCAAAATTTCCAAAAGATCTCCCTTACTTAGTGACCAAATCCTTTATTTATACTACTCTTTAACCTGAATTGGCCATCCTCAAATCCTTGTCCAATTCCCAGCTCCTACTTAAAACTTTACACGTGTAAAATTGCTTAAATCCTTAATCTTACACGTTAACCTCTGTCAAATCAGACTTGAAATCTTCTCACCAAACCTTTCTTCTTACTTAATTTCATTTCGCGAATAGCTTTAACCGCTTAATATAACTTTCAAAGGTCTTAATGTAATAACTCCTTTTGCGGACTACCCAACATTTTCTCGTGAAGACTCTTTCTCTTGTGAACGTTTAAAGAAAGACCGTACGGGGTTGGTTTATGGAAATTTTGAAGGTGAAGAAACACTATCTTGCGAGATACCCATCTCGCCGATCCATCGCCATTTTTTTTTCTAGTCCTAATGGCGCTGGAATCAGGGGCGACAGACCCCCTCGAAAACCCAAGTTTTCCAAAGAAAATGCTCAAACGTCAAATCCCAACTCCCTGCATGGTTCTCAATTTTGAACCCTCGCCGGCTAAGTTGAAGAGCCCGCTTCCACCTAAGCCTCCCTCTTCTAACTTGCTTAAGCGGAAGTTCAATATGGAGACCTTTCTAGAGAATTTCATCCCTGGGTTGTCCTATTCTGGTGTGAAGGTACTTACATGGTGTGATTGTGGGGGTTTTGGTTTATTTTTGTCTTAATTATGGTGTTTGGAACTGTTTCTTTACCTCACACTTGTTGTTTCTCCATTCTACATAGCATTTGCTGTTGTTTGGTCAAGACGTACTTGTAAGAAAATGGTGTGAGCCAGAATCAATTTTCAATTACATGAAAAATTTGAAGTTTAGAATATTACTGCCTAATGTAAGAAGCTAACTTCTTGTTTTAATGTTTTGTAAACAAGGGAAATGCATTGATAATTACAGTTCGTCAAATAGTTCACATACCGAATCTTAAGTTAGAATTTTTAAATCTTGGTTCTATGTTTATGTATCTGAAACATGCTGAACTTAAATGAAATAAGTGCACTCTTTCCAATTAGGGTTGTACCAAACCTTCTTTTCTCCACTGCAAAGCAATTGTGCTACATTTAATTGGTTAATTTGTATTAAAAGTCAAATTGCCGTCTCAAAGTTAATTGGCCTATGTTTTGTCTTTTGCCCAAAAAATCATGATCTCTACTTACTGATGTGATATATAATCCCTTCTCTATAGCTTGATAGTAGAAGTTAAATTACAAAAGTTAAACTATGAACACTATATCTATGTAGGTTGAACTATGCACCGAAGTTGGTCACAATGGGATAGATAGCTAAAATGTTTTTAGTTTTGAGACTAAATACTCATGTTGCTTTAAATTTAGAGATGAAAAACAATTGTAACTCATGAAAACATAAAATATAAGCATTATCTTAAATTTCATTTTGGGTAAATGAAAGATAAGTTTCTTTTTCAAAATATTTTGTGAGGATCTTTTCAAACGTTATCAGTCCATCTTCATACTTCAAATTGTTATCAAAAAACCTCTTCCTATATAACTAATACTTTGGAGAACCTTACAGGTATGACTAGTTGACGAATAAGAGCCTTCAGATTGGTTACTTCTTACCAGCAATGCTTGCTTATGGAACAGGTTATGAAGGAAGTAATGTGTTTCCTTGTGATGTTCATATATAGTAAAGATCAAGTAATGCGTTTACTCATGCAATCTTTTCATCAATGATGATTTAAGTGAAGAAAAATGACACACTACATTTAATGTTATTATATTGTAGTGTTGATAGCGCGCCCACGCCCACACGCACATATATATTCTGTAATGATATATATTAGGAATGTGATCAAAGAAGCCAACTTGTCTAGAGAAAGCAAGAGTTGGTGTTGAAGGTTAGATACTTTCTTTAAAATTAGTTTTATAGTTATTGCTAAGAATGTGATGTTGTTAGACAATGAAGAATACGAGTTTTTTTTAGGATTACTTTGTGGCTAAATCTTCATTAACTTGCTATGTTGCCAATGAGAGATATTGGAAGTTAGTTCTCTTTCCCATGTTGCCTTCTTGTTTTTATTCTAAATTTCTAATAGTACTATGAGAGTTATTCATATTTTACTATTTGTTTTTGTAGCAACAGCCATTCATGATGGCATGAGTACACCTATGCACCCATGAGTTCTTCAAGGTAAATTTCACGTGTTCTAGTGCCCTTGAGATATTAAAGATAATGTGGATAACATTGCAGAATGTTTGTGCTGTAGAAATTCCATAAATTATTGTTATTTTAAATATTTTCATTTACTTTTTTGATATTTTCTTACAGTTAAACCGAGGAACATTTAAATTCAAAGATGACAATTGACAACTTTGAATAACTTTATGATAAGCTTGAAAATATTAATGCTATAGCAGATAGCTAATGAATATTTCTAGTTTTTAGTTTATTTTTTGCCAGTTTGGCATTGAAAATTAAGAAATAATTCTTGAATGTATATTTGTTGCTTTGTTCTTTCTCCATAATTCTTCTCTTGGTCAATTCCTTTTTGGAAAATACTTTTATGTTGATTCTTTGTATTCTGAAGATGGCAACACCTTATTGATGAAAAACATGCTATATGAAAATGGAAAATGGAATTTTAAGTACATTAATTATTGAAATAGTGGGATTGAGATGTATGGAATTTTACTACAGTACATTTTTAACGCTCCTTAAGTTGCATTGTTGAATTTTGGATTAGGGAAGCTAGTATAAAGAACGGTCAAACAAGATGTGGTTTGTCATCTTTCAGAAGGCAAGCTGTCATATTTGGTACATATTAATGGTTTGTTTAGATATTGTTTGTAGAATGATTGAAGTCATATCAAATTGGAAGCTAAGCGATTGGGTGAAAGCTAAGCAATCATTGAAGGTTGAAGACTGTGAAGTTCAGAGTTCAGTTAACAGCTCATACAATGCGAGCAAATCCACCTACTCAAACCCACCTTCTGTTTCTAAAGCAGAAGAGAATTTGTTTTAGACTCACCTTCTGTTCCTAAAGCAGAAGAGCTTTCAATGGCTGAACGAAGTGAGCGATTAAGTTGTTTATCATCCATATTATTTGCTATGAGTACTTGTATCTAGGGAAAGAAAGCTACATAGAAAAAGTAGACTACCAAATGGAAAACAAAAAAGATTAGTAAGCAGTGTTAGTTTTTGAAAACAGTAAACAAAAATTAACATTATTGTCAAACTAAGCCATTTGAGAACATGAAATAGAATTGGATAGCTGTCATGCATTGTGTCTACAAATGTTATGATAGTTATTATGATACGGGGTTTATGAAAGAGAATTTCTTATGTATTTTAACAACAAATGATTCTTCATCAGCAAGCAAAGCTTATAGCTCTAAAGAGTACCTAAAGGTTACAAAAGAGCAGTTGGTAGCTCACGATAAGCTCCAAACGAATTTTTCAGCACAAAGCCAGAGTGCATCCCCAGTGCAACGTGAAGGTTGTTAAAATCAAATCTCTTAGTTCTTATTCAATAACTATTTAGTTTTGGTTGTTTGTTTTTCATAGTTTTGCTTGGTTTTGGTTTCTGTTGTAGGTAAAGTTTGATCTTTTTGAAAAGTTCTTTAGAGAAGCATGTCAATACCTCCATCCTATGCGAGTATGATCTCAGGGAAGGCTTTCTGTTCCCTTTGCTTTTGTCCATGCATTTTTTTCTCTTTATATGAAGGAAAATCTATTGTTCTAGTATGAGAGAAAATATTTATTATCTTGAATTTTAAGCATTTGAGCATCGTACTTTTTATCAAAATAACATATGAATAACATATGATTGGATGAATTGGCTACATTCTTTGTGATTAGTACCATTGATTTTTGTGTTATATCATTTTGTTCACAATGGTTGATGGTTGTAGTTTTAGTTAGTCTTCAAAATGAGTATATATAAAAAAAAATTCTTTGAATTCCTTGCCATTGTTGAGTAGTAACTTGGCATTTTTTTATTAAAAGGTTTTAGTTAAGATTATGGTGTTCATAACTTTGTAGTCACACTAAATAACTTAAAAGAGTTAGTTTTTGATAGTTGACAAACATGATAGTAATGTGATACTGAGTGCGAGGGTAAAAAGAGTTGCTTCTGTTGTGATAAGAGAGGACCCTGTGGAGCGAGTGCTCTCGGCACGAATCCTTAGAACAATTGTATGAAACTAGTCCAATTGGGTTCAAGTGATGTTTGTGTTTTTGGGTATGGTGTGTTTTGTTTTCAAGTTCGTTAGTAGACGTATTACCTAATTGAACATTTTGATAACATAGCCAGTGTAGGGGAAGATGCATGGAGAGTGCTATAAGACTAGTTAAGACTTATATGTATCCTTATTTTAGTAATAAATAAAATTAAGAGAATTTCCTTTGATTTTCAGGAACAAAGATGAATAATCAATGAAAAGGAATGAAGAGGTTTATCCATGCAAGCTTCAAACCAAAGTCAAGGATGTAGATCCTTCTAGGGGAGTCCACTGTTCCCCCTTATTTTTCTCCCTTTACTTTGATTTTCAAAAGCTTTGAGGACAAAACAAGTTTTTAAGTAGGGGTGGGTAATAGCTTACTTAGCTTGAATGTTTAGTCTAAACTTGAGAGATTTCAAATTTTGCCCAAATTTTAAAAAAATTCAAAAAAAATTTCCTTACAATAATGAGCAATATAGCTTCTTAGCTTACTTAGATCTTGCATAAAAAGTATGACTGTCAACCCTTGAACACTGAGCTCGGGTTTGTGATGTAAAGTTATGAATTTTGATGAGTATATGTGCTTAAATTTGAGAATAAACTGCTCTCTTTTTTTAAGCCCCTTTTTAGTTGTACCTTATTGAGATGTGAATGCTTGATTGAGAAAAATAGTATGTATGTTGTGAATGTTTGATTGCATGTATAATAAATAAGTGCAGTGATGCCTTTCTAGCTTTGTCTTCCTTTGTTGCTTTGCATTAGAAAAGATATGCAATAGGGGGAAAAAAAAGCTCATAAAAAAAACATTAGAAAAAGCTCATACAATCAAGAGCTATATATATATATATAAACATATGCAATGTGCATTAGAAAAAGCTCATAAAAGAATTGTGAGGCAAGTAAGTTAATTAGGTCAAGTGGAATGTGTTGAGTTCTCTAACTATAAGAGCTTTTGAGGGAAAAGTTCACTTTTGGACTAAGCAACCAAACGACCTACTCTTAGCATTCTAAACATAGCATCGAGTTTGATTGATGGCTTTAGAAAGAGAAGGAATCCTTCCCGTTCCACAGTAGGGGGAAAAACAAGTCTAAAATGCTTTTTATCTTTTCAAAGCATGTCTAGCATCTGAGTAGCAAAACTTGAGTGTGTATCTAAACGTGCTTTTTCGGGATGAACTTAGTTAAACCCTAACCTCAACCGATAATTTGATGTCTCTTTGATAGTTTGAATAAAGTCTATGTAAGATTGGATAGACTATTAAGGCATCAAGCAATGTAAATGAGACGACTTGTTTGAGAAACATCGTTTACATACTTGCATGACTTGTTTCCAAAAATTTCTTGACTTGTCCCGATAGGTGGGACGAGATTTCCAAGCTCTCTACTTGGCTCGTTTCCTTATGTCCTACCAAAACTTTTCCCACCCCATGCTTTAAATGCTTGTATTGTGGCAGGTCATGCTCTACACTTGTGGTTCCTTCCTCTATTCCTATATCGGATAAGTAATCAAAAATGTTTTCTTTAAGCCTCATCCAATCATCGGCAACAAGGGTGGAATCTAGGGCATTCGAAGTAGTTCTTTGGGTCTTTTCCACCTCAGGTCAGGCAGTACTGGCTTAAACTGAAGGTGAATTTTTCAACTTGAGGACAATTCGTCTCTTCATATCATCAGGATTAGATTGTAGAGACGAGGACTCTGATGCTTCCTTGTGAGTTGGGGGGTTTTTGGTTACTCGAAGCAGCCATTCGAGAAGATAGATGCGTTTGTTTGTGAAGGTGACGATGGTAATCAAGAAGCGACGGTTGTAACTCGGGAGAAAGAGTTCTTCTAATCAAGAGATTGAATAGAGTTAGTGAGGAAAAAATGGAAACCCTGTCGTATTTATATGAAAAAGGTAATCATTACTCGTTACTAATTGTCTGACACTAAGCCGGCGCGTCTTTTCAATTTCCATTTTCCACAAAAATAAATTTAAAATTAAAGGAAAAATAAGAAAGATGTATAGTTGCTAATTTCCTCTGATTCAAAGATAGAAAGAAATGTGATTAACGCAGGGTTGCTTACCATAATGGACACAATGTAGCATTGAAATGCTATTCGCATACAAAATAAGGTGTTTTGCATAAACGACCTGTCGTGCAAAAAGATATAAAACACAATGATGCGTTTTAAAAGTAAGGGATAAAGAGTAACTACAATAAGTCCACAAAAAGTTTGTTACAAGGTTCTTGTTCAATGTAGGCCTTGAATCATTGCCCATTTACCTTGAACACATTGGTTCCATCTAAGGAAGTAATTTCTACAGCGCCATGTGGAAAGACTTGCCGAACAAAAAATGGTATGGACCATCGCAAACATAAGCATGAATTAAATAACAACACTTTTTGCCCGATTTGGAATTTGCATTTGTGGATGTTTTTATCATGCCAAGCTTTGGTCTTAGCTTTGTAAATCTTAGCATTCTTGTATGCTTTAGATCATCATTCTTAAAGTTCATGTAGTTGTAAGATTCTTGCTTCTCCCGCAGAGCTGTGATCAAAATTCAGCTTTTTACATGTCCATAACGACTTATGTTCCAACTCTAATGGTATGTGCAAGCCTTTCCAAAAACTAACGTGTAGGGCGACATCCCAATCAGGGTTTTGTATGATGTGCGATATGCCCAAAACGCGGAATCCAGGTGATTTGCCCAATCCTTGCTGGAGTGGTTTACCACTTTTTCTAGTATTTTGTTAATTTCCCTGTTGGACACTTCCGCTTGGCCATTTGTTTGTGGATGATAAGCAATAGCTATTTTATGGGTTATTATGTACTTCACAAGCACTTTTGTGATGACATGGTTGGCAAAATGGGATCCTTTATTGCTGATTATTGCTATAGGGGTTCCAAATCTCGTAAAGATGTTCTTTTTCAAGAATTTGTTGACTGTAGCTGCATCATTCTTAACGCATGAGATCGCTTCAACCCACTTCGAGATATAGTCAACAGCCAATAATATGTACACATGAGTTCCAGACTATGGAAAGGGGCCCATTCAGTCTATCCCCCACACATCGAAGGGTTCAATCTCTAAGATAGGTTGTTGGGGTAGTTCATCGCGATGGGATAAATTCCCTATCCTCTGACACCTGTCACATTTTATCACAAAGTTCTTCACATCATGAAAGAGAGTCGGCCAGAAATAGCCACTCTGTAATACTTTTGCAGCAGTCCTTTGACCACCAAAATGTCCTTCATAAGGTGCTTCGTGACATTTGGCTAGTATGTCAGTTGTTTCGTACTCAGGCACATACCGCCTTAATATGTGATCTGGCCTGGTTTGTACAGAAAAGGCTCATCCCACCTATAAAAGCGACATTCATGAAATAACTTCTTGCGTTGCTGACCGTTGAAATCTTGCGGCCATTCCTTACAAACAAGATAATTTATTGTCGACGTACCACGCATCTTTTGTTTCAACGTGAGAAAGTTGCTCATTTGGGAATCTTTCTTCCATTTCCTTGGCCTCGCGCTGAAGTTTATCATTCTTAAGTTGTGATAAATGTTCAGCTACTTGGTTCTCTATGCCTTTGCTGTTAATTTTCTTAACGTCAAATTCCTGAAGTAACAAAATCTATCGTATTAACTACGATTTTGCATCTTTCTTCGCCATAAGGTATTTGATCGTAGAGTGATCCGAATGCACTGTGTTTTTTGAACCAATGATGTAGCTTATGAATTTCTCAAGCGCAAAGACTACTGCTAACAACTCTCTTTTAGTGGTGGTGTAATTCTCTTATGCTTGATTGAGAGTTCTATTGGCATAGTAAATTGGATGGATTACCTTGTTTTTCTTTTGACCTAGTACTGCTCGTACTGCGACATCACTTGCATCACACATGATTTCAAACGGTTGATCCCAACTTGGGGTGATGAGGATAGGTGCTGAAGTCAACGCGTCCTTAACCTCTTGAAATGCATAATTGCACTTGTCATAAAAAATGAAGGGCTGATCTGTTCAAAGTAGTTTGCTAAGTGGTTTGGTGATCCGAGAAAACTCTTTGATGAACCTTCTATAAAATCCGGCATGGCTCAGAAATCTTCTAAATGCTTTGACATAAACAAAGGGTGGTAACTTCCTGATTACATCAATTCACCCGACATCCCGTGAAAAGAAACAAAAGATAGTTAAGTTGTTTAACCCAAGTAAAATGCGTTGAGTTCTTCGATATCAGATCTTGCGTAGCAAACTATTCGCTTTTGACATAAGCAAAACCGTACTTGCCTAGTTTCTACTGTTCGTCACTTCGCAAACAGGCAGTAAAAAGAAATAAAAGAGAGTTAAGCCGTTCAGGCCAAGTAAAATGCTTTGAATTCCTTCAGTATCAGAACTTTCGTAGCGAACTTTTTCCTTTTGGCCTAAGGAAAACCAGACTTGCCTAGTTCCTACCGTTGGTCACCTAGCAAGACAACCCATAGAAAGAAACACAAGAGAGTTAAGTCGTTTAGGCCAAGTGAAATGTGTCGAGTTACTTCGATATGAAAACTAGCATAGAAAACTCTTCGCTTTTGGCCTAAGCAAAACCAGACTTGCCTAGTTCCTACCCTTCGTCTCTTCGTACCACAGCCTGTAAAAAGAAACAAAAAGGACTTAATTCGTTTAGGCCAAGTAAAATGTGTCGAGTTTCTTCAGTATCACAACTTGTGTAGCCAACTCTTCGCTTTTAGCCTAAGTAAAACCAAACTACCAAGTTCTTACCGTTCGTCACCTCGGACGACAACCCCTAAAAATAAACAATAGGGAGTTAAGCCATTTAGGCCAAGTGAAATATATTGAGTTCCTTCGGTATCAGAACTTACGTACCGAACTTTTCGCTTTTGGTATAAAAAAAACCATACTTCCCTAGTTCCTACCGTTCGTCCTCTCGCTCCACAATCCGTAAAAAGAAACAAAAGAGAGTTAAGCCATTTAGGTCATGTAAAATGCGTCGAATTCCTTTGATTTTAGAACTTGCGTAGCAAACTGTTCGCTTTTGGCCTAGACAAAACAAGACTTGCCTAGTTCCTACCGTTCATCACCTCGCACAACATCCCAGAAAATGAAACGAAAGGAGTTTAGCCGTTTAGGCCATGTAAAATGTGTCGAGTTGCTTCGGTATCAAAACTTGCATAGCGAACTCTTTGCTTTTGTCCTAAGCAAACCGAGCTTGCCTAGTTCCTACCGCTTGTCACCTCACACAATAGCTCGTAAAAAGAAAGAAAAGGGAGTCAGTTGTTTTGGCCAAGTAAAATGCGTTGAGTTCCTTCGATATAAGAACTTGCATAGCAAAATCTTCGCTTTTGATCTAAGCAAAACTAGACTTGCCTAGTTCCTACTGCTCGTCACCTCGCACAACAGCCCGTAAAAAGAAGGAAGGGGAGTTAAGCCGGTTAGGCCAAGTAAAATGCGTAAAGTTCCTTCGATATCAGAACTTGCATAGCGAACTCTTCGCTTTTAGTCTATAGAAAATTAGACCGTCCTAGTTCCTACCGTTCGTCACATGGCACGACATCCCAAAAAAAAAAAGAAAGGAAGTTAAGCCGTTTAAGCCAAGTAAAATTTGTCAAGTTCGTTCGATGTCAAAACTTGCATTCTGAACTCTTCGCTCTTGGTATTAGCGAAACCAGACCTTCTTGGTTCCTACCGTTCGTCACCTTGTACGATATGCCAAAAAAAGAAATAAAAGGGAGTTAAGCCGTTTAGGCTAAGTAAAATGCGTCGAGTCCCCTCAGTATCAGAACTTGGGTTGCGAATTTTTTGCTTTTGGCCTAACCACAACCAAACTTGCCTAGTTTCTACAGTTCTTCACATCGAACGATAGTCCGCAAGAAGAAACAAAAGGAAGTTAAGTCGTTTAGGCCAAGTAAAATGCATCGAGTTCCTTCGCCATCAGAACTTTCGTAGCAAACTCCTCGCTTTTGGCATAAGCAAGACTATACTTGCCTAGTTTCTGCCGTTCATTATCTCGCTCGACAACCCATAAAAAGAAACAAAAGAGAGTTAAGCCATTTACGGCAAGTAAAATGCTCCGAGTTCCTTCGGTATCAGAGCTTGCGTATCGAACTATTCGCTTTTGGCCTAAGCAAAACCAAACTTTCCTAGTTCTTATCGTTAATTAGATCGCACTACAGCCCGGAAAAAGAAATGAAAGGCAGTTTAGTCATTTAGGCCTAGTAAAATGTGTCGAGTTCCATTGGTAACAGAACTTTCGTAGCGAACTTTCGTAGGGAGTTAAGCCCTTTAGGCCATGAAAAATGCGTCGAGTTCTTTCGGTATCAAAACTTTCATCGCGAACTCTTAGCTTTTGGCCTAACCAAAACCAAACTTGCCTAGTTCCTACCGTTCATTCACCTCGCACGACAGTTCGTAAAAACAAGCATAAACGAGTTAAGTCGTTTAGTCCAAGTAAAATTGGTCGAGTCCCTTCGGTATCAGAACTTGGGTATTGAACTCTTCGCTTTTGGCTTAAACAAAACTAGACTTGCCTAGTTTGTACCGTTCGTTACCTTGCATGATAGCCCGTATAAAGAAACAAAACACAGTTCAGCCGTTTAGGCCAAGTAAAATACATCAAGTTCCTTTGGCAATAGAACTTACGTATCGAACTCTTCGCTTTTGCTTAAAAAAACACTAGTTGCCTAGTTCCTACCGTTCTTCACCTCGCACGACAGCTCGCAAAAAGAAACGAAACAAAGTTAAGTCATTCAGGCCAAGTGAAATGCGTCGACTTCCTTTGGTATCAGAACTTCTGAAGCGAACTCTTCACTTTTGGCATAAGAAAAACCATACTTTCCAAGTTTCAACCGTACTTCACCTCGCACGACAGCCCGTAAATAGAAACAAATGGAAGTTAAGCCGTTTTAACCGAGTAAAATGCATCGAGTTCCTTTGGTATCAGAACTTGCGTAGCGATCTATTCGTTTTTGGCATAAGCAAAACCATACTTACGTAGTTCCTACCGTTCATCACCTCACCGACATTTCGTAAAAAGAAACCAAATGGAGTAAGGCTCTTTAGGCCAAGAAAAATGCATCAAGGTCTTTCAGTATCAAAACTTGCGTATCGAACTATTCACTTTTGGCTTAAGCACAACCAAACTTGCCTAGTTCCTACCGTTAATTCACCTCGCACTAGAATTCGTAAAAAGAAACATAAAAGAGTTAAGTCGTTTAGACCAAGTAAGATGCGTCGAGTTCCTTTTAAGTTATAACATCGTTAACTTTGTAAAACTGACTATTTCGTTTATAGATATCAAATGTAACTTAATCTTAATCTTGAGCTAATTATGAACTTCTGTTCACACGAAATTATCCTTAGATCTTCATAGGTGAAGGCAGCTCAATGGCGCTGGCCCAATAAGCCTCCCATTTCAGGGGTGAGACCGGATGGATAGCTAGGGACGTAGGGTGCAAGATGGAATTCACTCCTACCCGTTCTAAGGTTAGTAGATAGGTTGTTCCCTTAAGGACTGAATCCAGGTCTTGAACAAAGGGCCCCACCCTCTCATTGGCCCGAGAGGGATTCGGTTTAAAGGTTGGACCTTAAACCAATTGTTCAATAGTGGATCAGTGGGACTTAAGGAGAAAATATATAATCTCGGGGCTAAAACGATACTTTGACCCAACGAAGATTATGAACAATCTGTGAAGGATTAACTTACTTATCATGGTCATATCACATGGACACAAATATATCTATAGTGAGGGGAGTGCAACTACGAGACTTTAGTGGAATGACCCATTAGTTAACGAAGGTTGATTAACTCGGTCTAAAGAGTTTAGCCAGTTAATCTCATATCGTTGGAGCCCATGATCTATAGGTCCATTAGGTTCCCTCCGTAGCTCACAAGGAATCAACTTAGAACATTATGATGGAATAATTCGAATTGCTCGAATTTGGAAAAGAGAGAGAAACCGACCAATATATCTGATATAGTCATCAGTTATAACTTAAGATAGAACTTCATTTTTAAATGTGATTTAAATATGAATATGGATTCATATTTGAAAGCTCGAAATTGATGAAAAATGTCAAAGATGTAAAAAGTCAAAATGTTGACTTTCGACCTTGAAAAATCAAACTTTGACGGATTTTACATTCAAATGTGATTTGAATTTTGGAGAAATGAATACGGATTCATGCTTGGGAGGTTGAAATTAGTCAAGACGGACAAAATGGTTAAAAGTCAAAATGTTGACTTTGGAGTTGAAAAAGTCAAACTTTGAATTTGATTTAAAAGTTGAATTACCATATTGCCCTTAGACTAATTTAAATAATAACACTTGTTGAGATTTGGCAAGCTTATCACTTGCATGTGATATGCAAGTGGGTTATTGCATGCAAGACACCTACCCCACTAAGAATTCCAAGTGGTGAGATAGGGAAGCTCTTGCATGTAGTTTGCTTGTAAACAAGTTTTATGCAAAGGTGAAATGACTCTTGGATTTGAAATTGAAAATTAATTTTGTAATTGAGAATTACAAAATAAAACCAAGAACTCTTTTCATTTGAGACTCTCAACATAAAAAAACAAAAAAACAAAAAAAAACCAAAAGGTTAGGTTCCTCCAAAGGATATCATCTCTCTCTATTTCCTCCACCATTTTTTAGTCCCACAACTTGGTTCCAAGTTCGGAGAATAGCGGGTAAACTCTAGTGGTTGTGCTGACTTCAAATTCGTAAAGATAATACAAGAGAAGAAAAACTTCAAAGGTAAATTTTTCTTTTAACCCTATCTATGTTATTTTAGGATTTTTTTTATGCATGTTAATCACTAAACTTGTTTAGTTGCAATTAGAGTAAAAATTTGATCCTAATTCCACTGCGCATGTCTACCGTTTCCATTAAGAACTTGCTTAGCGAACTCTTCGCTTTTGTCATAAGCAAAACCAAACTTTTCTAGTTCCTACCGTTAATTCACATCGCACGATTTAGGTCCTTTGAAAGTTCAAGTGATTTTTAGCACGTTTTGAACTCCTTTTAGGTTGGGGTTTGAGATTAAGTTTGTTGCACTTACACACTTGGTTGCCATTTTAGATCTTGGAGTGCTTTTTCTACATTTCTGAACTTTTGGTAGGTTATGAGTTACAAAATAACACTTAAGCATTGTTAAGTCGTTTTTAAAGTTCAAGTGATACTTAGACTTATTTTAAACACCTTTTGGGTTGTTAGAAACTAAGTTTGTTGCACCACATGGTTGCCATTTTGGGTCTTGAAAGACTTTTTTCACACTTTTTGAAATTTTTGGTAAGTTATGAGTTACGAACTTACACTTGCGTTATTAGGTCGTTTGAAAGCTTAGATGCGTTTTGAATACTTGTTACGTTTGTATAAAACTAAGTTTGTTGCACTTACACACTTGACATTTTGGGTTTTGAAGTGTTTTTTTCAACTTTTTTGAACATTTTGGTAGGTTATGAGTTACGAACATACACTGAATACACTGAATATTTGTGAGGTCGTTTTGATAATTCAAGTGATACTTAGACAATGCAATCGACCTTAAACAATTCAAAATTTTACTGCTTTATTTTAAATTCTGCACATTTTTCTAAAAATTTTAGTTTAACCTCTTTAATAAAATTTGATAGAAATTCTTGTTTTCTTTTTGTAGGAATAAAGGGAAATGAAATATAACCAAAGTTGGGATCTTTGCAAGCAAGCTTCCACGAAGAAACTAGATTACAATGGGAGGTTTTTTGTTCTCCTTCTCTTTTTTCCATTCTCAGAATCTTGCTAAAAATGCTTTGAGTACAAAGAAAATTTTTAAGTGGGGTGGGGTTGGTAGCCTTGCATGTTCCACATCCTTTGGAAAATTTTCATTTTGCCAATTTGGCCAAAAATGCCCAAATTTAAAAACTTTTGAAATGCTCTATTCTTAGAATAAATACCATGTCTACTTTGACTTTGAGCATAGAAAAGCATGTCTACCTAACCCTTGAGCATGGAGCTCGGGTTTGTGATTGTGATTGTGTTTGTTATTTGAATATCTTACATATGTTGCATTGAGTTTCTTCAGTATCAGAACTTGCGTAGGAAAATCTTCACTTTTGGCCTAGGAAAAACCAGACTTGCCTAGTTCTTAGAGTTCTTCACCTAGCACGATAGCCTATAAAAAGAAGAAAAAAAAAGAGAAATAAGTCGTTTAGGTCAAGTAAAATGCGTTGAGTTCCTTCGATATCAGAACTTGCGTAGATTAGATTTGATCAAGTAAAATGCGTTGAGTTCCTTTGTACACAATCATTTGATACACGATCATTTAGATTCGATCGTTTAAATTTGGCTACTCAAATCTGAACAATTTTTTAAGATTCGTTGTACTCGATCGATCGTGTAGATATTTGACTATTTTTGTTCAGATTCGGCTATCCAATATGACGATCTTTAGTATTTAGAACAAATAATAGTTTGAACAAAAAAAATTACAAATAGATCTTTTATATTTGGTACACGATCTTGAACCAAATAATAGTTTGAAAAAAAATAAATGAAAAATTGCAGAAGAAGAACAAAAGAAGACATTGGAAAGAAAAAAAATCATGAAAAGGAATGACAAACCTGAAATATTTTAAAAACATGGCCAGTGCCTTTTCATTTTGTTATACAGACCGTAAATATTTTGCTTTATAGTTATGAAAATTAACCTTTAGAATTTTTATTAAGATTCTTTTTTTAAAAAGACAATATTTAATAAAATAATAATAATTTGATCCATTTTTTATAGAAAACTTGTATAAATAATTTTAGTTCTCAAACTTTACTTGAAATTTGAAAAAAAATTTTAAGGTGATTAATTCGAAATCAAATCATTTTGTGAGTTAAATTTAAAGAAATCAAATGATTATCAAATCAACTTTAAAAAAATTATTTTATATAAATATCCATAATCTTACTAATTAAAATTCAACTTACATATTTTTTTTATTTAATATCTAAAATTTACACATATTTAAAAATTTATTTCCTCTCTTTTCATATTTTCTCCTATTTTATATTTCAAGGTTTAAATAGTAGTTTTGTTTTATTGGAACTAATAATTATGTATGTAGCAACATATTAAAAAAATTGAAAATATCGCAAAGTTCATAAGTGCTTTATAGACTCTTATGATTTATCAGTGACAGACCGATATTTACAACATGATCTATTAGAATTAGAATTTTGTCCGTGCTTTTTGGTAGGTTATGAGTTATGTACTCACATTTTAGCATTGTTAGGTCGATTTGAAAATTGAAATGATACTCCAAGGTAATTCTTAAAATATTTCTTTACATTATATGTGTTAAATCGCTATTGAATTTATTAAGAGCTTGATAAATAACCACTAAACTTAAAAATTAGAGAGGATAATTGATAGACCACTAATAGATGTTTGATAAACACTAATAAATGTCTATTGATGTCTATCACTAACAGACTGTAAAACTTTGTTGTATTTGTAAATATCTTCAACAATTATATCATTTAAGATAATTTCTCGTATAATATCACATTAATCGAAAGAAAACTCAAATTAAATAAGTTAGATTAAAAAATTATATGAATGTTTCTAGAACCATTAATTATAAATTCAAAATTTTTTAATAAAAAATTGGATTGGTTTGTGGTGACGGCTAAGTTGCGGTGTCCAACCATTATTTCCAATTCCTAATACTTTCATCCATTGCCAAAATTGAAAACTAATGTTCACAATTTCTTGTCTTATTAAATGAAATTTCACATTTCTTGAAAATTTTGGATTATAATTATTTGAAAAAAAAATATTTTTTTTGCTTGATTATTACTGAAAATTTTGTTGTTTTACGAGTTATCCTTTTAGTTAATGGTTCTTATTTGTGTTTGTTCGACAATATTTTTACCTTAGTTTCCCATTTGTTGCAGTAAAATTTGATTTGCGTTTTAAACTTATGACAAATAATTCAAATGTTTTTTAAGCGGTGGAACCATAAATAAATATAAATTTGAGAAACAAAAACTAATGATCAACACTTTAGAAACCCTATCTTACGAGATACCCATCTCGCCAATCCACAGTCATTATCTTCTCCTAGCCCTAATAGTGTCAGAATCAAGGGCGACAGAGCCCCTCGAAAACCCAAGTTGTCTTCCAAAGAAAAAAGCTCCACCGTCAGATCCTAACTCCATGGTTCTCGATTTCAAACACTCACCGGCTAAGTTGAAGAGCCCGTTTCCACCCTAGGTTTTGGTTTATTTTTGTCTTAATTTTGGGGTTTTGGTTTTAGTTTTTTCTTGATTATTTATTAGAATGCTTGTTGACATCGCTGCATGTTTTATTGCTAAAGTAAATGTTAGAAACAACATGGCTTTCAGAAATTTTAGATAGTGCATACAAGTTTTAGACAGATAAAGAAAAATGTTTTTACATACAGGAATTTACATGTCCACTTAAGAGGTTCCTTGAAGAGAGTCATGTTTTCCTATCTTATTGAGAAAACGATTTTGGTACAGGAATCTTATTAATATTCTTGCCGAGATTTCTCAAACTGGAAAACAAAGGCACATCCCGTACAGACTCCAAGCTCACTTTTTTTTTATGGCAATAATCTCTTGGGGGAAATGCAAAATTAGAGATGGTTTGTGCCATTTCTCCATCACAAAGGTTAATATAACATTGGGCTCCTCTTACCTCGAAGATTCTTTTTCTTCTTGAAACGAAAATTTATTTGGGTTGTTTCTGCAGCTGCAAGAGTGAAAGCTTTAGCACCTTTGTGGTTTGCCCACCGTGCCCAAAGCTTTAAAGAACAAAGTTGTGGTTAATGAAGTTATGCAAGATGACGTGAATCACTTGCATGAAGTGATACGGCAGCTCATGGTACACTTTTTGTTTTTATTATTTAGCAATTTTTCATGTAATGTTTGCACTTTTTGAGTTGTGATTTGTGAATATGACTAAACTAAGAAGGTTCTCATTCAGATTTTCATATAAACCTGTAGAAAAGGTTAATGTGCCAATTAACAAAATTGATGTTGGCGTGCAAACATCTTGCGATGATGAGGCTGCGGTGAAAACCTTAATATGTGCACTAGTTGCAAAATTAGAAAGCAGCTGGAGGTTAGAAAGGAGGATGGCTGTTCAATTCTTCAATTAATACCTGTGGATGGTACACTACAGTCTCTGCTAAGAAATAAAGAATTCAAGTTCCTAAAGTATGTCAAGTTGAAATTCTATGTTTTTCCAGCTGCTTAGTGTACATGTTGCTAATAATTCTTGTTCTTCTGCAAGCAGTTGAGAAAGTTCTTGCTGGGGCTATCAGAAGAGAAATGGCACTTGAAGGGTACTGCAATAAGTAAGCATTTTGACAACCAATAAGAGATTAAGAGATTTTAACTACAAAATTTTTAGTTGTAATTATAGATTAGGTATTAATTGAATTAAGCTCGTTTTAATATGATCAATTTTGGCTTGATAAGTTATATTGATTTTTTACAAACTTTTAATTTATCAAATTGCACCTTAAACTCAAATAAATATTGTTGTTTATAGTCTAAGGCATGTTTCATTTTCACAAGTCAATGGATTTATAAGCGCCGATAGAGTTATTTAAGAGTCAATTTTGTGCATTAATCCATTTTAATTGATCTAAAATTTGATTTTTTTTCAAAGTATTGAGTTCTTTTTTTTTAATTAATCATTTATTTATTAAAAGTATTGGATGCATTAATTTAAAGGATTTTTTTTTAAATATAACAAAACTATATTTTTCATTTGTGCTAGATTACAAAAGACTTAGATAAACATATAGATGTTTATAACTGTTTATTGATCTATCACAAAGTTTGTTTTCTTATCTCAAGTAATGTTATAATAATTAATAATGATAACTGTAGTAGTGAGTTTTTAAGACATTATAATTAAATTGTAAGTTTTCAGAAACGTTCAATTTTGTGAGAATTTTCTATATATATATATTATCGAAATAGGGTTTTAATGAATTTTTAACATGTATTTAAAAAATTTATAGGCATACTGAACACGAGATTAAAAGGTTAGGTCCTATTAGACACTTTTAAAATTCAAAGATCTAAAAATTCAAAGATTTATAGTCTTATAGACAAGAAGAAAAATCATGAGGTCACGAAGAGGTATATGTTTGACTAAAAATTTTGTGGATTGAGTCTATTCAGCGGGATATTGAGTTAAAAGAAAATAAAATGGAGGTACCTTGAGTAAGAAGATGCACACGATGTACATACTGATTTTAGAGTTTGTGGTCTACAATTAGATTTTAGAGGTACCTTTGAGTTGCACTCTTCTTACTGTAGATATATTTTTGTGTCCATTGGACATAACCAATCAACAGCGCAATGACCCTTCACAAATTGCTCGTAAGTACAGCAAGACCAAAAATTACCGTTTTGCCCATATAGTTACATCTAACTCCTTAAGTACCACTGATTCTTCTAATGAACAATAATTATAGTCCCACTATAACTAAACTCCTCTCGGGCCAAGAGAGGGTGTGGCGCCACATTGTTAAAGTCCTGGAATCAGCCCTTAAGAGAGCAATTTCTCTACTTACTCGATCTATAGAGAATGACTGAATTCCTTCTTGTGTAGTTGTGTTCTCAGCTCCCAAATCAGATGAATCCCCAAAATGGTACGCCTATTGAGTCGGCGACATAGGTCACTCTGACCCATGCAACTCAAAGGACTACCTTCATTGGCAGGAGTTCACAACTCACTCAGAATTCAAGTCAAGTCACCTATGGTCATTCTGTTGAAATGTAGTCTCAACTAGTAACGGTGTTAATATGAGAGACTATTTATTTCATGGTCCGGTCTTATACAAACTCTTTGTATAGAATACTCCTACTTTAATGTCTCAACATGCATGATTAGGATCAAATCATTCGTAGCACTTTAGAACAATTGTAACAACTACAAAGTAGGCCATATTCGTAGTGTCACCAGGATAAGGTATCCAGCTTTATCCTTCTACTATAGACCATTTAGGTTATCACTTAAACATGATCCACTTGTTTGTCTTCACATACATGTTTAGGTTACAGAAGATAACCTTGGATGTTAGTTTATTGGTTTTGTGGGTTAATTCAACTAAATGTCAAATAAAATAAAACACTTTATTTTATTAGATAAATAAAATGTTTGTATAATATATACAATTACAAACTACAAGACCACAAGATTTAGGGCATAAACCCCAACAATCTCCCACTTGTCCTAAAGTTAGTGAGGTGTACAACCTAAAAGTTAAAACATTATAATAATACAGAAAACAAGAAACAAGGGCATACAATAGACACCCAGTAAATCTCCCACTTGCCCTAGATTAAATGTGGCATGTCACGTAGACCCAGACTCTCTAGGTGACCCTCAAACACCTTAGTGGTGAGGGACTTTGTAAACAGATCAGCAATGTTGTGTGTCGAAGCTATCTATGTAACGATCACGTCCCCTCGATTCATAATCTCTTGAATCAAGTAATACTTGCGGTTAATATGCTTTCCACGTTTGTGGCTTCTAAGCTCCTTAGAATTAGCCACAGTCGCACTGTTATCACACTAAAGTGTAATTGGCTTTGACATGTTTGGAACAATTTCCAAATCAGTCAAGAATTTTCTAAGCCAAACAGCGTCTTTGGGAGCTTCACAAGCTGCGACATACTCTGCCTCCATGATGGAGTCAACAATACATCCTTGCTTTTTACTTCTCCAAACTACAGCTCCTCCATTAAGAGTGAACACTGAACCTGAAGTAGATTTCCTACAATCTATATCAGTTTAAAAGTCAGAGTCTGTGTATCTTGTAAGGATCAAATCCTTAGAACCATACACAAGCATGTAGTCCCTCGTTCTCCTAAGATACTTGAGGATAGTTTTAACGGCAGTCCAGTGAGCTAATCCTGGATTAGATTGATATCTACTGCCTATCCACATTGCATAACAGATGTCAGGTCTAGTATATAACATTGCATACATCAAGCTCCCAACAGCTGATGCATAGGGGATATTTCTCATTTCCTCAACCTCTTGACGTGTCTTAGGACATTGTTCCTTAGACAAAGAAACTCCATGCTTGAAAAGTAGTAAGCCTCTCTTGGAGTTTTGCATTGAATATTTAACAACTATCTTATCAATATACAATGCTTGAGACAAAGCTAGCGTTTAGTTCTTCCGATCTCTAAAGATCTGAATGCCTAGAACAAACTGTGCCTCTTCCAAATCTTTCATTTGAAATTAGGCCGCCAGTCATTGTTTGATATCAGTTAGTACACCTATATCATTCTCAGTGAGTAGGATATCATTTACGTACATAACTACAAAAGCTACTAAATTGTTGATGATTCTCTTCTAGACACAAGGTTCATCAACAATTTGATCAAAGTCATAAGATTTTATTGCAGTATCGAATCTTATGTTCTAAGATCGAGAAGCTTGTTTCAATCCATAAATGGAATGATTAAGCTCGCAAACTTTTTGCTATTGAACTGAAGTTATGAATCCTTCAAGTTGTTGCATATAGATGGTCTCCTCAAGATTGTCATTCAAAAAAGCAGTCTTAACATCCATTTGCCAAATCTCATAATCATAATATGCAGCAATGGACAAAAGTATTCGAATAGACTTTAACATGGCAACAGGTGAGAAAGTTTCCTCATAGTCAACTCCTTCAACTTGGGTATAGCCCTTTGCCACTAGTATAGCTTTAAAAGTTTGCACTTTACCCATCTGCACCACTTTTTCTCTTCTATATCCATTTGCAACCTATAGGTTTTACCCTATCAAGTTTATCTACAAGATCTCATGCTAAATTGAAGTACATAGACTCTAATTCAAGATTCATAGCTTTGAACCATTCATCTTTATCCACATCCTCCATTGCGTTCTTAAAAGTCAATGGATCCTCAATTTTGCCATCAGATATGACACTTAAGGTTTCAATTAAACTCATATAACGCATAGGTAAGTTTGTAACTCTCCCACTTCGTTGAGGTTTCCTCAACGATTGAGGTTGATGTATCTTAGTGGATGAACCAACATGAACAACTCTTGTTAATGCACTAGGCTCTTCAACAACTCTCGTTGAAGGTTCAGTAGTTTCATTGGAAAGTTCATTTAATACTATCTTACTACGCGGTTTGTGCTCCTTTATGTGGTCCTCCTCTAAAAATGTAGCGTTTGTCGATACAAACACTTTATTATCATTAGGATCATAGAAGTAACCACCTCTAGTTCCTTTGAGGTAGCCTACAAATAAACATAATTTTGAACGAGATTTCAATTTCTTAGGATTGTTTTCATGCACATGTGCTGGACAACCCCATATTCTAAAATGACGTAAACTACCTTTATGAACATTCCATAATTTCAAAGGTGTTTCAGAAACACTTTTAGATGGAACACATTTCAAAATATAGACTGCAGTTTGTACTGCATAACCCCAAAACGAATTAGGTAAGTGAGAGTAACTCATCATAGACCGAACCATGTCCAACAAGGTTCGATTTCTTCTTTATGATACACCATTCTGTTGAGGTGTATCAGGTGCTGAGAGTTGGGATACAATTCCACATTTCATCAAATAGTCTTGAAATTTCAAATCCATATACTCTCCACCTCGATCAGATCGAAATGTTTTAATAGTTTTGCTTAATGCATTTTCAACTTCAGCCTTGTATTCCTTGAACTTTTCAAGTGCTTCAGACTTATGTTGCATTAAATAAACATACCCATATCTTGAATAATCATAAGTAAAAGTGATGAAATATTCAAACCCACCTCTTGCTTTAATATTCATATAGGACCAACGATGAAAAGTGCTTCCACTGAACAACGATTTTACATAAACATTTTGTTCAACTACAAACTAATTCTATACTCGTTTTAGGTGAGTTATGGTGATTTTACATAAACATACCTCTTGTGTGCGACTACTCAGTAACAATGAAAAATGCTTCCACTGAATGACGACGACATGATCAGACAGTGGATAGTGACGACAATGGAGGCTTGGATGGCCGTAGGCATCATTTTTCCGTACAAATTAGAAAATTTTCTCGAACTCCAACCATTGTAGCGAATTGTTCTTTGTTGATTTTTTTTTCGAAATTGTTCTTTGTGTAGAAATTATTCTTTGATATTGGATGACCTTCAATATAAAACTTCAAATCACGGTCATTGCTTAACTCAAATGGAGGATGTTCATTTTCCACTTTTATCTCATATATGCATCATATCTTTATGTCAAACTCTGCAGGGTCAACTTCTGCAATATCGCATAACTTAATGAATAAATCTTTGTATGTTATTTCTTTGCTGGCAACGATGCCTTTTAACATGCCTCCTTCATATTTTATTCGCCCATCATCTCATACACCATTGTAATGCACTAAAATGTGAACAATGTGTCATCCTTAAGCCACCACAAACTTTTTAGTTCCTGCAAAAATCGATTTGAAGTTAGAAGTTGACATATTACTTTCTAAAACATGATACATGTGAGATACATAATATGTAGGCAACATTTTCTAACATCCTTCTAAAACACCTGTAGAAGCACTCTAAATCATGTAATTAATTGGGGATTACACATTACAAGTTTGGAGGTTACAAGATGTTTGCGAGATACAAAAAACAGTAACTAAAAACTAAATAAAACATGTACAGTCGAACCCTAAATCACCTTAAACAATTATATGACCGACTCGACATTAGATATTTAAAGTTTGAAAGTTGTTAGATGTTTGTAGGATGCAAAGACAATAGCTAAATAATGTAAAAAAAACATGTGTAGAAGAACACAAAATCACATTAAACAAGTATATAATTGTTTGAAGATTAGAAATTACAAGTTTAGAAGTTGTGATATACAAAAAAAAAAGAAAGAAAAAAAGAAACTCCCTAAACATGTAAGCACCCTAAATCACATATGCACAAGTATATAATTCATTTGAGATTAACCATTTAAACTTTAGAAGTTTCGAGATGCTCGCGAGATATTTGCAAGATGAAAAAAAAAACAAAAGCTTTCTAATAAGTTTGAAATAACCGAAAATCAATTTGGAACCGTTAAAAAATAAATTTAGGTTTCACCAACAGAGGACAAAAAGAAAAAGAAAAAACAACCTATATAAAACACAGCTTGTAGAAAATAAAATAACAAAAAACGAAAAACCTAAAATTGAGAGAAAAATGGTTTGAAAGAGGTCGGAGAGAAATTAGAGGAAGGATAGAAGGAAGTGGTGGGGGGTGGGGGGGGAGGGATATTTGGAAAAGTATGGTGGTTTTAAATTTAAATTGGAAAAAAAATGTGGTTTTAAAACAATTTAGGTAAAAGAGGTTGTTTTTTTGTCATTTAATGGATTCTTTTTAAAAAAAAAAAAAATTTAAACATCAATTCACCTATTTTTATTCTCTCTTCTCTTTTATTATAGTTTTTAATTTTAATAATTTATTAATCATTGTATTCTTATTGATTTAAAAAAAATTCATATTTACTATTATTTACTTAATTATTTTAAACTTAATGATTTTTTAATAATTTTTGTAATAATTTATTATTCCTATTTTTTTATTATGCACATCTGTAAATTTTTGTGATATGTTTTGGTAATTTCTTCTTTTATTTGATTATTATGTTTTTATTCTCAATCTATTTAATAACAATGCTTATAATGTTTTGATAATTTTGCCAATAATTTAAGCTTTAGGAAATGATTTTTTGAAAAAATTATGTAATAATCTATATGTTTTCCAACCATTGTCCTCTAAAGGATAAAATCAATGCCCTGACTATGGACGAAGAAACCAGACAGTCTCTTCTCTACGCCATCAGATCAGAAGACGATACATCTTCTCAAACCGAGTCCTCCTCAGATGAAGAAGGAATCAACGCCCTCATTGATGAAGGATCCTCAAGCGAAGATGCCTTCTATTCTCAAAGTGATTCAAGCGACGAAGACGGAGCAATTCCATGCACGGGAAAGTGTGCTGGCAAATGTTTCGGTCATATCAATGTCATCACGAAAGATCAAGAACGTCTTTTTGATCTTATCGAGGAATTACCTGATGCGTCTTCTAAGCAAACCTGCCTCCTCAAGCTAAGACAGAGTATTGAGGAACAAAGCCCTCAGAAGACGATTCAAGAATTGTAGTATGAACTCGATACATCCAAAATAAGAAAAGAAAGAAAAACATATAGATTAATTATATAAATATTTTAAAAAATTATTTCCTAAAATTAAATTATTGGCAAAATTATCAAACATTATAAAGATTGTTGTGAAATAGATTGAGGAGAAAAACATATTAATACAATAAAAGAAGAAATTATCAAACATATTCCAAAAATATGGAAGTGTATAATAAAAAAAAAGAAATAATAAATTATTATAAAAATAATTAAGTTAAAAATCATTAAATAAAAAATAATTAAGTAAATATGAATTTTTGAAAAAAAAATAAAAATAATGTGAAAAAATATAAAAATAAAAAAAATTAAGAATAATAAATTATTATAAAATCATTAAGTTAAAAATAATTAAGTATATGAGAGAATATAAATTTGTGAAAAAAAATTATTAAAAAATCATTAAGTATATAATTGGTTAATAAATTATTAAAATTAAAAAATTATAATATAGAAATAAGGAAAGAATAAGAAGTGATGAATTGATGTTTAAAAAAATTAAATAAAAAATGAATTACTAAATGACAAAAAAAACAACCCCTCTTACTTTAAAAACACTCATTTTTTTTTAATTTAAATTTAAAATCACCCTACTTGCGGACAGATTTCTACGAATGAGTTTCTTTTGTACGTGACTAGGTGAAGGATTGATAAATTTTATTAAGAGTAAAACTGTGTTGTGCTTTTGTCTAAAACTCTAATTTTTATTTCAAATACAATTTTGAAAACCTTCGGCCGCTCTAAAATTGGACTTGTTTTTGGCAAACTTTACTTTCGCAGTGGGAATACTTTCTGGCGCCCTTCCGTCCTGATACTCCTCACAGTGACGACGACGAGTCGAGGCTCCTCTGATACGTACTTTCTTCGATCACTCCGCTCTTTGACAACCAATCTCACTCGTTCCCGACATTTCTCTTCACTTATTGAATCTCCTCCATCCCCATCTGCTTCGTCAAAAGTTCCATTCCTTTACAACCACGATTCTCCCGAAGAAACGCATCCAAAAAATGCTGGAACCACTGCTATTCTCCAGCTGCTCTCCTGGGGCAGAGGTTCTTCCGGTCAGCTCGCTGGCGGCATTGAAGAAATTCGTTTGTATCCTTCTCCCGTAGCTAATTTGATTGTTCCCAATATTCGTACTCTCGCCCTAATCCCAGGTCAGCTTCCGTCAGTCTCCGGCGAGAATCAAGATTGTGGGGATGACGGTTCGTTTGAGGTCGGTATTTCTTGTGGGTTGTTTCATTCTTCTTTGCTTGTTAATGGGGAAGTCTGGATTTGGGGTAAAGGAGACGGCGGCCGTCTTGGTTTTGGTCACGAGAATCCTGTCTTTGTTCCCACTTTGAATCCTCGCTTAGAGAGTGTTCGTTGCATTTCTCTTGGGGGTCTGCATTCCGTTGCGCTCAACGCTCTTGGGCAGGTTTTCACTTGGTCAGTATCTCCACTTGATATTTAATTTTAATTCATTTTTACGTTGACTATACAATTTGGCATTGATCGAAGCCTTTTGTTTCTTACCATGCGTAACTCTCAATTTGTTTGGAATACGGTTACTGAGGATCATATTGTGTTAATTTCTTGGAGGATTTATAGAGTAAGGTGATAGTTAGCATTATTATGTATAGAGTTTGCTGAAGAATAGGCGGGCAATCTTATTTCAATGTCTTAGTCCTAACTGTAAAAGAAAACTCCATCAGTTTACCTGGGAAATGCCTTATGGTACTTTTTGAATTATCAACTACAATTCATGCCATCGGTTGATAGACTATTTAGAAACAATGCTCCTTTACTTTCATTTCATGATTTCTTAAACTGTCCCACTTGATCTCCGGTCCGGTCATTAAACAATGAAGCTACGAGGGGTTATGGTGGTTTTGGTGCTCTTGGACATTCTGTTTATCACAGAGAACTGGTCCCTAGATTGGTGGAAGGCTCATGGAGAGGCAGAATTAAGCACATTGCAACTAGCGAGGCCCATACCGCAGCAATCACGAAATCAGGTTGTTTATATTGATGCTATTTTAGAAAAAAAAATGAATCTTTACATGGGACGAGACGTTATGTTTATTAACAGCTAAAAGATTCTTATTTTATTTCAATACATGGAATTATATTTCTCTCACTTGAAAGCATTCGGCAGTGAAGTGTAAGCTTTCAGCCCACCCATTGGTTTCATGTAAACATAAGTGAAAACTAGATATGTCATGCTATAAGTAATAGTTAAAACTGCAATCAGGTATATCACCTCACTTTCTTACCATTGGGATAACTGATAGGCCCCAAGTGAACTATTATTATTATCAGAAACAAAATTGTAGAATGCCTTCTATTATTTATGCTTAAAGAGAAAGATATAAGGCTACGTCTGGGACTTGGAGCTACCTATTTTCTCCTAATACCAAAATACAAAATACTAAAAAAATGTTCAAAGATGACCTGGTTCGCTTAGACTAATACGAGAACTATTGTGATATATAATCCCTTCTCTATAGCTTGATAGTAGAAGTTAAATTACAAAAGTTAAACTATGAACACTATATCTATCTAGGTTGAACTATGCACCCAAGTTTGTCACAATTGGATAGATAACAAAAATGTTTTTAGTTTTGAGACTAAATACTCATACTGCTTTAAATTTAGAGATGAAAAGCAAGTGTAACTCATGAAAACATAAAATATAAGCATTATCTTAAATTTCATTTTGGGTAAATGAAAGATAAGTTTCTTTTTCCAAATATTTTGTGAGGATCTTTTCAAAGTTATCTGTCCATCTCCATACTTCAAATTGTTACCAAAAACCTCTTCCTATATAACTAATACTTTGGAGAACCTTACAGGTATGACTAGTTGGCGAATAAGAGGCTTTGGGTTGGTTACTTCTTACTAGCAATGCTTGCTTATGGAACAGGTAATGAAGGAATTAATGTGTTTCCTTGTGATGTTCATATATAGCAAAGATCAATTAATGCGTTTACTCATGCAATCTTCTCATCAATGATGATTTAAGTGAAGAAAAATGACACTCTACATTTAATGTTATTATATTGTAGTGTTGATAGCATATATATATTCTCTAATGACATATATTAGGAATGTGATCAAGCAAGCCAGCTTTTCTAGAGAAAGCAAGAGTTGGTGTTGAAGGTTAGATACTTTCTTTAAAATTGGTTTTATAGTTATTGTTAAGAATGTGATGTTGTTAGACAATGAAGAATACGAGTTTTTTTAGGATTACTTTGTGGCTAAAGCTTCATTAACTTGCTATGCTGCCAATGAGAGATATTGGAAGTTAGTTCTCTTTCCCATGTTGCCTTCTTTGTTTTTATTCTAATTTTCTAATAGTACGATGAGAGTTATTCATATTTTACTATCTGTTTTTGTAGCAACACCCATTCATGATGGCATGAGTACACCTATGCGAGATCGAGCTTGGAATCCCTATGCACCCATGAGTCCGTCAAGGTAAATTTCACGTGTTCTACTTGAGATATTAATTAAGATAATGTGGATAACATTGTAGAATGTATGTGCTGTAGAAATTCCATAAATTATTGTTATTTAAATATTTTTCATTTACTTTTCTGATATTGTCTTACAGTTTAAACCGAGGAACATTTAAATTCAAAGATGACAATTGACAACTTCAAATAGCTTTTATGATAATGCTTGAAAATATTAATGCATATAGCAGATAGCTAAGAATATTTTATTTAGTTTAATTTTTTTCCAGTCTAGCATTGAAAATTAAGAAATAATTCTTGAATGTAATATTTGTTGCTTTTTTATCTCAGGGAAGGCTTTCTGTTCCCTTTGCTTTTGTCCATGCATTTTTTTCTCTTTATATGAAGGAAAATCTATTGTTCTAGTATGAGAGAAAATATTTATTATCTTGAATTTTAAGCATTTGAGCATCGTACTTTTTATCAAAATAACATATGAATAACATATGATTGGATGAATTGGCTACATTCTTTGTGATTAGTACCATTGATTTTTGTGTTATATCATTTTGTTCACAATGGTTGATGGTTGTAGTTTTAGTTAGTTGTCTTCAAAATGAGTTTATATAATTTTTTTTCTCTTTGAATTCCTTGCCATTGTTGAGTAGTAACTTGGCATTTGTTTATTAAAAGGTTTTAATTAAGATTATGGTATTTATAAACATGATAGTAATGCGATACTGAGTGCGAGGGTAAAAAGAGTTGCTTCTGTTGTGATAAGAGAGGACCCCTGTGGAGCGAGTGCTCTCGGCACGAATCCTTAAAACAATTGTATGAAACTAGTCCAATTGGGTTAAAGTGATGCTTGTGTTATTGAGTATGATGTGTTTTGTTTTCAAGTTCGTTAGTAGATGTATTACTTAATTGAACATTTTGATACCATAGCCAGTGTAGGGGAAGATGATTGGAGGGTGCTATAAGACTAGTTAAGACTTATATGTATCCTAATTTTAGTAATAAATAAAATTGAGAAAATTTTCTTTGATTTTCAGGAACAAAGATGAATAATCAATGAAGAAGGAATGAAGAGGTTTATCCATGCAAGCTTCAAACCAAAGTCAAGGATGTCAATCCTTCGAAGGGAGTCCACTGTTCCCCCTTATTTTTCTCCCTTTACTTTGATTTTTACAAGCTTTGAGGACAAAGCGCGTTTTTAAGTGGGGGTGGGTAATAGCTTGCTTAGCTTGAATGTTTGGTCTAAACTTGGGGGATTTTAAATTTTGCCCAAATTTCAAAAAATTTCAAAAAAATTTTCCTTACAATAATGAGCAATATAACTTCTTATCTTACTTAGATCTTGCATAAAAAACATGACTGTCAACCCTTGAACACTGAGCTCGGGTTTGTGATGTAAAGTTATGAATTTTGATGATTATATGTGCTGAAATTTGAGAATAAGCTGCTCTCTTATTTTTTTTAAGTCCCTTTTTACCCGTACCTTATTGAGATGTGAATGCTTGATTGAGAAAATCGTATGTATGTTGTGAATGTTTGATTGTATGTATAATAAATAAGTGCATTGATGCATTTCTAGCTTTGTCTTCCTTTGTTGCTTTGCTGTGACTTCCCCATGATGCTAGTCCAAACCTAGCCTAGATAGAGTTAAGAAAGGATAGGAGTTACTTTTTAGAAGTTGAGACGGTTTTAACGCTTTTGTCTTGTCAAACATGAGTTAGGATCCTCTTGTCTAGCCACAATGAACTAGGTCTCTTTAGAAAAGGGTGGGCATTAACAAAGCTTGTCATGACTCCGAAGGGAGCATTCAAACTTAGAAAATAAGCGTAGAACCATAGAAAGGTTAGTCTACTGGTTCTAGCAAGGCCTAGTTACCAAATAGCATACCAAAGAAAGAAAAGAAAGGCCTGCAAATGCATAACATATAAAAGTGAGACAATGAAGAGCTATAAAAACGAAAAAGAAAAACATATGCAATATGCATAAGAAAAAGTTCATAAAAAAATTGAGAGTCAAGTCGGTTAATTTGGTTAAGTAGAATGTGTTGAATTCCCTAACTATCAGAGCTTTTGGGGGGAAAACTTGACTTTTGACCTAAGCAAAACTAGACCACCTACACTTAGTGTTCTAAACAAAACATCAAGTTTGATTGAGGGCTTTGAAAAGGGGAGGAATCCTCTCCGATCCACAATAGGGGGAAAACAAGGCTTGTTGTCACTTCGAAGGGAGCAGTCAAACTCAGCATCGAGTTTGATTGAGGGTTTTCAAAATAGGTGGAATCCTCCTCGATCCACAGTAGGGGAAAAACGAGTCTTGTTGTCACTTCGAAGGGAGCATTCAAACTTAGAAATAAGCTGTAGAACCAAGAAAGGTTAGCTCACCGTTCTAGCAAGGCTTAGTTACCAATAGCATACGAAAGAAAGAAAAGAAAGGTTTGCAAATGCAAAACATAAAACGTGACACAATCAAGAGCTATAAAAAAAACATATGCAATATGCATTAGAAAAAGCTCACAAAAGAATTGAAAGACAAGTCAGTTAATTAGTTCAAGTGGAATCTGTTGAGTATTAATGTTTTTTGCCCACAAAAGTCGAACGGTGATGCCTCCGACTCATTTTTTTAATTTCGTCCCAAAACGTCGAAAAAAGTGCTAATGCCACGGCATCAAAAGAAACTACAAAACTTAGAACAATGTCAAAGGTCTCGAAAGTTCACATCTAACTGCTGGGTGGTCTCATTCTGAGTAATATTAAAGTTTTTTGTCCACAAAAGCTGGACGGTGATGCCTAGACTAAGCTTTTTAGATCCGTTCGAAAACGTCGAAAAAAGGGTCAATGCTACGACCTCGAAAGAGACTACCCAACTTAGAACAATGTCGAACGTCTCAAAAGTTCACATCTAACAGCTGGGTGATCTCATTCTGAGTAATATTAAAGTTTTTTGCCCACAATAGTCGGACGGTGATGTCCTAGACTCAGTTTTTTAGTTTCGTCCCAAAACGTTGAAAAAATGGTCAATGCCACGGCATCGAAAAAGACTACCCAACTTAGAACAATGTTGAAGGTTTCGAAAGTTCACATCTAATTGCTGAGTGGTCTCATTCTAAGTAATATTAAAGATTTTTGCCCACAAAAGCCAAACGGTGATGCCCCCAGACTCAGTTTTTTAGTTTTCTCCCAAAACATTGAAAAAATGGCCAATGCCACGGCCTCGAAAGAAACTACCCAACTTGGAACAATGTCAAAGGTCTCAAGAGTTTGCATCTAACTCTTGGGTGGTCTCATTCTAAGTAATATTAAAATTTTTTGCTCACAAAAGCCGGACGGTGATGCCCAAAGTCGGTTTTTTAGTTTCGTCCCAAAACCTAAAAAAAAGGGTCAATGCCACGGCCTTGAAAGAGACTACCCAACTTAGAACAATGTCAAAGGTCTCAAAATTTCACATCTAACTACTGGTTGATCTCATTCTAAGTAATATTAAAGATTTTTGTCAACAAAAGCAGAACAGTGATGCCCCGACTCAGTTTTTTAATTTCGTCTCAAAACGTCGAAAACATGGCCAATGCCACGACCTCGAAAGAAACTACCCAACTTAGAACAATGTCAAAGGTCTCGAGAGTTCACATCTAACTGCTGGGTGGTCTCATTCTAAGTAATATTAAAGTTTTTTTGCTCACAAAAGCCGGACGGTGATGTCCAAACTCAGTTTTTTGGTTCCGTCTCAAAATGTCAAAAAAATGGCCAATGCCATGACCTCTAAAGAGACTACCCAACTTACAACAATGTCAAAGGTCTCAAAATTTCACATCTAACTGCTGAGTGGTCTCATTTTAAGTAATATTAAATATTTTTGCCCACAAAAGCAGAACAGTGATGCCCTAAACTCAGTTTTGTAGTTCCGTCCCAAAACGTCGAAAAAATGGTCAATGTCACGGCCTCGAAAGAAACTACCTAACTTAGAACAATGTCAAAAGTCTCGAAAGCCCGCATCTAATTACTGGGTAGTCTCATTTTGAATAATATGAAAGTTTTTTGCCCACAAAAATCAAACACTGATGCCTCAGACTCAGTTTTTTGGTTCCGTTCCAAAACGTGGAAAAAAGGGTCGATGCTATGGCTGAAGGAAACGCCACAACTTAGAACGGTGTCAAAGGTCTCGAAAGCTTGCATCTAACTACTGGGTGGTCTCATTTTGAGTGATATTAAAGTTTTCTGCAAACAAAAGTCGGACTGTGATGCCCCAGACTTAGTTTTTCGGTTCCGTTCGAAAACGCCGAAAAAAGGGTCAATGTTGTTGCCAAAAAAGGAACAGCCCAGCTTATGACGGTGTCAGAGTTCTCGAAAGTTCGCATCTAACCACTGGGTGGTCTCATTTTGAGTGACATTAAAGTTTTTTGCCCACAAAAATCGAACGGTGATGCCTCAGACTTCAGTCTTTCGGATCCATCCGAAAATGCCAAAAAAAGGGCGAAAGCTGTGGCCTAGAAAGTAACGGCCCATCTTATGACGGTGTCAGAGGTCTCGAAAGTTCGCATCTAACCACTGGGTGGTCTGATTTTGAGTGATATTAAAGTGTTTCTGCTCACAAAAGTCGAACGGTGGTATGCCCTGACCTTAGTTTTTCGGATACGTTCGAAAATGCCAAAAAAAAGCGCCAATGCTCTGGCCTAGAAAGTAACGGCCCAGCTTATGACGGTGTCAGAGGTTCTCAAAAAAGTTCGCATCTAACTACTGGTGGTCTCTTTTTGAGTGATATAAAGTTTTCTGTCCAGAAAAGCCGAACGGTGATGCCCAGACTCAGTTTTTCGGTTTCGTTCGAAAAGGCCAAAAAAAAGGCCAATGCTGTGGCATAGAAAGGAACGGCCCAACTTATGATGGTGTCTGAGGTCTCGAAAGTTCGCATCTAACCACTGGGTGGTCTTCAATTTTGAGTGATATTAAAGTTTTCTGCCCAGAAATGCCGAACGATGATGCC
>CM046893.1:20247485-20260393 GCA_025688845.1 Cucumis hystrix
CTGATATAGAAGACTGAATTACTTGAGAAGTTAAAGGACATCACTCCCTCCACGTCTACCATCTCAAACTAAGGCTCTCGGGCTGTCAATAACACTTTTTTAAACTTCAAGTTCTGAGTGGAAATATGTTCCATCTTCCGGTCTCTGGTGCGTCCTTTGATTTCAATCCATTGATTCTTGTGATCTATGTGTTATGTATTTATATGATAAGGCCTACAAGCAATGCACTAGGAGCTACAGTGCTACACTAACAATGTAGAATTATGAAAAGATAATTCTGTTAGGATTCTAACTCAAATATCACAATCAGTCCTAACAAAATGGGCTAAAACAGAGGCAGCACTCTGTTATTTACATTACTTTCAGCCAAATATAAGGTCACAAGAGTTCAACAACAAAATATAAAAGGAAATAACAAAGCTTTCCCAGCACCTTTACAAGGAGGCTGGGTTATTCTTCTCCTAAAGCTCTCTGCAGCTTTTCAATAAAAGAAACCCTACCTACACAATTCCCCTAAAGACATTTATAGCACTCTCTCTTTCCTACCCATGGGCCCCATCACTGCAGACATTCCCTCATCATTGGATTGCTGTGTAATTACTTTTCTACCCTTTCTCTTATAAGTATGAATAATCGGAGGCCTTACAAATTCGTAAAATACTTGAGAGAAGTTGTTAGCTTTACTTTGTTTAATATCGTGCCATTTCTTCAATGAATCCGAAGTACTTTAGGGTGGTAGAATGTTGAATCACTTGAAAATCTGGCCTATTTTGTATGTTAACATGTTTCTGATGCAAACTTTATCACGGAGTTGAAGTTTATGTCATAAAAATTGACATATAATGCTGTTCATCCCCAGAACTTGAACGTTGTGTAGTACAGATGGCACAGATCTACTGTGAAAACCTCCCACTTTCAAAAGATTTAGATCCTCAAGAAAGTATGCATGGGGAAGAGCTTTTATCACTGATATGCAATCTGCTGGTTGAGGTTTGTTTGTATGTTCATATTATTTAGTGATGTATTAAGTGATATCGGATAATTATCAATATATTGTAAAACACTAGTATAATTTATCAAAG
This sequence comes from Cucumis hystrix, assembly GCA_025688845.1. NCBI lineage: Eukaryota > Viridiplantae > Streptophyta > Magnoliopsida > Cucurbitales > Cucurbitaceae > Cucumis > Cucumis hystrix. The sequence continues at coordinate 20,248,568 of CM046893.1, forward strand.
ATATGAATCAGCTTTCTTGTCTAAATCAAGAGTACTCTTTTGTTTTTTTTTTTTTTTTTTTGGCGGTTTTCTACTTTGGAGAATCCTGCCAGCCACTTTATGCCCAACAGGAAAAATTTAGAAATATTGTCTTTGACCCTTTTAATTTTTGGTAAGGTGGCCCAAGGGAACCCCATGCCCACTTACCGTTTATCACCATGCCATCAACCCTTTTAGTTGAGCTACTTTATTGTGTTTTACTATATTCTATATTGATAATACATATTGGTTTTACAATGGTGTAGCTCTTTTGGCGTACACAAAAATGTGGCTACATTATAGAAGCTATTCTGGTCTTGGAGTGGGGCTTGACCATCAGAAGGTTCGATATTCTTATTATTTGAATCTACAAATAAAGCTTTTATCATAATTCATTCATTCATAACATACATATTTTTGGAATAAAGAAACATTTCATTGAATGAATGACATAGGGAAAACCCAATGCACTTATAGGTGATTACAAGAAATCTCTTCCATGGAGAAGAAGAAAAGGTAGACTATAGTGTGCAAAAGAAGGTTATAAGACCCAAATTTATACCCAAATCAAAGCATTTAGTAAGAGCCGAATCCAAAAATCTATCAAAAGAAGAGATGTCCCTGAAATCTATTTATATATCTTTCATACATACATACATGGATGCATATGTATATATTTTATGAACGACCATAATGAAGGTTTCCATGAGAGGCAACAAGTCGAATCGTTCAGTGAAGATATATATGCATATGCCTCACCATTGATATGGCTTCCTAATAAGTATCATGCATACAATAACTGTATTTATGTTTTTTGAAACTAATAAACCATCCATCCAAATATTGTTTTTGTCCAATAAAATAATTGTTAGAGTTGGGTTCTCAAGTGCACTATAAAGCAGCTGCCACATTCACAAGAAATCTAAGGGGCATGTTTTCCTCTTAATATTTAAGTAACACGAGAGGGCAACAAGGAAAGGACCGTAATTGAAGATATACTAACACTCTCCCTACCCATGGGTACTACTTACAATTACAATTACTAGGATAATGATTGTGGCATTCTTGCGGGCTTTCTTTCTCCCTCTCCGATATGAAAAGTCTAGGATTTGAAATTAGGAATTCCAATTGGTGAACCCCTAATATCAAATTCTAAAACCCCAAAATCAATTTGACAACAACCCAAAGAATGGATTAGATTTAGGTTACCCTTTGATTGAAAACCAAGAGATAAGGAGAATTAGTTCCTCCTTCCAAGTTTGAACACTCCACAAGTAAGGTGATCGAACTTACTTGAATGTTTGTTAGAACCTAGATTTAGATAGGGCTAGGGTAGTTGGTTATATAGGCAGTTAGATGGTTATAAATAGGAAGTTGGGGAGAGAAGAAAGGCATGAAGGTTTTGGTGAAGATATTGGGCTGCAACAGTTCTTGAAAAAAAGGAAGGGTAGAGGGTTAGGGTTCTATTGATATGTTCTTGAGTTTCCTTTGATTACTTTGTATTTCTTAGTTTGATATCAATAAATACGAACACATTATGGTGTTCTATTAATGTTCTAGGCATGCAACTCTGAATTAAGAATTGCAAAAGGTGGTGATGAGGCTCGATCATCTACCAAAGTATTTATATTGATAGAAAATACCCGAAAAAATTACTTTGAAACAACTTAAAGGCAAGACTTAAACAGCCTCCCAATCAAACTCTGATGCATTGTGAAAAGACTAAATTTATCCTACTTAAATCTTATTAAAAAAGATTAAACCGAAAAACATTAAAATTACATCACAATTATTAAATAAAATCTAATCAATAATTTCGCTTGGTCGGTTCATATCACACACTCTCTCACACACAGTATAAGCTGATTTATTGGCAGATTTTAGTTCTCTTATCCAACTATAAATCTAATTCTCATTTTTGGCAGATCTGTTTGGCAGTACAAGATCTTATTGTTGCACCTGTATTCCTATTTAGGTGCCCTTTCGTCATCTTTTGAATGGTCAGTATCTCATTTGTTACCAAGTTATAATTATCTGATCAATGTTTTAGAAGGCTTGCCTTGCCTCAAGGTTAGCCAGTCTTGCCTTTATGGTCCAATACGGAGGAGACTTGCATTTGTGTGAAAATGCACTAGACCTTAAAAGTTTCCACGGCTTGTATAATGACCAGAAAATAAGATTAATTTACCTCTTTTTTAAAAATATAATGTTTTGAGTTGCTACAATTTGAACTATCAATATTTTTTCTACTTAGACTTTAAAGCATTGAAGCCAAGTTCATGCAACAAGTGAATCCTATCAGTGATGAGAATAGTGATGTTAAAGACTTCTACGTAACTATCATGTTTTGCGATACAGAATCCATTCATATTTACAACTTGCAGAATGTTTCTAATTAAAATTGAGGCTTACACCTCCCCTCACCTCGTCAAGAGGAAAAACCTCTTCTAAACATTGCATACTATACAGTGCTTTCTTTGTTTTTGTTTTATATCCAGTTCCTCTTTGTTTAGCTATGCTAGGTAGAGAGTTGACCGTATTTCTTCTTCTAGGTATAAATTGTTGGATGTAAAAAATATCCTGGTGGAAACTGTTTCTCACCACATGTTACCCCAGATGTTGGTTTCTCCTCTTTGGGTAGATCTAAGCAATCTTTTGAAGGACTACCTGAAGTTTATGGATGATCACTTCAGAGAGTCTGCTGAACTTACATTTGTTGCATATCGCCATAGAAATTATTCAAAAGTAAGTAAAACTTACATTGATTTTATATTTCAAAAACTTGGCAAGCGAGAACTACGGCAGTTTTCTCTATTGATATTTACTCAAATACATTAGTACAATGTGCTTTCCCTGTGTTCTGCATGCTTAAGAATGTACTTGTTGCCATGTTTTGGTGTTTTTCTATATTTTCTTTGAGCTAGATGCTATTATTTTTTGGCATTTTCAACCTTTCTCTTGTCAGCTTGTGCAGATAAGAAATGTCACCAATGGTACACTGTACACTTAATAGTACGATGTATGTAAAGAAATAAAACTAAATAGAATCTGTCATGATGATCAGTTTAGGCATTCACTCAATACCCAAGTTTGTGGGATAAAATTGATTCAAACTGATTTTTCTTTTGGAACCTTGCTGTCTTGCTCCTGGTCATGGCCTTTGCACATAGTACAAAATATAAATAATCATTGCATGCCTCGTCTTCGCTTCATCTAGTATTAGTATCTGTTATGTAAAGATCTCTCTCTATTGTGTACTTCAGGTTATTGAATTTGTTCAATTTAAAGAACGGTTGCAACACTCTAGTCAGTATCTAGTTGCAAGAGTTGAAGAAGAAGTTTTACAGTTAAAGCAACATGCACATAGCCTTGAAGAAGAGGAGGTAGTACTTTCATGAGTCATGCCATCTTATATATAAAATTTATTTGGTCTTAATGTGTTTGGGAGATGCTGATTAAAGATTTCTTCTTTCTTTTAGGTAACTCTTGAGAACCTGAAATCCGGGATTCCCTTGGTTGAGCTTTCTAAGGAGATCCCCTCTAAACCTCTGAAATTCAATGAAGATTTTGAGTCACGTCCCTGGTGGACTCCAACATCAGAAAAAAACTATCTCTTAGGTTGGTATTTTTTTTTATCTTTTATTCAAGTTAAGTTTAGACTAGTCAGTAGGCTAATGAGCACTATACTTCAGTTTTGTCCCTTTCTTAAACTATAACACGGTGCGTAATTTGATGGTAAATTTCTAGGGATAAGTTCATCAGTAAATTTGGTTGATTCAGGAGTAAAGGCTTGTTAGCTGTTATACTTTGAAATTTGATTACAGGTTTTGATTCCCAGAGAAGCAACAGAATATTCTGTTAGGCTTGAATATTTATGTTCCATCTTAATCTCATAATTTTGTAAAACGTATTTTAGAAGCAATCCCACTCTGATTTCTTTTTTTTTTTTTTTGTTTCCTTTCTAATCACATAAGAATTGTATATTTGTTTTTGTGTCCTATAGTATTTCCTTGGATTATGGTGACTGGTATTATTTGTTCTCAGGTCCTTATGAAGGAATTTTCTATTGTCCGAAAGAGAACTTGGTAAGGAACTCCCATGTTTCATTGTTGATATTCCCTTGTTTGATTATCTCAACTGACTAGTGCTGGGAAATTCTTGCCCCAACTTGCTTTTCTCCAGCTTTTTAGTTTTCTTTTGCTTTCTTCCCCTATCCATGTTCTGCATCTCTAACTTTAAGAATATGTGAAACTAACAAAAATGAATGTATCCCATAAACCATAATTATGACTTTTTCTCACTTTTATAAACTGATGTAGAACCAAAATCTGGAAGTCGTTGTTAGGAGAAATGTGGAGAGGAGATCCCTTCTTCCTCGCTTGCTTTACCTTTCTATTCAGAGTGTTTCAACATCAAGCAAGGAGAACTTTGAGATCTCCCTATCTGATCTTAAAATCTCCACTGAGCTAAAACTTCTGCTTGAGAGCTATGCAAAAAAGTTGGATTCTACTTTTGAGGATGCAGTTGAACTGGTTACAGCGGTTTCCAACGGACTAAGTTCCTACAAGGTATGTTCCTGTTTGTCGTTAAACATGAGAAAATTCATAATTGGAGAATTCATAGTTGCACTAATATAATTTTGTAGGGTAGTTCTTGAGCTACAAAGCCTGCTTTGTGTACGCTGAGACGTTGATGAAAACAGCAACTTATCTGCAAATATTCAAATCGATGGCTTATGTGACTCTTGGTTTTTGATTGCTTGTTTTGTTAATTTTTGGGTTTTAGAGTTATGTTTATGTAAGATGTCAAATTTGAATAAGCATATCGTGTTTTTAATTTTTCGAGTCTTCACTTCAGGTGTAACGCCATGCCTAAAGTATGCATCTTGACATGGGCTGATGCAAGTTGCTTTGTTTTGATTTCGTATTAATCATTTTGTGAATTCCATTTTGCAGGATTTTGGCCATAATTTGGTTGAATGGTTTAGTTTTGCTGTGTTTCTAAATGCATGGAACTTCTGTTCTGCTGAGCTAGGAGGAAAAGATGCTGATGGATATCAGTCTCGTACCTGGCATATTGTTGATTCTCTTATGAAAAAGTACATCTCGGAAGTAGTTGCATCCTTGGAGTCCGTAATCTTCTCTCCTTACGACAATAGTATGCGCACCCTCGTGCAAGTGGTTTCAGAGCCATTAGCTTGGCACGGCCTTATACTCCAGGCCTGCGTTCGATCTTCTCTTCCATCTGGTAAAAGAAAGAAGAAAACAGGATCAGCTGCTGAGCTATTCTCTTCTCCTCTATTTGTAGCAGTACGGGATTCGACACAATCTTTGTGTACTACTCTAGAGGTCTTGCTGGAGTGGTTGAAAGGGCTTGTCAACCAATCGGAGGAAAGTAAATTAGAAGCTATACTTTCATCAATTCGAGACAATGGAAAGAATGATGGGCCTGGACAAGTTTTCCACACGCTCGAAAATTTGACATCGTCCATGAGCAGTACAGAACTTGGTCATAGGATTACCGAAGCATTGAAGTCTTGGAATACTGTAGACGTTGCAAGGAAGCTTGTTACCGGAAAACATGTAATGTTAAATGAGTTTATAAAAATTTGTGAATCAAAATTCAAATCACTTCAGAAATTGAAACAACAAATATCTCAAGTCTGAAGGTGGTGACCATTTCCGATTGATGCCACATCTCTTTTGTTGCGTTCAGCCAAAATTTTCGTCAGCGGAAGCATATTGGACGTTGAGTTGATTATGTTTCTCAATCAAGATTTTGCTCAGTGACAACATGCAAGTGGTTGATGTAATTGACTGCTGATACGAAGAATTTGTATCGTTCGTCCACAGTTTGATAGAGGCTGAAACCAAATAAACAAAATTTTCTTGCTTTATATTTGAGGAGAGTTTTAGATTTTGATTGATAGCTTTTCGGTACAGATTTTGAGATTTGAAGCCTAAGTTTTGTAAGTTCCAATTTGTCTGTCACATTGGTTTTGGTTTCAGCTCATAAGAGATTGGAAGCAGGATGCTTTGCAAATAATCCGTTACTAATTTTGTATAGAAAAAGATTGCAAAATGCCAATGACTGGACTTGCCAAGGTTATCTGAATTCCTAAAATGTAAATTACATTTTAGTCCCTAATATTTACAAATAATGTGTGGAACAATGTGAAAGCAGGTGGCTCTGAATCATAACCAAAACAAACAAAAGTTAGCCTAGCTCAGTTGGCTATGAATCCTTAAACCATAAAAGGGGAATACCTCGTAAAATAAAGTCTTGCCTAGAAAGCCAAACTTGAACGCAAATTCACATTTGAAGCATGAAAGTGAATAGAAAGTTTGAGGAGAGTGGCCTTCTCAGAAGTTGAGGGTCGCTTGACATTGGTCGAATACCCAAGCACTTCTTTATATATTCAATCTGCAGCCTACCTCACCCGTGTGCAATGGAAAATCTTTCGAGTGAGGGAGCCCGAAGCATTGGTCAAATATGCCTTTTTGTCGTTATTTTTACCTAAAATTGGTCAATAACCATTGGATATAAATTTGAAGTAATTCGCATCTTTTCTCCCACATTCAATGGTGCACAAATTTGCAAGTCACACTGACAACGTCGAATAATTTCTCATAAGCGGTTTGATCTTAGCTTGAGCTGCTTGTTTCATCTAGACATTGTTGCAGAAGAATAAAGATATCGCAATATGTAGGGGGAGAGTATCCTTCTTGAGCTTTATGATAATAATTAAATTTCGCGGGGTCATCAAAATTTACCAATCAAGAAAGTCCCCGAGGAAGGGAGTGGTTGAGATGATGCAGTGGCAAAATTCATCTTTTAGAAAGAATACATTTATCAAACTTTAGTACTGAAAGACGTTCAAGCAAAGTTAAGATCGCAATGAAAGCAAAAACTTCATATCTATTTCTGGAAAACTTGTAAAATGTTGTAAAATGATAATTAGAATCAAAGATGGATATTGAAACAAAGAATTCTAGATTTTTCGTTCCCAACTTTTTCTTTAATAGAACATTGGGGAACTGTTAGTTAGAACTGGATCGGAGGCCTCGAATGTTCCCATCCGACTACTGGGCCGTCCGATTTTGAGTGATATCGAAGTGTCTCGATCACAAAAGCCAAACGGTGATGCCCTGGACTCAGTTTTTTGGTTCCGTCCCAAAACGCCTAAGAAAGGGCTAATGGCCTAGAAAGAATCGACTCAACTTAGAACTGTGTCAGAGACCTCGAAAGTTCACATCCAACTACTGGGCTCTCCGATTTGGAGCTATATCGAAGTTTCTTGCCCACAAAAGCTGAACGGTGATGCGCCGAAGAAACGGCTAGTGGCCTAGAAATAAACGACCCAACTTAGAATGGTGTCTGAGGGCTCGAAAGTTCACATCCAACTACAGGGCCATCCGATTTGGAGCGATATCGAAGGTTCTTGCCCACAAAAGCCAAACGGTTATGCCCCAGACGCAGTTTTTTGGTTCCGTCCCAAAACGCCGAAGAAAGGGCCAAGGCCTAGAAAGAAACGACCCAACTTAGACGGGGTCGGAGGCCTCGAAAGTTTGCATCCAACTACTGGGTCGTTCGATTTGCAGCTATATCGAAGTTTCTTGCCAACAAAAACCGAACGGTGATGAGCCGGACTTAATTTTCTGGTTCCGTCTCAAAACGCTGAAGAAAGGGTCAATGGCATATAAAGAAACGACCCAACTTAGAATAGTGTCGGAAGCCTCGAAAGTTCACATCCAACTACTGGGCCGTCCGATTTGGAGCGATATCGAAGGTTCTTGCCCACAAAAGCCGAAGGACTCAGTTTTTTGGTTCCGTTCCAAAAAGACGAAGAAAGGGCAAATGGCCTAGAAAGAAACGACCCAACTTAGAACGGTGTCGGAGGCCTCGAAAGCTCACATCCAACTACTGGGCTGTCCGATTTGGAGCGATATCGAAGTTTCTTGCCCACAAAAGCCAAACGGTGATGCCCCAGACTCAGTTTTTTGGTTCCGTCCCAAAACGCCGAAGAAAGGCACAATGGCCTAGAAAGAAACGACCCAACTTAGAACAGTGGCGGAGGGCTCAAAAGTTCACATCCACATACTGGGGCATTCGATTTGGAGAGATATCGAAGTTTCTTGCCCACAAAAGCCGAACATTGATGCCCCGGACTCAGTTTTTTGGTTTCGTCCCAAAATGCTGAAGAAAGGGCCAATGGCCTAGAAAGTAACAACCCAACTTAGAATTGGGTCGGAGGCCTCGAAAGTTCACATCCAACTACTGGGCTGTCTGATTTGGAGCAATATCGAAGTGACTTGCCCACAAAAGAAGAACGCTGATGCCCCGGACTTAGTTTTTTGATTCCGTCCCAAAACGCCGAAAAAAGCGCCAGTGACCTAGAAAGAAACGATCCAACTTAGAACGGTGTAGGAGGGCTCGAAAGTTCACATCCAAGAACTGGCCCGTCCGTTTGGAGTGATATCGAAGTTTCTTGCCCACGAAAGCCAAACGGTGATGCCCCGTACGCAGTTTTTTGGTTCAGTCCCAAAACGCCGAATAAAGGGCTAGAAAGAAACGACCCAACTTAGAACGGTGTCGGAGGTCTCGAAAGTTCACATCCAACTACTTCGCCGTCTGATTTGAAGCGATATCGAAGTTTCTTGCCCACAAAAGCCGAACGGTGATGCCCGGACTCAGTTTTTTGGTTCCGTCCCAAAACGAAGATGAAATGGCCAATGGCCTAGAAAGAAACGACCCAACTTAGAACGGGGTCGGAGGCATCGAAAGTTCACATCCAACTACTGGGTCGTCCGATTTGGAGCGATATCGAAGTTTCTTGCCCACAAAAGCCGACAGGTGATGCCCCGAACTCAGTTTTTTGGTTCCGTCCCAAAACGCCGAAGAAAGGGCTTATGGTGTAGAAAGAAACGACCCAACTTAAAACGGGGTCTGAGGCCTCGAAAGTTCACATCCAACTACTGGGCCTTCCGATTTGGAGTCATATCGAAGTTTCTTTACCACAAAAGCCAAACGGTGATGCACCGGACTCTGTTTTCTTTTTCCGTCCCAAAAAGCCAAACACTGAGATTAATTCTTCTAAGTACGTACCTTGTGATGGTGATGAGGGAGGAGAAGTGTATCTAGAGTTATGGGTGTTGTAACATCCCATGGCACTTACCTTTTTATACATTAGGCATTGATTATTTTTATATATTCCACAAGAGACATCTTCGTGAACCTCCTGCACAAGAGAAGTAAATAGTTTTGTCAAAACATTAACTTGAAAATTTAGGGAATCTTGTCCCATTCTAATGTTCAAATGATTCTCTAAGGTAGGTTCTTAAAGGTTCGATAAGAATGGTACAAAAATTCTAGATGTGAGATTCTAAATTTAATGAACTAATTTGCTTTTTCTTTTCTTTCCTTAATCTTCTTTCATGTGAGGTTCTGTTTTCTTCATATTCTAATCTAGATGCATTGGACAACCTAGTCATGCATTAGGGAAAGCAAAGCAAAAGAAAATAGCATACAATTTTTTTTTTTTAAATATATCTAAGAAAGAATACAAATCTAATATGCTTTTCTAAAATTACTAAAAAAAATTGTAAGCGTAACATTCAAGATATACTATGTCGTGTCACTCCCCGGCAACGACGCCATTTTTGACAAGGCGAGAATTGACACGCAAAAAGATTATGCAAAGAGTAGGTAAGGTTGTTATCAATGAAGGGCACTCACCTAAACGCCTTGACGAAAAATTATTTATAGTTACCATTGATTTTACCGTAGATTTCAGCAAGCAAGGGTGTCGAACCCAAGGAAGTGATTGATTTTTCCTTGAATGAAATGCTTGGAAATATAGAGATTAGTAACAAAAGGAAGATAAAAGTATTGAAAACAAATTGGGGAAAATTGTAGGAGGGAATGAGAAGGTGAGTTTGGTATGCAAAACAATTCACAAAAAAAAAGAGATACTATTGAATTCCAAGAAGGTAAGTGAGGAATGAGCTTAGGCTTACATCAAATCTTATCATTGAATCAAAGAAGGTAAGGAAATTGAATTATGCATAGCTTTAAAGAGATTTTGATTCAAAGTTTCCTTGCAAGATCAAATTGCTTGATCTTGGAAGGAATTCTTGAATCAAAATTAAAAAAAAAAACAAGTAAAGAATTTCAAGGGGTTTAGTTTGATCATTGCAATTCTAACTAAACCCATTATTCTTTTCTTTAAAAGAAAGCACAAGATGAATCAACAACAACTTTATATTCAAGGAATCAAAGAGAAATTAATTTGTGCACAAAAAAGGTATTCAATTTAATTCCAATAATTATCAAAATCAATTGAAATCCAAAAGAGGCATTACACAATTCTAAAATTGGGAGAGATAAAATGAAGAATCATGAAAATTTTGTATATAAGCAAGCAAATCAACTAATCTTGCATTAATTGAAATACAAGGGGTAAATTGCTTACAATATTGAACCAAAAATTCATAAAATCAAGAATCAAGATTACAAAATTCAATAAAATTGAATTAAACATCCAACTCTTGATGCAATTTATTATTGATTCTAACAAAAATTACATGGAAATCAAAGACTAATCAAACCCTAATTATAAAGAAAAATCTAATTAATCAAATTCTCAAAGATTGGAAATGCCTAAGCCCAATTTACCTCAAAAGATTAGCCTTCCATCTTCAATATTTCTGGAAAAATGGTTGAAGATAAAGAATTATAGAGTGAGGGTAGAAAAATTGGAAATTGGGAGGAATTAGGAGTATTTTTGGAGGGAATAGTGAAAATGTCTTGAATTCAATTTAGGGGTTTAATTGGGGTATTTATAGGGGAAAATAGAGGAAATGGGCCAAAGTGTTTCTAAGCCCATATCCAAGAAGAAAAGATGAAAATTGGAGTAATTTCAGAAGTTTGGATGTTAATTACAAAAATGCCACGGAAAAAATGGAAAAAAAATAAAATTGCGTTGGCTGGGGATTCAAACTCGGGTGGTTAAGGGACGCGCGGGCTGAGATCGCTCAACGTGGCGCAAGGAAAATCGTCGGATTGTTGAAGACACGGATTGAGGGAAATATGTAATAAATATTATGCGTAAAGGGAGATTCGAACTCGTGATCTCTAGGATAGGCGTGCGAGGCTGAGGGGTTACACGTGTCAACCCACTTCAATATTTCCAAAATGCCCCTCATGTTTAATTTGCCCGTTCTCCTTCGTTTGAACTCCGATTTAAGTGATTTTCGTGTCGTTGGGTTCGTATCGGAGTCTACTTCATATTCTACATAACAATATAAAAATAGTGAAAATATGCATGATAAGGACTGACAATAGGCTATCTTTAAACGGGTCAATATTTGTCCCAAAACGTCCCAAGAAGCCGAAGTAAGGGCCAATAACCTAGAAAGAAACGACCCAACTTAAAACGGGGTCGGAGGCCTCGAAAGTTCACATCCAACTACTGGGCTGTCCGATTTGGAGCGAATTAGAAGTTTCTTGCCACAAAAGCCGATCGATGATGCTCAGACTCAGTTTTTTGGTTTCGTCCCAAAACGCCGAAGAAAATGCCAATGGCGTACAAAGAAACGACCCAACTTAAAACGGGGTTGGAGGCCTCGAAAGTTCACATCTAACTACTAGGCCTTCCGATTTGGAGTGATATCGAAGTTTCTTGCCCTGAAAAGCCAAACGGTGATGCCCTGGACTCAAGTTTTGTGGTTCCGTCCCCAAACGCCGAAGAAACCAATGGCCTAGAAAGAAACGACCCAACTTAGAACGGGGTCGGAGGCCTCGAAAGTT
>CM046893.1:20274168-20387720 GCA_025688845.1 Cucumis hystrix
TGAAGCGATATCGTAGTTTTGTGCCCACAAAAGCTGAACGGTGATGCCCCGGACTCAGTTTTTTGGTTCCGTCCCAAAAAGAAGAAGAAAGGGCCAATGGCCTGGAAAGAAACAATCCAACTTAGAACGGGGTCGGAGGCCTTGAAAGTTCACATCCAACTACAGGGCCGTCCGATTTGGAGAGCTATGAAGGTTTCTCGATCACAAAAGCCGAACGGTGATGCCCCGAACACAGTTTTTTTGTTCGGTCCCAAAACGCCCAAGAAAGGGCCAATGGCCTAGAAAGAAACGACCAAACTTAGAACGGGGTCGGAGGCCTCGAAAGTTCACATCCAACTAATGGGCCGTCCGATTTTGAGAGATATCGAAGTTTCTTACCCACAAAAGCCGAACGGTGATGCCTCGAACTCAGTTTTTTGTTTCCGTCCCAAAAAGCCGAAGAAATGACTAATTGTCTAGAAAGAAACAACTCAACTTAAACCGAGTCGGAGGCCTCGAAAGTCACATCAAACTACTGGGCCGGACAATTTTTAGCAATATCGAAGTTTCTTGCCCACAAAAGTAAAACGGTGACGATCCGGACTCAGTTTTTTGGTTTCGTCTCAAAACGACGAAGAAAGGGTTACTGGCCTAGAAAGAAACGATCCAACTTAGAACGGGGTCTGAGGCCTCAAAAGTTCACATTTTTACTGGGGCGTCCGATTTGGACCGATATCGAAGTTTCCTGCCCACAAAAGCCGAACGGTGATGCCCCGGACTCAGTTTTTTGGTCACGTCATAAAACGCCGAAGAAAGGGCCGATGACCTAGAAAGAAATGACCCAATTTAGAACAGTGTCAGAGGGCTCGAAAGTTCACATCCACATACTGGGGCGTTCGATTTGGAGCGATATCGAAGTTTCTTGCCCACAAAAGCTGAACGGTGATGCCTCGGACTCTGTTTTCTGGTTCCATCCCAAAATGCCAAAGAAAGCGCCCATGGCCTAGAAAGTTCACATCCAACTACTGGGCTGTCCGATTTGGAGAGATATCGAAGAGACTTGCCAACAAAAGAAAAACGCTGATGCTCCAGACTTAGTTTTTTGGTTCCGTCCCAAAACGCCGAAAAAAAGGCCAGTGACCTAGAAAGAAACGACCCAACTTAGAACGCGTCGGAGGGCTGGAAAGTTCACATCTAACTACTGGGCCGTCCGATTTGGAGAGATATCGAAGGTTCTTGCCCACAAAAGCCAAACGGTGATGCCCCGGACTCAGTTTTCTTTTTCCGTCGCAAAACGCCGAAGAAACGGCAAATAGCCTAGAAAGAAACGACCCAACTTAAGATAGTATTCGAAGGCCTCGAAAATTCACATCCAATTACTGGGCCTTCCAATTTTGAGCGATACCAAAGTTTCTTGCTCACAAAAGCCGAACGGTGATTCCCCAGACTCAGTTTTTTGGTTCAGTCCAAAAACGCCGAAGAAACGGCCAAAGGCCTAGAAAAAAACGACCCAACTTAGAATGGAATCGGAGGACTCAAAAGTTCACATCCAACTACTAGGCCGTCCGATTTTGAGCGATATCGAAGTTTCTAGCCCACAAAAGCCGAACAATGATGCCCCAAACTCATTTTTTTGGTTCCGTTCCAAAACACCGAAGCAAGGGCCAATGACCTAGAAGGAAACGACCCAACTTACAACGGTGTCGGAGGCGTCGAAAGTTCACATTCAACTACTAGGCCATCCGATTCTGAGCGATATCGAAGTTCTTGCCTACAAAAGACGAACAATGATGGCCCAAACTCAGTTTTTTGGTTCCGTCCCAAAACACCGAAGCAAGGGCCAATAGCCTAGAAGGAAACGACCCAACTTAGAATGGTGTCGATGCCTCGAAAGTTCACATCAAACTATTGGGCAGTCCAATTTGGAGTGATATCGAAGTTTCTTGCCTACAAAATCCAAAATGCCGAATAACGGGCCAATGGCCTAGAAAGAAAAGACCCAACTTAGAACGGTGTCGGAGGCCTCCAAGGTTCAAATCCAACTATTGTGTCGTCCGATTTTGAGCGAAATCGAAGTTTCTTGCCCACAAAAGCCGAACGGTGATGTCCCGGACTCAAGTTTTTTTTTTCCGTCCCAAAACGCCCAAAAAAGGGCCAATGGCCTAGAAATAACCGATCCAACTTAGAACGGGGTCAGAGACCTCGAAAGTTCGCATCCAACTACTAGGCCGTCTATATTGGAGCGATTTCGAAGTGACTTCCCATAAAAAATCCGAACGGTGATGGCCCGGTCTTAGTTTTATGGTTCCGTCCCAAAAGGCCAAAGAACGGACCAATGGCCTGGAAAGAAACTACCCAACTTACAACGGTGTCGGTGGCCTCGAAACTTCACATCCAACTACTGGGCCATCCGATTTTGAGCGATATCGAAGTTTCTTGCCCATAAAAGCCGAACGGTGATGCTCCAGACTTAGTTTTTTGGTTTTGTCCCAAATCGACGAAGAAAAGGCCAATGGCCTAGAAAGAAACAACCCAACTTAGAACAGGGTCGAATGTCTCGAAAGTTCACATCCAACTTCTGGGAAGTCAAATTTGGAGGGATATCGAAGTTTCTTGCCCACAAAAGACGAACGCTGATGCCCCGGACTCAGTTTTTTAGCTCCATCCCAAAACACCGAAGAAAGGGCCAATGGTCTAGAAAAAAACGACCCAACTTAGAACGGGATCGGAGGCCTTGAAAGTTCACATCCAACTACTGGGCAGTCAGATTTGGAGCGATATCGACGTTTCTCGATCACAAAAGCTGATCAGTGATGCCCCGAACTCAGTTTTGTAGTTTCATGCTAAAACACCGAAGAAAAGACCAATGGCTTAGAAAGAAACGACCCCACTTAGAACGAGGTAGGAGGCCTTGAAAGTTCACATCCAACTACTTGGTCGTCCGATTTGGAGCGATATCAAAGTTTCTTGCCCACAAAAACGAAACAGTGATACCCCGAACTCACTTTTTGGGTTTCGTCCCAAAACACCAAAGAAGGGCCAAAGGCCTAGAAAGAAACGACCCAACTTAGAACGGTGTCGAGGCCTCGAAAGTTCACATCCAACTACTGGTCCGTCCGATTTGGAGCGATACCGAAGTGACTTGCCCACAAAAGCTGAACAGTGATGCCCCGGACTCAGTTTTTTTGTTCCGTCCCATATTGTCGAAGAACGGACCTATGGCCAAGAAAGAAACGACCCAACTTAGAACGGTGTCGGAGGTCTCGAAAGTTCACATCCAACTACTGAGAAGTCTTATTTGGAGCGATATCGAAGTTTCTTGCCCACAAAAGACGAACGCTGATGCCCCGGAATCAGTTTTTTGGTTCCGTCCCAAAACACCGAAGCAAGGGCCAATGGTCTAGAAGGAAACGACCCAATTTAGAACAGTGTCGGAGGCGTCGAAAGTTCACATTCAACTACTAGGCCATCAGATTCTGAGCGATATCGAAGCTTCTTGCCCACAAAAGCCTAACTGTGATTCCACGGACTTAGTTTTTGGTTCCGTCCCAAAACACCGAAGCAAGGACCAATGGCCTAGAAGGAAACGACCAAACTTAGAACGGTGTCGGAGGCCTCGAAAGTTCACATCCAACTACTGGGCCGTCCAATTTTGAGTGATATCAAAGTTTCTTGCCAACAAAAGCAGAACGGTGATGCCCCGCACTCAGTTTTTTGGTTCCGTCCTAAAACGCCAAAGAATGGACCAATAGCTTAGAAAGAAACGACCCATCTTGGAACGGGGTCGGAGGTCTCGAAAGTTCACATCCAACTACTGGGTCATTCGATTTGGAGCGATATGGAAGTTTCTTACCCCCAAAAGCCGAACGGTGATGCCCCGGACTCAGTTTTTTGGTTCCGTCCCAAAACGACCAACAAATGGCCAATGGCCTATAAAGAAACTAAACAACTTAGAACAGTGTCAGAGGCCTCAAAACTTCACATCCAACTACTGGGTAGTCCAATTTTGAGCAATATCGAAGTTTTTTGCCCACAAAAGTCGAACGGTGACGCCTCGGACTCAGTTTTTAGGTTTCGTCCCAAAACGACGAAGAAAGGGCCACTGGCCTAGAAAAAAACGATCCAACTTAGAACGGGGTCGGAGGCCTCAAAAGTTCACATTTTTACTGGGGCGTCCGATTTGGAGCGATATCGAAGTTTCTTGCCCACAAAAGCCGAACGGTGGTGCCCCAGACTCAGTTTTTTGGTTACGTCATAAAACGCCGAAGAAAGGGCCAATGACCTAGAAAGAAATAACCCAACTTAGAACAGTGTCGGAGGGCTCGACATTTCACATCCACATACTGGGGCGTTCAATTTGGAGCGATATCGAAGTTTCTTGCCCACAAAAGCTGAACGGTGATGCGCGGACTCAGTTTTTTGGTTCCGTCCCAAAATGTAGAAGAAAGGGCCAATGGCCTAGAAAAGTAATGACCCAACTTAGAACGGCGTCGGAGGCCTCGAAAGTTCACATCCAACTACTGGGCTGTCCGATTGGGAGCGATATCGAAGTGACTTGCCCACAAAAGAAGAACGCTGATGCCCCAGACTTAGTTTTTTGGTTCCGTCCCAAAACGTCGAAGATAGGGCCAGTGACCTAGAAAGAAATGACCCAACTTAGAACGGTGTCGAAGGGCTCGAAAGTTCATATCCAAGAACTGGGCAGTCCGTTTGGAGCGATATCGTAGTTTCTTGCCCACAAAAGCCAAAACGGTGATGCCCCGTAAGCAGTTTTTTGGTTCCGTCCCAAAACGCCGACTAAAGGGCTAAGGGTCTAGAAAGAAATGACCCTACTTATAACGGTGTCGGAGGCCTCGAAAGTTCACATCCAACTACTTCGTCGTCTGATTTTGAGCGATATCGAAGTTTTTTGCCCACAAAAGCCGAACGGTGATGCCCCAGACTCAGTTTTTTGGTTCCGTCTTAAAACACAGATGAAAGGGTCAATGGCCTAGAAAGAAATGACCCAACTTAGAAAGGGGTCGGAGGCCTCGAAAGTTCACATCCAACCACAAAAGCCGACAGGTGATGCCCCGGACTCAGTTTTTTGGTTCCGTTCCAAAACGCCGAAGAAAGGGCCTATGGTGTAGAAAGAAATGACCCAACTTAAAACGGGGTCTGAGGCCTCTAAAATTCACATCCAACTACTTGGCCGTCCGATTTGGAGCCATATCGAAGCTTCTTGCCCACAAAAGCCAAACGGTGATGCGCCGGACTCTGTTTTCTTTTTCCGTCCCAAAAAGCCAAAACTGAGATTAATTCTTCTAAGTATGTACCTTGTGATGGTGATGAGGGAGGAGAAGTGTATCCAGAGTTATGGGTGTTGTAACATCCAATGGCACTTACCTTTTTATACATTTGGCATTGATTATTTGGTGGCCTTGGAAGCCGCATATTCCACAAGAGACATCTTCGTGAACCTCCTACACAAGAGAAGTAAATAGTTTAGTCAAAACATTAACTTGAAAATTTAAACTTCAATGGTTGACCAACAAAGGAGAATTGAAGGTAAACTCTCAAGTTCTTATTTCTTTTACTTTGGGAAGATATAAGGATGAAGTGCTTTTTGATGTTGTACATAGCATGCGGGAGATATTTTGTTAGGCCGACCTTGGCAATATGATAGAGAAGTTACATATGATGGATTGTTCAACAAGTATACCTTTACTTTGGATGGGAAGAAGTTTACTTTGCTGCCATTATCTCCATATGAAGTACATTGTGATCATTTGAAATTAGAAAAGAAAAGAAAAGAATTTGAAGAAAAAGAGAGGAGAGAAGAAAGTAAGTTAAAAGAAAGAAAGAATAGTGAAAAGAGAGAGGAAAGTGAGTGGCAAAAGGTGAGTGAAAATCAAGAGAGAAAAAAAAAGTGATTTTGAGGAAAAAAGAAAGAATGTGAGTTTGGTTATGAGAAAGGGGGAAGTGAGGAATATGTTTTCATTCAAAGCACCAAACTTTGTACTTATGTGCAAAGGAAAGTGTTTAGAAAATGAACCTAACTCTAATGATGGTTTGCCTAGTGCTTTCAAGTCTCTTTTGCAGGAATTTAATGACATGTTTCCACATGAAGATGCACCTACGGGTTTACCTCCTCTAAGAGGGATTGAACATCAAAATGACTTCATTCCGGGTGCAACTCTTCCAAACATGGCTGCTTATAGGACCAATCCAACCGAGACTAAGGAGATCCAAAGACAAGTTGAAGAACTCATGGATAAAGGGTATATTAGAGAAAGCATGAGTCCTTGCTCGGTTTCGGTGATTTTGGTTCCCAAGAAAGATGGTACACGGAGGATGTGTGTTGATTGTCGAGCTATCAATAAAATAATGGTAAAGTATCGACATCCTATTCCTCGATTAGATGACATGTTATATGAATTGTATGGCTCTAATCTGTTTTCAAAAATAGACCTTAAAAGTGGTTATCATCAAATTCATATGCATGTAGGAGATGAATGGAAAATGGCTTTCAAACCAAGTTTGGGCTTTATGAGTGGGCTTCTTATGCCATTTGGCCTTACTAATGCACCAAGTACTTTTATGAGGCTAATGAATCATGTTTTGAGGGTATACATAGGAAAATTTGTGGTTGTATACTTGGATGATATCCTTGTTTACTCAAAAGGCTTGAATGATCATATTTTGCATGTTAAGACAATTTTACTTAAACTTAGAGAAGAGAAGTTTTATGTCAACTTCAAAAAGTGTAGTTTCTGTCTAGAACAAGTAAATTTCCTAGGGTTCATTGTTGGAAAGGATGGAGTGAAAGTTGATGAAGAAAAGGTAAAGGTTATCAGAGAATGGCCAACTCCTACCAATGTGTCCGAGGTAAGATCCTTTCATGGTTTGTACATGGAAGAAGATGAAGATGAATCCTCTTTGGCTGTGACACATGGGAGAAGATGAAGATGAATCCTCTTCGGCTGTGACATATAGGAGAAGATCAAGATAAATCCTCTTCAGCTGAGACACATGGGAGAAGATGAAGATGAATCCTCTCGGTCGCAGCACCTGGAAGAAGATAAAAATGAATGCTCTGGGCTACGACATATAGGAGAAGATGAAGATGAATCCTCTTCGGTTGCAACACATGGGAGAAGATGAAGATGAATCCTCTTGGCTGCGGCACATGGGAGAAGATGAAGATGAATCCTCTCGACTGTGGCACATGGGAGAAGATGAAGATGAATCCTCTTCAGCTGCAGCACCTTGGAGAAGATAAAGATGAATGTTCTCGGCTACGACATATAGGAGAAGATAAAGATGCATCCTCCTTGGTTGCAGCACCTGAGAGAAGATGAAGATGAATCCTCTTGGTTGCGACTTCTGGAAGAAGATGAAGATGAATCCTCTCGGTTGCGACTCCTAGAAGAAGATGAAGATGAATCCTCTCGGTTGCAACACATTGAAGATGAAGCAGAGGCTGAAGCTTTAGCATTATATGCATCTTATTGGAGAGGCAGAAGAAGTGCTACATCGTTGTCGTCGTCTTGGAGAGGTAAAGGTAGAGCTGCACGATCGTTGTGCTCTCAAAGTTGCACGATCGTCGTCATCTTGGAGCTGCACGATCTTCTTCCTCTTGGAGCTGCAGCATCGATGAAGATCAAGCTTGAATATAAGGAATCATCGATGAAGCCTCTGAGCTTGAATATGAGGAATCATCAATGAAACCTTCAAGCTTGTATATGAGAGATCATCAATGAAGCCTTTGAGCTTGATTTTGATACTCTTTTTTTTTTTACATGCACTCAACTTGTATATAGTCTTTGCACAAATTGTGTCATATTCAATTTATTGCATCACATCCTTACTAGGGAGGAACATATTGATATAGGGATTTGCCTTCAATTTGTTATAATTCCTTAGTAGAGATGAACATCCTTTGAAGAAAAGAATCAAGCCATGACGTAGTTCAAGTTTTTTTTTTTTTTTCTGGACTGAACTTAAAGTTTCCTTTAAGCTGCCTACGTACCCCTTTATAATAGAAGAATCAAGTCATAACATAGTTCAAGTTTTTTGTTTGTTTGTTTTTTTTTTGCCATTCACCTTTTAGGCTCTTGTGGGCTAGGAGCACCATGCAGTTTAGGCTCTTGCGATAAGGAGTTGCGCATATTTAGCAGCTCGTCTTCCCATTAAGGATTTGTTCACCTTCTTTACTTGTAGAATTGGTGAATATAATAACTCTTGGCTTCACTATCAAGGAACCTTATGTATTTATGTCAATAGACAACCTCCTCTTCATGCGTGTTGGGACACGACTATGAGTCTCATCATTCTTGTTTTCTTCATGAAATGGTTTTGTCTTCAAAGTTTTCATCTCTCTTTTGTATTGATCGCTTGACATCTTTAGACGATCAAAAGCAGATGTTGAAGGTCGATCTTTCTTCGATATGAAGATACTTAGCCTTTTGAAAGCTGAAGTTCGAGTGGAAGTAGACGTTGGACATTGGTTTCTTCTTCTTTCGTGGCCATACTCAATCTTTGAAATACTAAAGATCGAGTAGTTGAAGGCTTGATACGATCAAAGATAGAAGTCCTTTGCTTAATTTCTTTTGAATTGTCAATTTCTTCCAAAGATGCATAATTGTTGTCGACTTCTTCTATGCTGACAACATGACATGCAGTGACTTCTAATACTTCCTTTGGATGATCATCAAGGAAGCTTCTTGGGAGAAATTCTTTCAAAGTTATCGACCGTCTAGGTCGGAAGAAGTCTTCGTCTTTTCCTTTGATAGGCTTAGACTTCGACATCTTCTTGTTTCATTTCTCCTTTTTATGAGAGTTGCTTCCTTTTTCATGCTTTTCATGGAAGTGCGACTTTGTTTGAATGGAATTTGGTTGTCTCCCTCTTTTATGAGTCACAACTATCCATCATTCGCAATCATTCTTCAACAGGCTTTTCTTTGTTTTGAGAATCTGTCGTCACGATCTTTTGATGGAATCAAACAAGTATAGGTTAGAAAGTCCCAAACTGAATCAAGCTTTTCCTTTGATAATAAGGAAGCATTGATGGCGAAATGCTTGAAGTCATCTCAACCGCAACATGATTCGTCTGAGCTACTTCATCCATATCTAACTCGATCTTCTTTTCAAGAGCCAACTTTAGAATCAACTCCTTCAACACGAAACATTTCCCAATAGGATGACTAATGACCCGATAGTACTTACAGTAGTTAGGATCATCTACTTTTCCTACTTGTTTCGGTCGTTTGCATTCTGGCAGCTGAATAAGTTGTTTGTCTAGCAGCTGCTCTAACATGTCTGCAACATCAGAGTTGGGAAATGGATAAACTTTTTTCTGCCTTTCTTTAAGAGTTGAACGATGCTTCCCTTCGTCATCATACTTTCTTTCAATTTTTGTTTCTTTTCTTTTGGAGAAAGATTTCAATGGAGACTCATGAACAACCATAGACTCATTAATGATACTATTTGTGATTTTTCTAGTGTTGTTGATTTCATTCTTCCCATTTTTTACTTCAGAAATTAGGAAATCTTTAGTTCCTCTATTAGTGATGCTCAATTTCATGTCATGAGCACGAGTTGCTAATTCTTCAAATGTACGGGGTTTTATTCCCTGCAAAATTTAGAGAAGTTCCGAGTGCATGCCTTAGGTACACATCTCCACTGCAGACAGTTCTGTGAGCTTGTCTTTGCAATCCAAGCTTAGAGCTCTCCATCGGTTTATGTAGTCAATAACTGGCTCTCCCTTTCGTTGTCTCGTGTTTGAAGCTCCATCATGCTTACAGTGCGTCTGGTGCTGTAGAAACGGTTGAGGAATTCCTTTTCCAGTTGTTTCCAACTGTCAATGACTTCTGGCTCTAGATCAGTATACCACTCGAAAGCATTTCCTTTTAAGCTTCGAATGAACTGCCTGACTAGTTGGTCTCCTCTTGATCCTACGTTCTCACATGTTTCAACAAAGTGAGCAATGCACTATACAAAAACAACATTACTTGACACCTGCAGTTTTGATATACTTGACAGTTTTTATTAAAACTGTCAAGTAAAATGATAAAACGTCAAGAATAACAAAAAGTGAAAAAATGCATAATTTTTTCTAAAAAAAATTCAATACTTGATAGGTTAAAAGAGTCAAGTCTATTTTAATGTACTTGACATTTTAAAAATGTCAAAAAAAAAAAAGTTTCCCCTTTGTCTAAATAATTTATCTTTACTTTTTTTACTTTTCTTTACTAATTTTTTTTATTTTTAATTTCCTCTTTTCCATATCCCCAAATTAAATCTCCAAATTCATTTACTTTTCCTCTTTTCTTCTTCGTCTCCCCGACAGTCTTCTTCGTTTCATGTTCAGCTCCGACTTCGCTTCTCCCCGACAAGGCGTTCTCCATTCTTTATATAGAAATCCCTTCTCTCTTGCTGTTTTCTTCTAGGTAACTGAAATAGGTTTGGTATTTTGGTGGACACAGAGATCTGCTACACCAAACTAGAGCTAGTCAAGTTTGAACAGTAATTTGGTGGTATAATCTTAAAAGTTTATTAAAAGGGTAAAAGAATATGGAGAATAGATGAAGGGAAAGAAATGAAAGTGAGAGAGAATTTAAAATAGTAATATTGAGGTAGAAAGTTAGATAAGATTGTTATTTAATTATAGTGTTTGATTGGGTAAGTAAATTAGTTAGAGAAGAGAGTGGGGGAAGTTAAAAGATTTAATTAATACATAAAAAAACATTGATTATAAAGTGAAAAGACAATATTTTTTAGTAAAAGAAAGAGAAAAGAAAAGAAAGAGTAACGACAAAATTAGTTGGAAGAATAGATAATATTATAAGAAGAAGAAGAACGTGAAAATTTGATATGGCGTGTTTGCGCGTTGAGGACTGCCTTTTCTTCTTTAACCTTTTATGATTCTTTTGTTTTCTCTTTCTTTTATGGAATGGTAAATAAGAAATTATGAACTCCCTCCTTCCCATCTTTACATCATTATGTTGTTCTCCACAAACATTTTTATTCATTTCTATTTCACAATCTATTATGTAATATAGGGTTGGAATGTTCTTATAACTATTTGTTAATTAGGTTTATTACATGATGAAAATGAAGATAACAAATATCTATGTCAAATAAAAAAGAAACATGAAATATGTTAGAAAATCTTGAAAAATCCATGTTTCAAGTGGTCATCTAAAATTCTTCAGATGCCGTTCCTTCAAGCATTTTAGGATGTTGAAAATCTTTAGATATTGAGATATCTTACAATACTACAAAACAAACACATTAGTTTAGATGCTCACTCCATAGAAATATATGATGCCCATGAACAAAGGTCTCTTGAAGATTTTTTTTAGAGTAATAAAAATGAAACAAACTATTTATATTTCATGGTAAAAAAATCATAAAGGACAATTATTTTACTACACAATTAATTTTGGCATGGAGTATAAATTTTTTTGCACACCATCATTTTTTACCATCCTCCATCCTTTACTATATTTAATTTTAAGTGTTTTTAATTTATTTTGAGTGTTTATTGTTTCAAGGTTAAAAATATTAATGTTGATGAAAACATCTAATTCTTTGTTTATAGAAATTTTGATAAAAATATAAATATACAATATTGATTTTGATGGATATTTTTGTAAAAATAATAAAAACATAAAGTTTTAAAATAACTTTTTATTAGTGATAGTTTGATGTTTAATGTTTTGTAGATTTTTCTATCAAATAATGAAAATATTGATTCATCCGTTGTATCGATATTGAATCCATAAAAGCATGGAAATATCAATGAAAACATGATCTACATTAATGTAAATTTAATAATATAATTATTCCTACTAAAATTTTTGAACAATTATTGCATCAAACTTCGGTTACACAAAAGATATTTTTTTAAAATATTTACGGTTTGTCTTTGTTGCTTTTGAATTTCGTGTCACTCCGATTTTTTCCTTCTTCCTTTTCATCTTCTTCTCAATGGGGGTGTTCTACAATTATTATTATTCTTTTTTATTATACTTCTACTATTATTATCTTTGTTTTCATTATACTTCTACTATTATTATCTTTGTTTTCAATCAATAATCAATCTTCTATTTTTTTTTTTCAATGTGTTGTGGACATAGATGAACTACCATGATCGTTTACCATAGGAATTTTCAAAACCATAGTTTAACATGACTACGCGATCGTGTAAACACGATCGTTTACTAGGGCTTTTCAAAACCCGTTTATCATGAACTAACAATCGTTCTACATAATCGCATATCATGATCATTTGAAAGAAGAGTTACATCCGTGCATGTGACCGGTGCTGATACTATCTACACGATCATGTATAATTTCATACACGGTCACGTATTATGATTGTTTAGAAGAAGAATTACACGCGCATGATTGACCGATTAATCGCGTGTTGACTGGAGCATTTTTTGCATTTTTCATTGTGGGTCTATGAACTTTTTTTTGTTTTCAAAATTGTTCTATAAAGTATAAATATTTTGCTATATGTTATAAATATTTTGTTAAATTTACTATTTTTGATAATAAATCAAATGACTTAAAGACTTGACGCTCTATTTTCAATTTAGTTGTTAGAGGAATATTATCACATTCCACTTAAGGTTGGAAAATATTCCTACTAAGTATGGAATAAATCCAATAATTGGAATTTCAAATATTATATAATTTTATAATTTAATTAATCATATTAATTAAGAGAAATTGGTGTCGTTAGGAAAAAAATTATTTACCAAATATAGCAAAAAGAACTTTCAATGGAGTATATAGAGTTTGATGAATTTTTAGTATATTTTATAAATATTTTTAATATTTTGCTATCTTTGAAAAAGGATTTTTCAAAAATAGAAAAAATTTATAAATTATTTATACTTCATAGAACAAAACCACTCGAAGACAAAATTCATTATACTTGATTTTTCTAGGAAAGTATAAATATTTTGTGATATTCTATTTTTGACAATTCTCCGTTTAAAAAATGCCCAATTAATTAATTATAGTTATAAAATAATTAATAATTAATTACTCTATTTAATTTGTAATATTATTTTAACTAGTAATCCTGATTATTAATATTGACCTTATTCAAATATCTATTCGAATTTTCAACATTTAGATCTTGTTTTAATATCATTTCATTCAATACAAAATCGTTTATTATATCAAATATTATTAATGATTTTGTTCTCAACATCAATTCAAGCACTTTGAATTTCTCAATCATAGTGTTCTAAGTTTAATTTTGTTATGAACTAGTAGATGGACCTAATGAACCTATAGATCATAAGCTTTAATGATCTAAGATTAATCGACCAAACTATTTAACCTAGTTAACCAATATTCGTTAACTAACGGGACTATCCATTATAGCCTGCAGCTACGCTCTCCTCATTGTAAATATGTTTGTGTCCACTTGGTATAACCACGATTACTAAGTCGACTGTACCCTTTACAAGTTGTTACCTTCAAAATTACATCTTGTTTCGTAAGTCTCGATGATCCTCTATTGAATAATTAGTTTATGGTTTAACCACCAGACCAAGTTCTTCTCAGGCCAATGAGAGAGTGAGGCCCGACCTTGTTAAGTCCTGAAGTCAGCATTTACGAGAACAATCTCTTTATTATTCCTAAAAGAGGGTAGGAGCAAATTCCATCGTGTACCCTATGTGCTACTCTAATCTATGCAGATCTAAAGAAAATCCTAAATAAACAAGAGTTCATAATTAACTTCGTAAGGATTAAGATCGAGTTACCTGGGTCATCATAATCGAAATAATCGATTTCAAAAAAGTAAACGATGTAAAAGTGACTATCATGGTTCGGCCTTATGCAAACTGTTTGGTATAGAACGCCCCCCTCACATGTCTACACATGAACGATTTAAGATTACATCCTTTGTACTAAGTACAGAGCTAGCAGACCGCATCCATAATGTCCTCAGAACAAGGCGTTTAACCTTATTCTTATACTATATACCATTTAGACTATCAACTCGAACTTGAACCATTTTTGTGTCATCTACATGAAGCTCAAGTATTCCTTCTATAGTGAATGAACATTAGTTTATTGGGTTTAGAGTATATAACAAGCAAATCACTTAATTCAATAACAATCTATCGAACAATACATCAATAACATCTTTATTGTATAATAGCAATAAAACCCAACATACTTTCACTTGGACTAAAACTCCACTTTTAAGACATAATATACAAATGTTGTAATACCCCATCCGGAGCACTTGCTCATTCAACCCGAGACGCGTCCTGAAGCCAACCAATGTCATTACTTCTCTGAATAACATCAGCAGACCCTAATAACTATAACTCTTAACAACTAAACAACTAAACAACTTAGACAAAATAAAATTTATGCAGTGGGAATTTAAGGGAAACTAACTTTTAACAACTTCTTATACTTTTACAGGTAGTCAAGGCTAAATGTCATTGGTTACAAACTTTACTTACAGACCAAACAAAAATTATACAACAGCACTTAACCTTATGCAAAACCATGTATATGATAAGATTAAAACTGACCCTTAAAAACTAAACTATCAACAACTTTCGCACAACAGTCTGAAGACAACAGTCAGGTTCTCAGATCATTTAGCCTTTCTAAACTCATGCTTTAGAATACTTTTCTAAATAACATGCTTTAACACTTTTCATAAACATGCTGATAAATAGAAATAAGACTCACTTAAAGCCATACTTAAATAATTGTTTGTAAAACATATTAGAAATTATTTTATTACTTATAAATCATAGGTTAAAATAACTTTAGTAAACTCATTTTTCACTCACAGATTGCAGATCAAACCTTTAGTCGATAAGCTTGTCCGATTTCCTTTTGTCTTGAAATAATGGGAAACAACTCCAATTAATTCTCTTTTATTCTAAAAATATCAAAACTTTAATTAAAGTTTCCCAAATAATCATAAACAGCCCCAAAATGCCTAAAAAAACCTCTTTGAATCCAAAATGCATGTCCAACATGCCATGCTAATTTCTTAGGCTCGGCCACTAACCTCTACTGTCCAATACCTCATTCTCGGCTAGAACTCTACTTCTTCTTTAGAGCCTTATAACATAAAATTCAGAACTAAAATGAAAATACTTTCTTCTACAAAGTTGTTTCAAAATGTCTTAATATTCTTACCTCAAAATTTCAGCTTTGGATTCAACTGAATGTGTTCTGTAATCTCCTCGGAGTAAAGACTGTTCAGTTTTTACCCGAGAATGACCTTCCTCTCTTCTTTTAACTTAAACTCAGCTTTCCCTTTCTCAAATTAAACCAGCAGCCCCGACTTAGAAAATAGACTCAAAATGGAAAATTTTTGGAGTAATTTTATTTAAAACGCACGAGTGTAATGTGAGAAAAATGAATATGAAGTAACCTAATTATAGAGTCCATTGCAAGAATTTACATTGACACCTCATTCTTGCTCAAATCCACCTTTAATCTTAAGACACCTCCTGCTCACTTTTACACCTCAAAACGCATGCTAACAAGGCTTTGACACTTCACTATATCCTTAAATCGGTTTCCTTAATCATGCCACATAGTTGTCCAAAAAACGCATAGCTATCTTCCAAGACCATCTCGCCTAGTTGCTCGCCCATACTACATAATCTGACTTAGAAAAGTTATAACTTAAAATCCGTAACTCTTTTGATAAAACTTTCTTTTAAAAATTTTCTCCAAAATGTGTTAACTTTCTTACCACAAAATTTCAAAGCAAAATGCCAATTTATGCGTTTTGTAGCCTTTTGAGAGTGCATCTTCAGATTTACTCGTGAACTGACCTTCTCGCCTTCTCTTATCCAAAATACCAATTTTCTCATATCCAAAATGCTCAGAGTCCTTTCTAAATGAACTAGACAAAATTTCTGAAATTTCAAGACCAATTTGAGTGCAAATGCCCAAGTGAGTTGTGAGAAACTCTTTTATGAAGTTATCTAAAACGCCCAACCTCTACGACCTTTCTTTCTCGTCAACCTTCAACACTCAAAACGCCTAAGGTGCTATTCTTTGATACTTAAACAAAACTTTTCTTCTTTCAAATCTCTTAAACTCTTTGGAAAATCTACACTACCTAAAGTTTGAGGTCTTACAAATGTCGAGTTTGATTAAGAAAAATGAATACAATAAACTAGGGCATAAATCATATATAATACCCAATATTTCTCCCACTTGTCTTAGTTTACAAAACCTGTAAACCTCGACTCACTAGATGACACTCAAACACTTTAGCCGTGATGGTCTTCGTAAATGGATTAACAATGGCTTTCCACCGAGGCTACCTGAGTGACAATCACACATCTCCCCAGTATACAAATGTCCCTAATGAGATGGTATTTTTGCTCAATATGTTTGTCAAGTACATGACTTATAGGATCTTTAGAATTTGCAACTACCTCCACTGTTATCATAGTATAGCATGCATGAT
The DNA here is from genome assembly GCA_025688845.1 of Cucumis hystrix. Taxonomy (NCBI): domain Eukaryota; kingdom Viridiplantae; phylum Streptophyta; class Magnoliopsida; order Cucurbitales; family Cucurbitaceae; genus Cucumis; species Cucumis hystrix. The sequence continues at coordinate 20,290,616 of CM046893.1, forward strand.
AGACAAATACATATTTGGAACAACTTTTAGATTTGTTAAGAATTTCCTAAGCTTTGTTTAAAATATCCATGAACCATTAAAAAATTCTAAAATATCCCTTTGCAAAAACAACTATAAATTACTAGTGTCTCAAAAACTAGTATAATGATAAATTTATTTGAAGTCTTCTTGTAGTTAAGAAAAAATCGATTAAAAAAAAGCAATAATATAACAAAATGATAAAAGAGTCAAATGAAAACAAAATGTTTTGAATAACAACACACATTCAAGTACTAACCTACAACAAGGAAGAAAAATAAAGACATTCTCATTTTCATATTTATCCTCTCTCATTTTCTCCTAATCTTTCAAGTTCTTGCACAAATTTTCTCAACAACCAACGTTTTAATTTAATAGATAAAATCCTACCAAATCTTACCAAACTCCAAAATTAAAATAAGAAAGAGTCAGAATGAAAAGATATATTTGGTGGTTAACACATATTAAAGAAAAACAGAGAAGTAAGATGATATTTACTGCATAAGCATACAATTTATTTTTCATTATTCTTTTTATTTTTATTATAATCCATATATATACCTTTTTAAAACATGCATTTTTATTTTCTTAATTTTTATATTAAAAAAGAGTGAAAAAAAAAGGAGTAAAATAATATTTAAGGACTTGTGCTCATATAGCAAAAAGTGTCATTTTAATTTTTTTAAAAGTTTAAGATTTTTTTTTTTATAACATATTGTACAATAATTTAGTGTATTCAGAAACAAACAAAATTGTGATATTTTAAAGAAGCAAAATTGTATTTTGGCAAAAGGAGAGGCAGAGAAACGAAAGAAAGTAAGAAAAAAGGCAAGAGTTTTAATTTCAACTTTAAAAGGAAAACGACATGTTTTGTCGTCGTTTCATATGCAGCTTCAATTAATATCAACGGTCAAAAGCTTTGAAAGTTTAACAAACCGCGGACGGCGCCTTCGTGGCATCTCTTTATAAACGTGTCCTCTCTCACCCAATCACAATCAAACACGTACCCTTCAACCAAATCTTTAACTTTTTTCATCCTTTTTTCTTCTTCTTTTAAATTCAATATTCAATTAAACAATTACCATTCATTTTTTTTTATTTCTCTAAATAACATAAATAACTCTTTCTATTGAAATATATTTTAGTGATTATGCTTCGGAGTTTTCAATTATTCAGTTAAATAAATATATATATTATAATAATATTACTCCCTAGTAATAAGTTATTATTTGTCCAAACAAAGTTTTGAAAATGAATAATGAGTGTGGAGAGAATAAGGGTACTTAGTTGATGTAATGAAATTAGACCAAAATAGTGATTAAAAAGAAAGTAATATTCTTGAAAATTTGAGAAAAGCAAAGGTGCATTTGACGTGGAAGTGCAAAAGCCGTAATTCCAACACAAAAAGCAGGGCCAACAATATAATCCTCAAAATAAAAATAAATCATTATTTAATAACAAATCAAAAATCCCATTTCAAAAATAGTGGAATTACCATTTTCTCCATTTTTTGCATTCTTCCAAAATCTTCTCTATAATTACTTTTCCTTCTCTCTCTCTCTCTCTCTCTCCCCATCTCTTCATAATCATTTCCAGAAAAAAACCTGAATTTTTCTACCAATCTTCTTTCTCTTTTCCTTTCATTTCCCCCCTCGATCTCTGGCCCTCCCCCGCCCCATGCCGGAGATCGAACCATCTTCCCCCGACAACAATGCCCTCTTCGGCAAATACGAGCTCGGCAAGCTCCTCGGCTGCGGCGCCTTTGCCAAGGTCTTCCATGCTCGCGACCTCCGCTCCGGCCAAAGCGTCGCCGTTAAGGTTATCAACAAGAAGAAGATCTACGGCACAACCTTGATGTTCAACATTAAGCGAGAGATCACCATTATGCGCCGTCTCCGTCATCCTAACATCGTTAAACTCCATGAGGTTCTCGCTACCAAATCTAAGATCTACTTCGTTATGGAGTTCGTCAAAGGCGGCGAGCTGTTCGCTAAGATCGCCAAGGGCAGATTCAGTGAAGAACTCAGCCGGAAATTCTTCCACCAGTTGATCTCCGCCGTTGGATTCTGTCATACGCGTGGGATTTACCACCGCGATCTGAAGCCGGAGAATCTTCTCGTCGATGAGAACGGGAATCTTAAGGTCTCCGACTTTGGTCTCAGTGCGGTAACGGAACAGATCCGTGCCGATGGCCTTTTGCACACTCTTTGTGGAACTCCGGCCTATGTTGCGCCGGAGATTTTGTCCAAAAAGGGATACGACGGTGCGAAGGTTGATGTGTGGTCATGTGGTGTGATTCTTTTCGTGTTGAGCGCCGGTTACCTTCCCTTCAACGATCCGAATCTCATGGCCATGTATAAGAAGATTTATAAGGGGGAATATCGGTGCCCTAAATGGATGTCGTCGGATCTCAAGAGGTTTCTGTCGCGACTTCTAGATACGAATCCTGATTCGAGGATAACCATCGAAGAAATTCTTAATGATCCATGGTTCAGAAAAGGAGGAAATACAGAGATCAACTTCTACGATGATTACGAGATGAAATCAGAAGAGAAAGACGAATCTCCATCGACGAATTTGAATGCATTCGACATTATATCATTCTCATCTGGATTGAATCTGTCTGGTTTGTTCGATAATTCACAAAACGTTATGGATGACAGTGATCGATTCATATCGGCAGAGTCGACGGAGAAGATCGTGGGAAAAATTGAGAAATTCGGTAAGGCTGAGGATTTAAAGGTGAAGAAACAGAAAGAATTTGGATTTGAATTGGATGCAAAGAATCGTGATTTGGTAATCGGAATAGAACTTTTCCGGTTAACAGACGAATTGGTGGTGGTGGAGATGAGAAGAAGATGTGGAGATTCAGAATCGTATAAGCAAATGTTGAAGAAGAAGCTGAAAATCCATCTAACCGGCAATGACGCGTCGACTTCGACTTCCCAATAGGATTCCGGCGACCGGAACCGGTGAGAGATTGTGGATTTCTTCAAAATTCAACAAGAAAATTAGGGTATCTACCCATTTCATTCAATGTCCAATTGAATTAAGAAAATCAGTAATTCTAATAAAATCGAAAATTAAAAAAAAAAAGAAAAAAAAAAGGAAGAAGAAGAAGAAGAAGGAATTAAGAAGATTAATGAATGAAGTGTGGTTAAGAAGTATAATACATTTTGTTAATGTTGTAATTTTTCATTTGCCTTTTTAATTTCCTATTTTTAAGAAACCAATAAACGCATTTGCTAATGGAATTTTAAAATTCCATTGTAATGTTAAGAAATAGGTTTTTACTTTAGCTTTTTTTTTTTTTCTTTAAATGTATTTTATGCTATTGTATATAGGCCTTTTTTGGGTGTATGTATATAAAATACTCACCAAGTGTTAATAGTAATCAAAATTGAATATATTTCCATTTTTCTTTTCTCATTTTCATTCTAAATATCTTTGAATTTAAGTGCAGGGTTCATGTGGTCACATTTTGATACTTGAAAAGCCTAGTTTCTCTCTTTTTTTAGAAACTTTTTTGTTGAGATGTGCAGGGACGTACATGTTTTAATAATTTTATGATTCCAATTGCCTCATCTCGCTTTATTGTTATCCCTTCGAGTTTAGAAATGACAAGCTTAAAGGACACAACAAATAAATATGAAAACATATTTGCTTGAATGTGTGGTAGAAAGATGTTACGTCCACACTAGTACAAACATTCAGTATCAATCTTGATGGGACATAGTTCGAACATATATGTTTATATATATATATAGTTTGAGTGTATATATCATCCACCTAATCAAATATTTATATTGATGTCAAAACATATCATCCATGTGGATTGATGGCAAAAGAAATTCTTTTATTTTTGTTATGCTAAAAGAAATATAAAAGAAACTTATATTATTCCTCCATTTAGATCTAAACAAATAGAGATACTAGTAATTAACTAATCCTATTTTCAATGGAACTATATGAATTAGAAAAGAAAAGAATATTCCAGGTGTTTTACTTATATTATTGTAATGGTCAATTCAGCCTCTATATATCATAAGAAACTTCAAATAAAATAAAATAATTGTGAAAGGAGGCCTCTCAATTAACCTGGTCACATTATTGCATACATTCAATTCCATTGAGGGAAAATATATATATATTTTTTTCTATTTTTGGAAAAACTCCAAATCTTGGTCTAATAAATCTTTAAAATTTTAATTTTAATTTTGTATCTGCAAGGATTGAAGATTGAACTTTTATTTCTACCAAACTTAGATGAAAAAAATGCAAAATATATAGTTTTGTTAATGGAAAAATTGTATGGTGAGAAATAGGAGGAAGTGGGAAGAGGAAGAAGAAAGAAGAAGGATTATGAGGCTGGAAATGTGCAATTAGGAAGTTAGTCAATGATTAAGGGGTCCCATTGCTAAGCTGTAATGTAATGAATAATCTTTTTATACTAATGTGCTTAAAGATTCCCATACCATTATTGCTAATAATAACTTAGACAACCTTTATTTTGAATCATTCTAAGGAAATTTTCTCAAAGCATAACAGGAAGTTCGCTTCATCAATATTGACATTTACACACCAACCAAAAACATATATTACATTTATATAATCCACTAAAATCAAAATAATATATCATTCAAAATATGAACGAAAACTATATGCATACCATGTCACCGTGAGCATATTACTACTAACATAACTATCAACTTTGAATTTTTAGATTCAATCACCCATCCACATATTGTCACAAAAAAAAAAAAAAAAAAAACACCTTACAATATCATTAATATATATACATATTATAACCATTGGCAATTTAACACATGATAAGTGAAAATAATACACACTTTCAATTTTAGTTATGCAATTTAGTTATGCTCAACACAGATAACATGAATTTGTACTATCAAATTTAAGGTCTAAAGTTCGATTCTCCATCACATATATTGTCAAAAATAATAATAATAATACTACAATAGACATAGAGATTTTCTTTAATAGCCATTGGAAATTTAAATATGAATACATACAACAGCAACATGAGCATATAGCAAAACAAACATGAACTTCTGGTATTAATTTTGAAGTCTGAAGTTCGATCCTTAACTCAAATATCGTCCAAAAAAAAGTACGAAAAGTACATTGGTACTACGAAAAATTTCAAATAACCATTAGCAGTTTGAAAAGTGTCAATATATGACCAAAAAGAATATATATTACGTCAACATTAGCATAGAACAACTTACACGAACTTGTACTATCAATTTTGAGGTTTAAAGTTTGATCCGGTAGTACTACAAAATTTTCCCAATAACCACTAGCAATTTAACACCTCACTTCAAAAGGTAAGCTGAAAAGCAAATGGCGTCAATGAAGGCACTCAATTGCTAAAAGCAAGCAAAGGCTTTCCCATCTCAGTTCAGAACCACCAAAACATTGCAGTGCTGTAAAGTTATTTGTGAATGACTTGGAAGAATGACATCTGGGGATTTGATTTACCAAAGAAGTCTCATTCACACATGATCACTTGCAAACGTGTCTCCTCCTTTTTTTTAGCAAACCAACCAACCAACCAACCAACCTTCACTTTAGTTCAACCCAAACCCTTGTGCCAAATTTCCAATCTGTCATGAAAACAACTGCAGTTCAAATCATTTGGACAACAAAGTTTATCTCATCAGACAAATATCTTATGATGTATAAAGTTCACAGTTTTCACTTACATGAGAGCAGCTTTTGTTACTCTTGCTTCTGAGCTTGTATCACTCATTGAGGCCTTTTTGATCAATCAGGCAGGATTCGTCTGCTTGACGACAGGATATAGATTCTATATGTATTAGATTGTAAGGACAGTTAAAGTTAGACGAACGAAACAACATAATTTGGGTACTGATTGGCAACAAGATGTTAATAGAGTAAAGAGATAGAAGAAGTTGAGAATAGATCTCGAAATTTTTTTATGATATAGTTTATTAGAATGTAGTTTAACTTTAGTAGATGAACAAATGTACAAAGAAGTATGTCAATAGTACAAGTTGGGAGAGTTTGTCATTTCAGATCCTTGCAAACCCAGGTTTTGTAGTTGTTTTTCTTTAAGCTGGCGGCTATTGCGGTTGTGATGCACCATCTTGCTCTGGATCAGGATCTCGAACTTGATCCTGTGGCTGAAGAGGCTGAGGCTGAAGATTTTGTTGCTGCTGTTCTTGCTCTCCTCGCCAAACCCATACTATATCTTTTAGAGCTGGCCTAATGTCTTCTTTCAATACCTTCTGATATTCCAATGTGTCTCCATTTGATTTTTTCATTTCCACTAAATAAAAAGATGGAGTAACCTCAAAGATCTCTGTATCAATGGATAATGCCCCCTTTTTTCCCTCTGTTAGTGCCTCAAACTTTAATAGGCCTGCTTCCTTCTTCTGTACTCGAAACCTAAGAAGTTTAGCCATTTCTTCTAGTTTTGAGAGAATAACAGAGGCTGGTTTTCTACAAGTAAACAATGTTTCTTTCTTCTTTGAATTGTCTTCAAATAAACTGGATAAATTGAACCCAGCGGAAAGGGAGATGATATTGAAAGCATTCAAAGTTGGAGGTCTATCTGGCTCTTGATTTCCATCTGCTGCCACACTTCCCTCAGATGGCCCAGAACCAGCCGTGGCATCTTCAGGTGCTACAGCATTGCTTTCTATCCCACTTCTTGCATTCTTAGACCTCAATCCCTTTTTGAACCAAGAACTTTGTCTTATCAATGCTATTGAAGTCCTAGTATTGGGGTCTGGATCAAGCATCCTGCTTAGCAGCCGCCGCACTTCACGAGGAAACCAACTAGGGCATTTATACTCTGCTTTTCCGATCTTCCTATACATTTCCATCAAATTCGAATTGTGGAATGGGAGATAACCTGCCAATAGGACAAACAAAACTACTCCACAAGACCAGATATCAGCTTTGGCACCATCATAGCCCTTCCTATTGATGACTTCAGGAGCAACATAAGCTGGTGTACCACAAGTCGTGTGTAGCAAACCGTCTTGACGCTTGGACTCAGCTAAAGCACTTAAACCAAAATCAGACACCTTAAGATTCTCATTTTCATCAAGCAGTAGGTTCTCTGGCTTTATATCGCGGTGATACACTCCCCTACTGTGACAAAAATCAACAGCATTAATTAACTGATAAAAGTATTTCCAAGCAACGTCCTCCTTCAGCTTCCCTTTAGCAACCTTATCAAAGAGCTCACCACCTTTGGCATATTCCAAAACAAAGTAAATCTTAGTCTTGGTAGCCATAACCTCATATAGACGAAGAATATTGGGATGTCTAACAAGTCTCATAATAGATATTTCACGCTTAATCTGATTGATAAGTGAAGCCTTCGTAATCTTTTCCTTATCAATCACCTTAATGGCCACACTTTGGTTGCTTCCTGTATTCCTCGCATAATATACCTTCGCAAACGTTCCTTGGCCAAGCAATCTCCCTAATTCATATCGTTGAACCATCACACTCGCCTTATTTTCCATCCCAATCAATCAAATCCTAAAGTAAAAAAAAAAGGCACAAAATAAATATCCTAATATCAACTAGGCGAACAATGCAGACCTTAGTTAACAAATGGATGCTCAACCGTCCTCAGATAAATCAAGCACCGAACGAGCTCGCGTGAGCACTCCAAAATAACTTGCACGTAAATCGAGCGTTTTAAAGCAGAGATCAGGTGGGGTTTCCTGATTTATGACACTGTTTTCCTCCAACGCGAAAGAAGACAATTGAAGTGCAGAAGAACAATTATAGATGTTGGAGGAAAAGCTGTAACGGATAGGTATCATCTTTCAGCATTCCCTGGAAAAATCAAAGATTTGAAGCACAACTGATTTCTCTTTAATGGAGATCAACAACCATAGCACAAGCTTCAACCACTTAGCTGCAAAGGGAAATTTGCAAAGCATTCAAATCAATGAACTCCCAATTCAGAAAAAGATCACAAGTATTCACATGCACAAAACTAAGCGTAGACAATTAAAATCACAACCAAACCCCCCCCCAAAAAAAAATAGAAAAAATCAAATCTCAATCTAAAAAGCTATTAAAATCCTTAAAATATTAAAATCAAGAGTAAAGTGAAGGAAATTAAAAGCAAAGAACATGAAACAGAGAGATAAATAATAATAACAATAATAAGGAAATTGGGAGGGGAGTTGATGCAATACTTATTTGTTCAAACCCTGAGAAGAAAAAAGGTGAGAAAATTGAATTACCGTGTTGGGTAAGGGAGGAGTGGTGTATGAGAATCAGAGAAATCTGGGAAGGGAGGATTAATGGAGAGGATTAAGAGATTGAAAGGTTTGGGTTTAATTTCAAAAAAATAGAAGAGGAAAAATAATTTAATATTCAGTGTAATATTATGAAATGGGAAATGGGAATTATGAAAGAAGAGAAGAGAGGAATTAAAGAAGAGAAAAGCTCCACTTGACCAACCCTGCCTTTGAGGCTGGGCTCATACACGGACACCTCCACGTGCTTCCCATGTGAAACTCCCCTAAGATCGCAGTACCCTCCTTCCTCATCATTTCATCCAACGCCTCATCTTTTGTTTCCTAATACCTTAACACTCCATCAAACCCTATTTTTTCTATATATATTAGTACAAACTCGGAGTATGAGATTTGAATCCAACATCTCTTCTTCCTTTCTTCTTCCTACGTGTATCTATTTATTATTTATACTTTATGTGTTTGAATCTGTATCATTTTCATCCTTTCTTCAAACTATTTACACTTCGTATAAAAAATAATTATTAATAGATAAAATTCATTACATTTTTCTATGAGATAGGAATATTTTTTTGACAATAAGTGAATAAATTGTTGTATATGAACAAATTTAGATTTTAAGTTAGAAATTCTTTTTAAAATTGTTTGTGTATTCGTTCTGATTGTATTTTTTTTAAAAAAAAAATATTGTTTGAAAAAGTCTATATCAGTGTAAAGATGGATCTTAGTAATGGATTAAAAGTAATTTACTTAGGTCAATTTAATAGATTAATTAATAAAGTTATGTCACAATATTTAAAAAATAAATTCATATGATACTCACTAAAACTACAAGATTTTATTTGTTACAATTATTAGTTCAGGATTTAAGTTGATATAAATTAACATAAAAAATTTATACGCTTTTGTAAAGAAACATGTTTAAATTATATTGTCAAACAAAATTTTGGTTAATTTTTAACTTTAGTTAGGTTTTTTTTTAAATATCAATAACCTAAATATAGCTCAATTGATCAAGATAATAATTATTGACCAAAAGATCCTAGTTTTTAAAACTCTACCTTCCATACACTTAACAATTATCTCTAATTCAACATTGTATTGAACGTAAGATGAGGAGGAGAAGAGATATCTAGATGTTTCAGTCAAAGTTTGTTTTCTTCTGTTAAACCACACAGCTTTGATCTTTATAAGTTGAAGGTGATTCAATTGTAGTTTGTGTACTTTTAAATGGTCTAATTTTAGCCATAGCATTTTAATTTTTTCAAGAATATGATATGCTATGTACAGTATAATGTATGTGTAAAAAGGTTAAATTGATGGATGAGATGACAGTAAGTTAAGTATATAAAGATTTGAGGCAATATTATATTCAAAAGATAAAAGGATTTAGTTTGGATTTTTCTGGAAAATAAAAGGGTTAAGTAGAAAATGGATTTACGTTGTTTAGGAATTTGAAGACATGTAATTGACTCATCTTCATCTTCCCTTTTATGTACAATTAGTTCTCTCTTAATTTTGCTTCAATAAGAGAATTTGTCCCTTTTTTTCTTTTATTCTTAATTATCTAGTCAACATAGAACACATCCTCATTGCCATTTCTAAATAAAAACATATTAAACAAGATATTAATTCTCAGTAAATGTCTCTATTGTTGACAATAGAAATGAAGTGCCACCCAACAATCAATTACGACATATTTTTCACGAGGTCATCTATTCACTTATTTTAATAGTGGATTATAGGACATAAAAAAATGAGTCAGTTCAGGACATTTGTTTTAGAATCATCATATAGACTTTCTTTAATTTTGTAGTAGTGTTATTACTCTCAGGTTTAATTAATACAATCAAAAACTGTCTTCTACAAAGAACTATACATTATTATTTATATATAAAGCAGATTATTGAACCAATCAAAGCACAATTTTTTGCTAGTCTAAGTATAAGAAACTCAAACTAAACTAAACTTGAATGTTAATTAATAGTTCTCAGTAAGATATATATGCTTTGTGTCTCATGTCTTTTTAACAAAATAATGTTCAGGATTTGACAAACTTAATTTAATTCAAATGACTCCAGTATAGTCATTAATATTTCTTTTCTTTAATGATTATTATTTGTTATTTGTTCGAGGTTAAAATACGTTTATTTGTGATTTTTTTAAAAAAAGAGATAAGTTCAAATTTTGATTTTGTGTCTAATATAATATATTTAAATTTGTATTTCTTTGGAATTTGTTTTTTTAATAGTCTTTAAATTAAATTCTATGTTGCGTTCTTAGTAGATGTTTAACCTATTTAACATTTTATGAGATGTTATCAAACAAGTTTTAAGGGTCTCTTTAAGAAAAATATCATTGAAAGGAAACTAACTTCAAAGACACTCCTCAGCTAAAAACAAAATACAAAATCTTCCAAAGACCAATACAAGTTTGTAATTAAAGTAAGAAAATTCTACATTTTTAGTCCCAAGTTTGTAAAGAATAAATGCGTTTCATCTTTGAGTTTTCAAAATTATCTATTTAATTCCAAAAATTTTAAGAATATGTGCATTTTAAAACATTATTATAGTAATTTTTTGAATATCTTGAATTAGTAGAAAAAAAAAAAAAAAAAAAGGGATCTCTTCTCACTCAACTTAGTTTTCAAACTTATATTTCTAATTCAAATGCAATTTAAATCAAAAGTGATTTTATCAAAAACTGACTCAAGTTTTATAAAAAATAATATAATTTTGAAATGAAACACTTAAAATGTATTTCAAACGCAATAAATGTATAAGTGAAAAGTGGAAAATGAAAAGAGTGCATACAGAGTGGGTTTGGGTGTAAAGAAAAAGTTGGGAACTAAAAAACATATATGGTTAATTAGCCAAATACGTAAAAGAAAGATAGAAAAAGAAGAATTAAGAATTCCCCATCCAGAAAAAGGAAAAAAAAAAAAGTAAAAAAGTGGGTGTCCAAACTCCAACGAATGCGACAATTAAAGAAGTCACGCTCCATGCATTGCCGCCACAACTATCGCTCAACCCTTTCCACTCTACACATTCCCAAAATTACCTTTACTTTTCTATTCAACCAACATTTTGTTAGCATACAAACTAAGAGTTTGAGTTGGTAATAATTATCAAAAAAAAATTGTTGGAAGAATTGATCCACCCCTTAGTTTTCAATTTCAATCTCCAAACACATACACACTTTCAGTAGAATTTATTAGGTCTATTTTATTTGTTTTTATTCTACTCAATTCTTAAAAAAAAAAAAGGAAAATTTGTATGTTGATGATGTTATGGCATAAAAGATTTATAGAATAAATTAGGTTGGTTTGGTTATTTATGAGTTGAATTAATATGATCTCTAAAGCATCATTCCAATAATTGTGTCAAAGAGTTGATGATTTTGTACATGAGGACCAAAAACAGATGCATTCAATACAAAGTTTTATGGATCAAATTTTAAGCCTAACTGAAATTGATCTCAAAGCATAGTCCGGTATTGGCATAGTTGATCTCCAAAACTTCCGTTCTTAACATCAATTACGAGATCACAAGACGTCGACGCCACAACATGAATCTTCAGAACATTCATCACCTTCACTTTTCCAGGTAGCCGAGCGAAAGTACTTATCGGAAGTTGTCCCGAAACCACATCGGAAAAGACCTCCGACTTCCCCAGCATCCGGTCCCCCATTATCGTTAACGTTAGGTTCATTTTCTCCGTTCCTTTCCCCGGTAACCGTCCACCTGGAATCGGCGCTTCTCCCACCTTTTCACCTCTGTAAATCACAACGGCCGTGCTTTCAGAGTATTCAAAGCCCACTTTATTCGGATTCTTGACGGTTAGATCCACATTGACCGATAAACTAAGATCGACGCCGTCGGTTATAGAAACGTTTAGATCGAGCAGAGAAACTGAATCGACGACGATGATAGGCCGTTTGGGCTTGAAAACAGTGAAGGCTAAAATGAGAAACAAGACTACGAGAAGAATTAGAGAAAGCAAAAGGGTTAAGCAAATATTTCGTAGTAATTTTGAAGCAGGAGCGGCGGCCATTTTAGAAGCTCGGAATCTTTTTAGGGTTGAGATTCAGATTTTTGAGAGTTTTAATAGGCGCAGATGAACGTCATGGCATTAATTTTGAGAATTAAAGGTTTGGGAAAAGTTTGAGATCATGGGAGCAGGCAGCAGGCAGCAGGGAGGAATTAAAGTTGTTAAAAATGGAGCTGGATTGGAGGTCCGGCAGCGGAGGCGTTGGCGGTAATGGAATTAAATGAATGAATAAGTGAATTTTTTAGGGTATGAATTTGTTGGGAGATATTAAGAATTATGAGAAGTTAATAAATTATTTATAAGAATAAATTTAGTTTAGGTTCGGTGGTGAAGTTTATACGTTTTGGTAAACATTTCTTAATTTTAGAGAACCTATATTAACCCCCCACTAAGAACTCTTACCAAACTTTTCATTTCATGTTTCAGTTTACCTTTTATTTTGTTTTTATTAAATTCAATATGATATATATATGATTGAATTTTACGTAAGATGTTTATTTTTGTTTTAGGATGGAGGTTCGATGTTGCAACAAAGTAAGAGATAATTGTTACAACAATGTAATTAACCAATCTGAAAAAGAATACAATGAACAAAACCCCTTTGAGCCAAACCCACAAGACTCGTACACCCAATAGTTTCACTTCTTTCCTATGAACAAATTAAAACGAAATGAAACATCTTCAAAGGTCAAACATAATCTTCTAATCTCCTCAATCAATATATAAATATATAATATGTGTATTTATGTTAAAAATATATATAATTGTTTATTCTCTATTTTATGGTATATGAGGACATATTATCTTCATCATGCTTTTGCATTTACATTTACATAAATTCATTTCTCACCTACCTAAACACAATTTATTTAACAAAATGTTATTGATTATTTTGCTTGGAATCCATTTTGTATTTGCAAGGTTTGGTCTAAAGATTAATTAATTTAAAAGATGGACACATTTTAGCAATTGAGATATATAGTTACGAAAAGTTAGAGATTATTTATTACATTTCGCTTTCACAATCACTTGTAAACTTTAGTTTCATCAATACACAATAAAACTCTAACATTATATATAACAATAACTGTCAAGATCTTTGAACTAGATGATTTTACAAATTAAACTTAGATAAAGAATCACATGTCTTGATCCATGAATGATCATCTAAAGGATTGTGTTTCTCTCACTTGGCCTCCCTTAACATAATTAATTTTCTTGATGGGAATATTGAATTACTTGAATGAGACAGTGAGAGGACTAATCTTTAAGGTTCTATTTATAGACATCATCCATCATGATGTTTAATTATGACATTATCTTTTTACCTAATGGGCCTAATAAAATAATGGATCCTAAAAAGATAAAATAACATATAATGCACATGAGCCACATTAAGAATAATATTATATATTTAAAATAAATCTAACATTCTCCCACTTGACCCACTGACATTATTTACCATATACATAGACATAATGCGCAAAATTAAACTTCTTAACATATCATGTCAAGTCAAAGAAACTATTAAAAGATCATGACGGTCATGCATCATTGCATTAACATACTCCCTTCCATGTATCACTGAAGTAGTTCTTCTATTAACATGATTCATAATAAAGATAACCAATAATGATCGAACAATAAGTGTCTTTATTAAAGACGATGTCCTGTTTAATATAATTCATTTATGTATATACTAATCATAAGAACAGAACGATGAGATAGAATCAGAAACAATAAATAAATAAGCTCAAAGTGTCAAATAACATAATCTTGATTTCAATAATGATACCTACTAAAGGCCATACGTTTAACATGATCATTAAATGTCTTTAGTGGCAATCCTTTAGTTAGTAGATCTGAAATCACAAGTTTAGTGCTAATGTGTTTGATTGACACTCTTTGTTTCTGAACTTCTTCTTTAACAACAAAGTATTTTAATTACATAAGTTTAGCACCTTTAGAATACTTGTTGTTTGTTGAGAAGAAAACTACTACAGAATTATCACATTAAATTCTAACGGCTTGGCAATACTGTCGACAATTCCAAACCTTGAGATAAAGTTCTGCAACCATACAACATGAATTATAGCCTCAAAGCATGCTACAAATTCAACCTCCATAGTGGATGCAGCAACAATACACTACTTCACACATTTTCATGAAATTGCTCCTTCAGCTAATAGGAACAAATAGCCAAAAGCGAATTTTCGTATATCCACACATTCGACAAAATTTGAATATGAATATCTAATCACCTTAAGATGATCAGATCTCTTGTAAGTAAGCATATTGAACAAAGATTATAATTAAACTTACTCCCACTGATTCTTAGGTATATACATCGATCGACGATGTTTTCTTTAGAACCAAAAGATGTGATGATATCAATTGCACTTAAGATACCATTGTCTGGAAGCTTGTTTATGTCCATATATTGACCTCTTTAATTTACACACCATATGTTCCTTTCCTTTAACCATAAAATTTTATGGTTGATCCATGAACACTTCTTCATCTAAATTCCCATTTTAGAAAGGTAGTTTTCACATCCATTTGATAAAACTCTAAATCATAATGAGCTACTAAAGCCATAACAATTCTTAATGAGCCATTTTTTTGAGATAGGAGAAAAGATCTCTTTGTAGTCAATGTCATCCTCTTGAGTATAACCTTTGGCAACAAGTCTACCCTTGTGTCGTTTGATATTGCCATTTGAGTTAAGTTTGGTCTTAAAGACCCATTTACACCCAACTGTTTTACTTCTTTTAGGCAATTTTACAAGGTGCTAGACTTCATTATCATTCATAAATTTTAACTTTTCTTTCATGACATATAACCATTTGGCAGAATTATCTTCTTTAATTGCTTGTGAAAACGAAACTGGATCATTATTAATACTTAAGTCAATTTCTAACTCATGCAAATGAAACCAAATAGTCATCAGAAATAGTTCATCTTCTCTGTCTTACAAATCTTCTTAACTCTATTTCTTCTGGTCCCTCAGTTACAGGTTCATTTGTTATAACATCATTATGTGGTGTTTGATCATTAATTTGTTCTTGTGGATTGTTAACAGAGTTAACAACTACATAAACAACAACTTGAGAAGAAATTATAGATGAAGGAATTTTCACCCTAACTTATTGAATTTCCACTTTACGTGGTTACAAACTCCCACTAAATATGTCATTCTCAATGAACTTTACATTTTCAATTTCAACTATTCTCATACTGTGGTTAAGACAAAAAAATTGTTTATACCCTTTGATTTTTCTGGATAACCAATGAAGAAACCACTGGCTGTTCTTGAATCCAATTTTCTTTCTTATTGATTATAAATTCTTACTTTCGCCTGACAACACCAAACATGTAGGTGCCTTAAAAATAGGTTTCCTTCCTGTCCACAGTTCAAAAGATGTCTTTGGAACTAACTTACTAGGAACCTTGTTTAATAAATATTAAGCGGTTCTTAATGCATACATCCACAAGAACACAGGTAAAGATGAATTAATTAACATGCATACTTCTAACCATATTCATTAATGTATGTTTATGCCTTTCTACACCAACATTTTGTTGTGGTGTATTTGGTATTGTGTATTGAGCACATATACCATGACTTTCTAGGAATTTAGCAAATGGGTCAAAACAATGTGCTTTCTCATCATATTTTCCATAAATTTTATAAAATCCTAGGCATGTTCAATTTTGTAATTGTGGACTTGATAATGTTTGCTACAGTCATTCATATAAACATTAGACTCAATCTATTTGATCTTTTCCAAGCTTTATAGAAAGATCTATTCTCATCACTGCTAGCGGAAGTAAGTGCAGCAGGTTTCTCACTTAAGAGTGCCAAATCATGATCCAAAACTCCAAGATGGAATTAGATTTGTTCACACCAATCAGAGAAATTGAGTCCATTAAACTTGATAATAGACGTAGCATGCAAATGAAAAGAAACAAAAGCAGATGATGCAATTACAAAATAATATGCTTATACATATTGCTTTGAGAAATAAACATGAAGATACAACACAGATGATAACATTAAATAATCATTAGCTTATACATTGATTCTTCTTTGGAAGGCACACCAATGAACAATATTTATACTTAAATGATGCTAGATTTAATTTCACATAATTGATAATTTAAATGCTTAAATTAGATACATTAGTTGTCTTTGAATATACTAACAATATCTAATCAAACACCTCAATTAATTACAATAAGATTCAAAATTATAAAACTATTAATTACCTTTGGACAAATTGAATATTTTATAATAACGAAAATCAATACACTCTCATGACAAATCATTTATATTTCATAATATCATCTCATTCATTAGCATCGACTGAAAATGAGTAATGGAATCAACTTTAATTTGATGTCTAAAGGTTTACCAATTTGACCACTAACAAACGGTTTATAAAATAGGCATCGTGATAAACAATTCCAATTAACCACAATAAGATTCAAAATTATAAAACTACTAATTACCTTTGGATAATTTAAATGTTTTATAATAATGAAAACAATATACTCGTGATAATTCAAGAATTTTTAATTCAAAAGATAATTCAAGAATCTTTAATTCAAATGATAATTGATAATTAAATAATCTTAATTAAAATTGATGAAAACATGCAGCGGAAACATTAAAAACAAATTATTAATCATCCATATAAAATCACAAGTTCTCAATCAAGGTTCTGATACCACATGTAAACTTTAGTTTCATGATTATACAGTGAAACTCTAACATTGTATATAACAATAAGTGTCAATATCTTTGAACTAGATAATTTTACAAATTAAACTTAGATAAAGAATCACGTATCTTGATCCATGAATGGTCTTCTAAAGGATTGTGTTTCTCTCATTTGGCCTCCCTTGACATAATTAATTTTCTTGATGGGAATATTGAATTACTTGAATGAGGCAGTGAAATGACTAATCCCTTAGGTTCTATTTATAGACACCATCCATCATGGCGTTTAATTAAGACATTAATTTTTACAATGAGCCTAATAAAATAATGGGTCCTAAGAAGATAAAATGACATATAATATACGTGGGTCACATTAACAATAATATTATATTTAAAATAAATGTAACATCAGTTTCATGTTGCGTTCGATCTTTTATTGTTTGTAACAAAGCTGAGAGATTTTGTGATTGAAGCGATGAAAGTATGTGAGGCCAATATATGCTTTATATTCTTTTTGGACTCTTTTGTTATACTTTTAGTATGACTGATTTTGGACCAATAGGCATAAACAAATCTTGCGGTCAAAAGTAGCAACCCTAGGTAGGACTCATATGGGCCTGAGAAAAGTGATTGATTTGGGATTTGGCCCAATCTAGTGTGCTTGGCCTCGACCTTGGCCAAGAACAAACCTCACAAATTATCAAGGAATAATAAGACATGTAGCAACGTTTTTAAGGGTCATTTTGAAAAATGACAAAATCATTTTTCCGTTTGATTTTCAGCAAATGGCATTTTTTGCATGTGCATGGTATTTTACAAAATATCAAAATACTCATATTCCTCAACTGTAATTATTTCGTCTTTACGTAGTAATTAATTTGGGTTATAAAATACCATGAGCCTTTAATTATTTTCCACCTTCTAAAAATATAACAACTTATATCATAGCTTCTTCCTAATATCTCGGGACTCAACTAATCATATAACTTTTTAGCAACCTTTCATTCTATTTAATTTGAATTTCAAAATAACATTTCAAATTATAAAAAAATTATATATTATTTTTAAATTACGTTTCAAATTATATAAAAATTATTGATTTTTTTACTTGATTAAAAAAAATTATTATTTTTTAAAATTGATTAACGTCCAATAAAAATTAGTTGATATTCTCAACATAAAGTTTTAATCATAACCCTTAATTAAATTTCAAAATAACAAAATATCATTAATTATTTTTTTAGATTAATTTAGCTAGATAATCTCAAAATAACAATAATTGTTTGAATATCAAGATAATCCAATTATTAATTATTTAAAATAACATTAACCCTTGATTAGTAGCAAATAACGTGCCATAAAAATTTGGGAGAATCTCAACCTAACGTTTAATCTTAACCCTTAATTAAAGTTCAAAATAACGTGCTTTTCAAATTAATAAAATTATTAATTATTATTTAAGTATTTTTTTTCGCTTTTAGCTATTGTTATTCGTCTGGAACATTTCTTAAGTACCTTTTTTGGTCACTTTCAACTATTGTTATTCGTTTGAAACATTTATTAAGTACTTATGAAAAAGTTTTCTTATGGATTTTATTATGTTGATTATATATTTGTGATAATAGTTACACTGTAATTATCGTGAAATAATGTTTATGTGTGTTTACTTTTGTGTACTTTTGGATAATAATGGTTGTTTTATTTTTATTTTTTATGCCTAATTTGTTTATTAACATTTGTTATTAATCTCAAATTAATTTATAGTACAAAGATAACATTGTGTACATACATAAAAGTTTAATTAGAGATATACCATTAATTGATACCAATGGTTCAAAGGAATTAATTTTTTTTTTTTTGCATTAATTGGATTCAAAGGTTTTAAAGATAAAAATGTTCATTTGACTAAATAACATTAATTAAATTATAATTTTCATCAATATTTGTTTGACAAATAAACTACTAATTTACATGATTTCAAGAGTATGTATTACCAAATCACTATATCCATTTCCACAAAAACTACAAAAAAAAAAAAAAAAAAAACAAGTTATGTGATATGATGAAGAAATAAAACACTAATGCAGTTTCTTGCACTCGTCGTAGTATTATTTATTTCCTTCCCTCGTAATTATAGAAAAGAAATCATCCCTCTTAATTATATAAAAAAAATCGATTTAGCTAATTTTATTTATTAAATAATACATATTATCTACTAGATTATCTATTAAATTACATTATTATTTTTTAATGAAATCTCTCTTAAATCTAGTTCATTTAAATTATCTATTAAATTAACAAAATCTCAACAAAATAAACTTAGTTAATTTATTATTTTTTGAATGAAATATCATATAAATCTAATTTAATTTGTATTAAATTTAAACTATTAAAAAAAAATCTATTTTAACTAACAGATTTTATGTGTGGCTATTTCAATTTGCGGAAGACTCCTTCCATTTGGTGTTCTTGGTCGTCGTCTTCTTCTTCCTCTCTTGGTCTTTGCATTTTTGGTTAACAAACTGTGAAAATGTATGAGTTTTGTTTTTCTACTACCTCACTCGACATGCCCAACTCCAGCATCCTCATTTGCTTGAAGTTCCTCTTTCTTCTTCCCACGGACTCTTCCTCAAAGGTAAAACTCAACCTTTTCTTCACTTCATCAAACCACTATGATTTTCTGTGTTTATTTCCTAATTTTTTTCAAGTATAATAAAAAAAATTTGTGCAATAAAAAATTCTTGAAATTGGAAGAAGAAAAGGTTATGAAAGTGTAATTTTTTTTCTATTTTACTTGAGAAAATAGGGTGTAATTCATGTAGGTAGGGGTATTATTGGAATTTTCAAAATCTAATATTTTCTTATTTTTTTGCCCAGATTTGCTATTTTTCAAAATGACAATTTTAAAATTGCTATTCTGTTGCCCCAATTACGCATGTCTCAACCCATGTAATCATTATTGAAGGCTCTAAATATAGCAAAAATAAGGTGTTTGGTCTACCATAGTCAAGGGTCAAACACCTCATATCTCTCACACGCTTTAGTTCAATAACTCAAAGAATAAATCTAAACAAACTAAAAAATTCTAGGAAAATGGTTCCTAGCTGAATTACAACTAGGTAGAATACATCAAACTCTGGAACTGTTCCAAAGTAAGTAAGTTCTTTCTAATACTCAAACTCTTTTACTTACTACAAATATACACTTAAGCATGTAAATCTTTTCATCTTCTAAAATATTTTTTTTTCTAAATTACCAAATTTATCGTTGTTGTCATGTGAAGGCCAAATGCTTTTTCTCCCTCTCTAGATTTTGGCATCAACAAACTTCCAAACCCCTCCTTCCTTATGTAAGAATAGTGTATTTCTTTTCTTTTTTAGTATTGTTTGGATTTATGTGTTGCAAGTGCAAAATAAAATTAGAGATATGTATATGATGTAATTTAAAAGGTGGTGATGTATAATATTTTCTCTCTATAGGAGTCCATTTGTAGATTTTAAAAAGCATTAGATTTCATTATCCTTCGATCATTATTCCAAAACTCAAAAAAGTTTCGACCCATTTGAATTTGTGACTTTTTGGCCCATGGCCCAACCCAAATTTATTTGGGCTTAGTCTCAAGGCCTTAGGCCAATAACTTTGGCCTATTGGATTAAGAAGTTCGTTACATTGAAGTGGGCTCGGTATTTTGGACCGCCTTGTTTGAATATCTCATTATTACTTCTTTTTTTCAACTTGTTTCTTTGAAAGAATTTTAAGTTATTACTATTACAATACAAATTCAAATTGACGAAATATCAATTTACAAACTTAAATTTTAGCATGAAACTTGACCAAATTTCTTTAGGTTAAAATCTCTCAAACTTTTTCAGATTGAACAACTCGACAAGAATCACTAATTTCTTCTTTAATTCATCAAAGAATTCGCCACAACATTTGAGGAAAACAAATGAAAACACAATGAACCTTCTTCTTCAATTCTTCTCTCAGTGTGTTTGTATCTTGTCGGCTGCCCCCCTCTCTCAATCTCCTTCTTTTCTTTTATCTAATAAAACCTAAAAGAAGAAGATTCAAATAATTGCAAAAATGTCATTGAGGCATAATTAAATTCTAAAATTTAAATTCAATTGCTATTAAGTATATATATTAAAATTCAAATTCAAATTGTTATTAAAAAAATATATTATATATTATTTAATAAATGGTTTAAAATATAACAAATTTGAAAATCTTGTATATATATTTGCCATTATTATAGGGTTGTTGCAATCTTGTCTAGCAACAAAATAGCGAATTTAGTTAAGATTTACCAAATTTGAATGTTGTTTGCAAAATACATTGTTTTCGTGCTATTTCCAATATCATATCTCATTTTTTGAGCTATTCAAGTACGCTATATTTGGAATATATAGATTATCCTATACCTAAACGAATGATACTAGATATTGATTATAAAATTTATTACCTTTTTATGTGTCCCAAATCTGTTTTTTATAACATCATTTATACTTGACATATACTATGTTTGAAAATTTTTAATTCTATTGATTATTATAAAGTTTGGTTAGTTAAATGATCGTGATTATGACTGAATGATACTATTTAGAAAATTTTTATTCCCTTTTATGGCAGTAAGACTTTCTTTGTTAAATGCATCATAATTATAGGAGAAATAACCAATAGAATCATTTTATGAAGGATCCTTAAATGAATCATTCTATAGAAGTTTTAATTTCAATTTATTATTATGTTAAATGAATCATTTTATGAAAGGATCGTTAAATACAACATTATAAGGGGAAATACAATGTTAATATGAAGTTGTTATTATATCAAATGTAGAATTTTAGTGAAGGATACAATTTTAAATTCAAAATTTGGAGATCTTCAAACTAAACTTTTAAAGTAAAAAGATAAAAGAAATATTTATTACTATATATATAATCCGAAAACAATGAAGGATAAATATGAAAAATTGTGTATTTGTATGATATAATAAAATGTTACTAAAAATTAACCAAACCTTAAGAAACATACAATGAATGAATTATATATCAATCATTTTATGGATAGCAGAAAGAGTATGAATTAAATAGCTGTTATTATATATATATATATATATTAATAAAACAAATTGTTAATTATTTGATTTGAAGCCTACAAATCTGAAAATTTGGTATAAATTGAAAACATAAATCTAGGAGATGTTGGTTAAATGAGATCAATCCCAAAAATAAATATTTATTTAATATTTTTATAAAACTGAATGATATGCAAATACACTGTATTCGTAATTTTGTATTATATTACATTATTTTACTTTGCACAAATACACTGTATCTGAGAAAAGTGAGTTTCAGTCTATGAAAGAGTAAAATCGGTTGAAAAATTGTCAAAAAAATATCTACTTCAACTGTTATCTCTTATTACTATTACAATACAAATTCAATTTAATAAAATATCAATTTATACACTTAAACTCTAACAATTGTATCAATTGTGAACTAATATTTGTATCAGCTTACAAGCTTTAATAAAAATTTACATGATATTAATCAAATAAAACCTGAAGGAGAGTATAAATGTTGATATATTAAAGAAGGTTTAAGGAGGAAATTAATATAACTATAATTAGTTCATATATTAATATAAACCCTTAAAGTTTAGAATTATAATGAGAATATTACTCCTTAGTAAAATAGAAAAACAATTATGATTATGAAAATGAAAAAAATTATGATTGATTGAGTTGGTATACTTAAGAAAAAGGAAAAAATATATAAAGAAATATTAGTATAACAAGCGGAAATGGAGTACATTGATTTTAAAGATAAAACAAAATAAATATGAAACCGGTTAAGTCCATATTTGGAAGTGATTTTTGAAATATGTAAAGTCGTTTTTATTATATTTAAAAAATTACTCAAACACATTTTTATTGACTCAAAATAATTTAATTTTTTATTTTACCTTTTTATACACATTTTTCGTGGTAGTAAAATAAACTTTAAATGATTAAAACTATTTTTTTTTTAGCGATTTTGGAAATTACAAGTAATATAGATAATTTTAGAATTACACTACAAACAAACCATAAATCGTTATCAAATAATTATAGTTTGAAGGAAAGTTGCCGAAATGCAATATAAAGAAGGCAGAAAAAGGGAACACAATTTAAAAGTACTTTGAAATTTATATCTCACTCTATATATAAATCTTACAAATTTAAGAAAGATTGCTTTGAAACAACAAAGTCACCACCAAATTCCTTACTAGTAATCAGTATATTTCATACTTCTTACCTTTGGACGAAATTTGTCCACACATGAAATTGAAAAACAGAAGGATAAAGATTCGTTATTGTTGAATTCCTTAAATCTCTATTGTTTAAATCCAAACGTACGTTATTATGAATCAGTTTGGTCTGCTGCAGACTTTTCTGATCTCGCCCTGTGATCCAGTGAGTGGTCGGATGTCTCCCATTTTAATCATTGCTGCCACAAAATCGGTGTCAAAAGTCTTATCATTTTGACTATACTGTTGGACCAAAGAATCGGTGGATCCGCCGTTATGGAGGACCTGGTCAGAGTGGAGCAACCCCTTATTATTCAAAAGGTTCTTGTAGTAATTGTTATCAAAAAGCTTTGGGGTTGTAAAATCTAGAGGGGCAAGATTGTCATCTCCTCCACTTCTTGGACAACTCCTTTGTCTTAGCTTTGCGAATGAGACGTCTATGTTGCTCTCGTTGTATATGCGATTCTTAAAGGTTACACACCTTGCTTGGCCTATCGTGTGTGCACCTACATGCATAACATTATTTTCTATTTAGTCACTGGAATTTTTAAATGTGTTAAGATATAGTTTTTGAAACTTTTAGTTTTTGTATTCGACAAGCTTTGACAAATTTGAATTTCATGTGTAACGAAAAACTCTAATTTAACTATGTTTGATTATGAATCACTTTTTTAAGTACTTAAAAAGTTATTTTCAAATTGATAGACCTTTAGTGTAAATGAAATGAAATGAATGATGAGAATAGATGAAAAGGAAAAGAATACCAGACAAGGCAACCATGTCTTTGGCAGAGAGTCCTACAGCATTGAATCGATTGATGAGGTTGGAAAGGGTTGAAGTAGGGGGAGGGATGACGCCACTACTAGCTGTAGAGAAGCTGGCCGTTTTTGAATCTCTTCTTCCTAATTTCACTTCCCATGTAGGCCCTCCCAACTATAATTAATAATTAATTACAGTTAAGAAATATAGTATTAATTATATGGGTGCAAATCTTGAAAAGTCGTATTAAAAACAAACTTACAATGTTAACAGAATCACGCGCAGTAAGAGTCAGAATATCAGCACATGAGACCACACTAGGGCAAACTTTTTCAATGTTACTCTTGATGACTTTTATGACATCAAAGCCTCTAACAGACCTATTATTCGGAGGCGCTGTTTGTTCTCCTCTAAAAGTTGCAGTATCATCTAAAAGGATTGATCCATCACATCCCTAAAAGAAATGTACAAATGTTAATTCAGAGACAACAAGTTCTATTAATAAAAAATTACAATAAACGTAATAACAATAGATATACGTTAACAAAGCAGTCATGGAAGTGAAGACGAAGAAGAGAAGCGCCAATGCGGGCTTCCTTGGCGATGGCAGATTGAACACCAGAGCGGACTACAGAGAGGAGCTTAGGGCAAGTCTTGGAGTAGAAAGAAACGGATAGTTGAGCCGAAGAGGTGCCCATCAAAAGGAAGGTCGTTAGCTGCAAAACTAGAACCAAAGGTACCACATGTTTTGGAGGTTGAGTAGTAAAAGCCATTTTGGTTAAGGAAACAAGGGAGTTCTTTTAGGTCAAAGAAGAAGAGTGTGGTGGAGTATTAGTTTGATTAAGGACTATTTATACACTTCAAACATGGACATTAATAATTGAGAAGAAAAAGTGGGGAACAAAAGATAACATAGAGAGAGAAAATTAGGCATTATTAATTTAATTTGAAGATGAGGCCAAACTTGATGGCATTGGGTGATTGGCAGATTACCTAATATTATTCAAAGACAGAGACTAGCAATTGCATGGATTGGATGCATGTCTTGAAAGAAAATCAAAGACTTTTCTCTTTGATGTGAAATTGTTGGTGGATGTTTTTGTTTGATCATCGATGAAATAAAAAAATTGTGTTTTTAACACAAAAACAAAAGGTAAGATTCTTATAGTTAGATTCAAGGAATTAATTATTAAGGGCCACAAGGGAACCATTAATTTCAATTTTTTTGTTTTGTTTTTTTCAATGTTTTCAATATTATGTTTTAAAATTTTTGTTTATTAAATAGTAAAAATATCATATATGTTAAAAAAAAAAAGTTATCAAACAAGTCCAAACTCATTTTTTTTCGTGTTTGTCATGCTAAATTTAAGACTTTCTATAACTAATTAGTAAAAAAAGGTTATAGATATGTTTAATACAGGTAAGTCTGTTTATTTTAAGTTATAGGTTCACTTAATATTTATATATGCGCCAAGAGTACATACTCATATTTTAGTAATGAATTGCACAACTTAAATATATGTCTTCTTTGTTAACAAGTATGAGTATCGTTGATATCAAAATTAAGAATAGGAAAAATGCACCTAGTTTTCACTTGATAGTAATAATAGTTAAATTTGTTTGATAAGAGATAAACATGATTTGCAAAATAGAAAATCTAAACACTAACGTGGTGGTTGTTGCTACATAAGAGTGAATAGTTGTAGCTAGGTTAAGTGTTTGTAAGTGTAAAATGAGCTTAGTTTATCTATAGTTATAGCTATAATGAGATGTATATGTAGAAGAATATAGATGAGAAAGGCTAAAAACAGCTTTTCCTAAGCTCACCTTATTCATAAAATGATGTTGTAAGGCTAAAAATGGATTCAACAACTCTGTTTCCTATATGACTGTTTAACTTTGGTTCCAAAAGCACAACTTTTGATCTATATTTTATTATTTTCTTTGGTTATTTCATTTTTATTTCTATTTGATGTTAATTACATCCGGTAGTAAAAAAGCACTCATATATAGCAACTATCAAAACTATCAAAATTGATTGTAACAAAAATAGATTAAAATAAATTTTGAGTACTAAATTATGCATTAAAAATCTAGGTGTTGAATCTCGATCTAAAATTCGACAAGTATATATTAAAAACATATATATACTTACACTCATATTTTTGAACATCAATTATTTTGAAAATTAAAAAATGTAATGAATTTGATTAAGCCAAATAATTAAAATAGAAATGGGTTGAGAGGATGGGATTTGGAAATGAGAGGATGTGTGGTTGGAGGGTTTATTTTAACTTTAATTATTATAAAGTCTTAATCCATTTAGTCAAAATTATAAGGGTCCACTCAACCAAACTTTGGAGTCGTTTATTTCATTTCAATAATTTACATTTTTCTTAAGGTCAACTTTTAATGCTTACAATATCATTTTTGGATTTCTTTTTTCAATTTTTCATTTATGTTTAAATTTCATATCTATGCTTTAAATTTAGATCATGTTTACCAATTTCAATAAAAATAAAAAGTGGATTACATTTGTATTTACTTATATTCAGTCCATTCATATTCACATATGGAATCCATATCTATATAATTCATAAACAAAAGCCACAATTAAACTTCCATTGCGTTTGAAAATTACGTCCTACCATTATCGTCACGGTTATAGTTTGGGCTATGGTTGTCTTTATCGTTACTCTTTTTTTAAAAAAAGCTATCAATTTTGATACATTTACTGTTGTTGTTATGGTTTAGAGTTATAGTGCACACCATAAATCATAAAAAATGGTAACAATAAATTTGACAAAATTCATATTTTAGAATAAACACAATAAAATTAAAAAAAAGAAAACAATCCAATACATTTGTAACTGTGATCCATTGTGATATATCAATCAATGAAATTTTATTACGACTACACTAATTTTCATTATGAATCAATAAACAATGTCTTAGTATTGATGCCTTTAAATTTTTTTCTTTGTTATTTATGAGTTTTTTGGCTATAAATTTCGGTAACATATATATTATTTTTTCTTAAAGAATCATTATAATTATTTTTCATTTTGCAAAATTAACTTTAAAAAGATTATTACAGAGTGTTCTCGATTGATTTTGAAATGGTTTAAACTGATTTAAAAAAATCTTAACTGTCTTTATTGTTTAGTAAAACTAATTTTAAAATGCTTTAAACAACACTCCACGAACCCTATGTTCATGATTAAAACCTAAAATATTGAACCATTCTTCAAATACATAAATATATATATTAAATAAAGGTAATTTTTTGAAATCTTAAAAAGCAACCACAATGCCATGCAATTGCATGCACACAACTGTTTTTTTTTTCCTTCTAATTTTTAATAATTTAACTCAATTCTTTTTTAGAAAAGAAACTTTTTGAAAATTTGTTGTTACTTGTTAGAAATAATGTCAAATTAAACAATATTTGATTATTAAAAATTAAACAATAATTTCCCAACAAAAGAAAAAACAATAATTGATTAATTAGAAAGAAAGTTTCCTGGAAAGAAAGCGTATTAATTAAAACTCCTCGCTACCATAATGATATCATATCATTATGGAAAGCCAAAAGGTTTGACTTAATTAAAATTAATTATATATAAAGTGCCTTTTTTTTCTTCATCTATAATTAAATTAAATAGTGAACCTAACAATATTATAAAATAATATATTTAATGATTGTATCAATGGATGGATGGATTATCTATATTCTACCTACTTACATACTTTTCTAATTCCAAAATTTAGAAGAAAAAAAATATATATTAATTTATACCTTCAATTTTCTCTATAGGATTAATGTATTTATCCATTTTTTTGATGGGACATTTTACTGTAATATTGATTCACTACAAAGATGATTTTTAAATATAATGTTTATAGGGAGTCTAATACTATGTTTAGTTTCTACCAATTTAGATATTTGATTTGAAACAATTATACGTCTGGGTATGGTTTTTTATAATTGACTAATTGGTTTGAGGGACGCTTTTGCTATGCTTATTTTGAAACCCAGCTATTACACACCTTTAATGTTTTGCTTGAAACTTTTGTAAACTCCATTAATTACGTAACTTGTTATATTTTGTGAATAGATTGTAATATTCTTAATTAGACCATTTATGTTAATGCAACTGTAATGAAAATTATTGTTATCGAATGTTAAACTTTTTCTGTTTTTACATTCTTCTCATGAAAATCAATAAGTCAAAAAATTTGAATTATATGTACAAAATATTAAAAAAATTAATTAAATATTTTATACTATAAATTTAGACTGTACAATAGACAGATATGTATATATATATATATTAGCTAAACCTAGGAATTCAAAACCAACACCCCATTCACAAGCATTAAAAATCCAAATTACCAATTCCTGCCTCCAATTCCTATACCCCAAACACAGACATCTGTAATTACTAGACATCAGAACTTCATTAAATAAGTCCACAGTCATTTAATTCTCAGACATTTAATTCCGAACCTGAATGCCAAATGCCCTTAATGGTTTATGTTTATATAACAATATAATAAAGGTATTTTTAAATCTCTTTTTTTTTTAAAAAAAAAAAAGTTTAGAGTATTTTTTTAAACAAAAAATTAACAATTACTATTCCAAACTAACTATGAGAGTATTTTTGAACTCATTTTTAAAATTTAAAAGATATTTTTGAAACTAAAAATATAAAGTTCAAAAATATTTTTTATAATTTAATTTTTTTAATAGTTTCAAAATTTTATCATATTTGGAAATGCACCATATATTGCATGATTTGCTTAATTATTTAAAATAATATAAAACTGAAAGTTGAACTCCAATTTAATTTAATAAACGAAGGTTGGTATACATTATGCAAAATGTATAGAGAAAGACCAAGTCAAGGCATGCCTCTTTTTGGTTCAATATTAATTTCTTTTGTTTAAAGTTTACGCAAACTTCTAACTTTTTTAGGAAAAAAATTGGAAATTGACCAAAAGAAAAGTATATGTAAATTAATAGCTTCTCTCTTCTTCAAAGTTTGTAGTGGACTTGTATCCTATCAAGTGTTAAAATGTTAGTTAAATCATAAATTATATATATCCGTCTCTATCCGTGTAATTATAAAAGTTAAAATTTAGCCATTGTAATTTGATAATACTTCACAAATAATTCTTATTGCTTGATAAAATTTTGATTATTCAACTTAAATAGACATGTACATACTTAATAAATATTTAAGTTGAACCGACATGTTTTTTTCTTAAGCTTTGAGATTTGTATTTATTTACTCCTTGAATTTTTCATTTGTGTCAAACGTAATAAAAATTAGTACAAATTTGAATTTTGAAAATTAATTTGATTAATATTATATACCAATTTGAATTTGATGTTTACTAGGAATGCAAAGCTTTTAATTTTTGTGTATGGTATAAATTTGTTTATTTTTTTCTAATCCTTTTGTTTTTTGTTTTTATAAATTAAATCTATATATAAATACTACTTTTTCTTCCAAGTTTCTTACTTTGTTATCTATAAATTTCTTACTTTGTTATCTATATTTTATTAATGGTTTAAAAGACCATGCAAAAATTTGAAAACAAAAGAGTAGTTTTCAAAAAATTGTTTTTGTTTTTAAATTTAGTTAAGAATCTAACTATATTAAAGCTTTTAAATTTAGTTAAGATTAAATAGGAGATTAAAGTGCACATAAATCTCAAAATTCATACACTAAACATAATTTAGTCCGACTTTTAAATTTAAACTAAAGTTTTGGAATTTAGCACCAATTTGATCTCTTGAAAAAAAATGAAATATCAAATACAAATATTTACCATATCTATTTCTCTTCATTATATATAATATTATACGAGATTGCGCACATGTGTTAGGTAATCATATATTAGTAATTTCTAACAAAATAATAATTAATAATAATACTAATACTAATAATTTTATTTCTGAAGACAGTAGTCAATCAAAACTAGATTAGTTAGTACTTAGGATTTATGCTTTTGAATTATTAAACTATATCTTAACACCATAAATTCATAACGTAAAAGTTAATTCATAAAAAGTAAAATTGAAACATTTGAAAGAATAATTCAGAAAATTTGAAAAGTGACCTACTTAATATTATATAACATTTAGCACATTTATTATCCATTAAAAGGAAACAAAAAGTCAAAAAGAGGGAAAAATATATTTAAAGAAGTAAC
The DNA here is from genome assembly GCA_025688845.1 of Cucumis hystrix. Lineage (NCBI taxonomy): Eukaryota > Viridiplantae > Streptophyta > Magnoliopsida > Cucurbitales > Cucurbitaceae > Cucumis > Cucumis hystrix. The sequence continues at coordinate 20,320,955 of CM046893.1, forward strand.
AAAAAGATAGTGTGTATATGAGATGAAGTCAAAGTTAGGAACTTATATTAATGATTAAGTAGTTAAAATAGTTTTTTAAAAAATTTAGGAATAATTAAAGAGGAGATTATTATTCTTTCTAAACCAATTCCAAGTTCTCTTTGCTTCCTCACCGTTACCATTCTCACCCGCTCGGTATTGTTATATTGACTAAGTGAATATGAGTTGTGTGTTTGAAATTTTCATCTAAAATTATTTTGATTCTCAAACTTTTCCATTTCTACATATGAAGGGATAAGAAAAATATCTTCTTTTTGACTTTAATTAATTATTAGAACATATACTTTCATATGCTCGCAATTTGCAAGACTTTTAGTTTGAATATTCATCAATTTTAGGAAGATTTATAAAAAAAAAGTATGCACTGAGATTACCCTTAGCTTTAAAAGTCAACGGTTTGATTTTCTAAACAAAAACTGATGAATTTGAACAAAAAAGTAAAACTAATAGAATTTGTCTAGAAATAAGAAGCGTCTAATACATTTATTATCCAGCTTTCAATTTTGTGTCTATTAGGTCTATAATTTTTTTATTTTCATACTAATAGCCTACTAATTAAACTTTAAAAATTGTATCCATGAGTTTTATGTCTAACATAGGTTAACTGGCTCTTAAAAAGTGTATAATTGGTACTTAAAATTTCAATTGAATTTGCATATCCCATCTCATGCAACAAAATTTTTGTTAATAAATTGGAACAATTTTAGGTAGAATATTTTGGTTGAGGTGAGTGTATTTAATATAATATTGTTCCTTCCTGAAGTTCTAATTATTGTAAAAGAATTGTCAATTCATGTTATATTTTGTGTTAAGTATGCGGTAGAGATTACAAATTTTTACAGACAAACAAGTTTCACTGAAAGTTCATATGAAAAGTGTCCATGTTCGTGTTGATTATCTAAAATAGGTACTTTTTTCGAGGCTTGCAAAAAAAATAGCAAAAAAATTTATGATAATAGAGTCCATATCACCACATTTTCTAAATTGTAAAAGTAGCAAATTTAAAAGCTGATAATCTTCTTATATTATTAATTACTTGTCATATTTTTTACATTTGCAATATGCAAAAAAAAAATGTCATAAACTATTTTTTTCTAAATGTTTTTGACTGATGCAATTTTTTTTCCAATAAAATAAGGCTAGAGATAACTGTGGAAAGCTCTCTCGATCTTTGTTGATCAAAGGTGGAAGAGTCTATTAATAACCACAGCGTTAAATGATAGGGTTATTAGGGTCTCCAGGATCATTCTGCATTATTTGAAACTCTCTTTTTTTAAAAAAACATATAAAAAGCCTATTAAATTCTACTTCAGAATATATAATAATCCATCTTCTTCATACAATTCTAAATTGAGATAACACGATTTCTTTCCTCAGCATATGTCAGAAATCTAAGATTATCTGTACATACCAAAAAGTAAATAGACGTATCATGGAACACAAAGTTCCAACTTAAATGAAGGAGAAGTCAATAGAGGTCAAATATTCATAAAAACATGCACGTGTCACAGCTTCAACATAAATAAATACACAATCCAAGTAATAAAGACCCCTTTAGGATGAAGGGGCCGGAGAAAAGCGGATCACAACTCACATGAGAACGAGAGGGTAGCATTGTAATGAAAACATCAGAAGCTTCTGCAACTTCACAAAAGTTGTTTCTTTAGTGGCAACTCCCATATCTGAGTAATTCTTCATTGTATTGCGGTTTCTAGTATGAAAAGAAATTATGCCACAGTCAATGTAAGTCAAACCAAGTCATTTTTTCAATGAAAGAGCAGCACAAGTCGTTTGCACAGAAAAAAAAAAATATCAGATGAAATCCACCTAGCTAGCTCTCATGTATGTTTCCCACTTGAAGGCTCATCACCATCCAACTATGAGCTTGTTTTTGGATCATTTGCAAAGATTAAATAAAAAGGTGAAGTGTTTGTAGGGACATAAAAACATAAAATTTGTCTTCGATCATCTTTTGGCTACCTTCAAGATTCAAATTGAGCAGGGCCAAATATAATTAGGTTATGTTATTTCTCAGTTACAAAATACTGGATACCAAATTATTCAGATATACTATTTAGACTTTCTAATCATTTGAAAAGAAATTGTTTTGATTAGAATACATATCTCAATCAACCATTAAAACTAACCCCAAAAGATTCATCAATAATTCATTACTGACATTTTCTAGAATAAGGACAGTTTAACAAAATTGTTATATAAGCGACTTTGAGTGGTATATTTAGATAGACTTTATGAAACAAGAAACATGAGAGTGAAAATGTGGTCGTCTTCTATGAAAAAAATTTAAGAATATTTTTATAGAGCTTTCACACATTGACCCAAGGTTCTATGTGTATATGACCTTAAATAGCACATATTTATCGTGGAATCAATGGAAATTTAAGAAGTAAAACATGTTGTGGAGGTCTCAACAGTAATTTTTTTTTTTTTTTAAAGAGATACAGATATGGATGGATCAGTAGTTGCACATGGACATCTCCACTAGGTGGACACCCCCGTAGCATGCTCATCTTTCCCACCAGATTAACCATAATAAACCAACAATAAAGTTGAAAGTAATGACCCATTTTTTGTTCTTTTGATTAAAAGAACAGATCTCCTTACATAAAGATTTGACATTGTCATAAGAATTCTGCCAGAGAAGTAGATTGCTAGTCCTGTTCCAAAGGTCTTGGGCAATGTCGCAGGTGATGAAAATGTGAGTTATGATTTCTGATGTGTTTTTGTAAAGATCGCACCGTCTCAGATTGAGATGTAATTTGGGAGACATTTTTTAAGATTGTCGACTGTGTTGATACATTCATAAAGGAGAGTCCATATATGAAGAACTTACATTTTTTTGGGTATGCTGGACTTCCAAAGATTGTTGAAAATGGAAGAGTTGCTATTATCAACGTCGAAATGAACATCAATCTGCCAAGCTCTTTTGACAGAAGCAACATTAAAAATTTGATCAGAATTCAGGGTCCTATAAGGGAATATCAGCACAACGATTATTTGTTGAGGCAGAGAGGAAATATTTCAACTCATTTATGTGCTGAAGATCAAGGCTTCTAAGGGGTCTTCTTGGATGGATATCCCAGTCCATAGTATTTTGGTTCCACATATCTTTCACACTACCATTTTGGAGATTTGAGAGGGCAAAAAGTCTAGGTTTAAATAAACCTAAAGGAGATTTTTCATTCCAAAGACCATTCCAAAAAGATATACCTTCACCATTGTTTAACTTCCAACGAGTATGTAATTGGAACCAATCCAACCTTTTAATTATAGAACTCCAAGGGGCTTTAAGATTGCTGAATTTGCTTTTATTTGGAATGTCTTTGATGCTTCCTTGGTCATATTTGGCGGAGATGAATCTTTTCCACAAAGGTTTTTGTTCATACATAAATCTCCAAAGCCACTTGCAAAGTAAAGCAAAATTTGTATCCATAATTTTATTTATTTCCAAATCTCCATTCTTCTTTGAGGATGTGACTTTAGCCCAATTTAGAAGATATATATTTTTGTCACCATTTGAGTTTCTCCAAAGAAAAGATCTCCAGGATTTTTCGATGTTGTTGCAGATGTCTTTAGGTGCTTTGAAATCGATAGCTGGTATGTAGGGAGACTAGCAAGGGAAGACTTTATAAGGCTGATTTTTCCTCCCTTAGAAATATGGGAGTATTTCTAGCATTTTCATCTATTTAGATTTTTGCTAATCTTTTCGGTGATGTTATCCTAGAAATTTACAAATGAAGGTTTGCCTCCTAACAAAATGCCTAAGTAATTCAACGGCAAGTGTTGTGTATTTATATCCCAAGATGCAACAATAGAATCTGCTCTGTTTGAATGTACATTGATGGGGGAGAGAGATGACTTTGTTAAGTTGATATTGAGGCCGGAAGCCGCTTCAAATAGAATGATAGCAACTTTGATATTGTTGATATATTCATCAATATCTTCAACAAATAGTAGAATATCGTATGCAAAGAATAAGTGGGTCAATTTGATATCGTTATTGATGATCCCTCCTTTAATTTTGCTTTTCTTTTCAAGATCAATTAGCATTCTACTCAAATAATCTATAGCCAGAAAAAATATGAAAGCTAAGGTGGTATCGGGTCCCCCTGTCGAATTCCTCTGTTTGGATGATTTTACCTCTTGGTCTGCCATTGATGAGAATGGAATATTGAACACTGGATATACAAGCCTTTATCCATCTTCTCCATTGTCTAGAATTTTCTTTTTCCTGAGCATAAAATCAATAAATCTCCAGTTTATCTTGTCGAAAGCTTTCTCAATGTCAAGTTTTATGACAAAGCCTTTGGTTTTCTTCACTTTCCAATAGTCCACAGTCTCTCATTTGCCTTAAGAACAGCATCAATAATTTGTCTCCTCTTCTCAAAGCCATTTGATACTCAGAGACCGTGTTCGACAGCACAGACTTGAGTCTTTCGGCTATATGTTTTTGCAATGAGCATATATAAGGTAGTGGTAAGGCTAATGGGACGGTAACCAGAAGCTGTGTTGCATTTGTCTTTCTTAGCTATAAGAGCAATGTAAGTTTCGTTGACAACTTTGTTGATGATTCCTTTAGTGTAGAAATCACTAAAAATATTCATGATGTCTGCTTTCATGAATTTCCATGAAAATTTCAAAAATTCCAAAGAGAACCCGTCCAAACCTGGAGCCTTATTGTTTTCAAAGGAGTTTATAATCTGCCACATTTTAGTCTCCGCTAAAGGTTGGCAAAGATAATTCTATTGTGCATCAGAGATGGGATTCCAATCAAGGTTGTCAACAAAGACTTTTTGTTGTATGTGGCTGGTATAAATTCCTTTGAAATGTTCAAGGAAGGCAGTTCTGATGTCCTCATCTTTGGTACATAGATCCCCACTGTTATTTTCAATATTTGTGATTAAGTTCCTTTTTTGACGAGCTATGCAGATCCTGTGAAAAAAAGCAGGATTTTCGCCACCTTCATTGTTTCAAATAGAATAAACCAAATTATGTAGCTATGCTTTGATGACAGTTCTTCTACAACTCTGAATTTCAGATAAGAGATTATTGGCTTCCAGTTTATCAATACTTTCCAATTCTTTTATCCAGGCTTTTTTATTTTCCTCGATCAGACCGTGCTTGTTTTTGCCCCAAGCTTTTATGGAAGAAGAGAGCTGCTTAAGTCTTTGCATAAAAGAGTATCCAAGATGACTGGGTTGGAGGGTGTTTCTCCACCAAAGGTCTATATTGTTTTTGAATTCAGCATCCTTAAGATGTATATTTGCAAATCTGAAAGGTGTGGACCTCCATCTAAGATTTGTGGTTTCAAGCACAACGAAAAAATGATCCGAGCTGACTCTGGTGAGAGACCAAGAGTAATGAGGAGCAAATAGAGCTTCCCAATCTGGAGAGTATGAAAACGATCGATCTTGGATAAAGTGGGATGAGTTCTGAGATTCGACCAAGTGAATTTTGCATTTGTGAGAGGAGGATCAATCAGAGAGCAACCTTCTATAAATGTGTTGAATTTTTTCATGCTGAATTTTACAGGATTTGTAGCTGATGTTTCAGTATCCCATCTAACAACATTGAAATCACCTCCCAGAATCCAAAGAGGAAGACATCTGGTTTTCAAATCATCAAGCTCATCCCACAATTTGTTTTGTCTCTTCTTTTTGCCAGGCCATAGATGGTGGATATCCACCAATTTGAGCCATTTGAGAATTGGATGTTAGCCGATATAGGGTAACTACCGTCAATCGAATTAACAATAGTATGTCTAAGATCATCCCACATAAGAATAATACCTCCAGATTTACCAAATGTCTTTTAAAAAATCCATTTAATGCTCAAAGAACTCCAAAGCGATTTGATGATTTTTTTAAAACAAGTTTGGGCTTAGTTTCAGTAAGAATAACAAAATCAGGGGAATAGGTAGAAATGATCGTTTTTATTTGAGCTCTTTTTGAGGGTGAGCTTATCCCTTTAACATTCCAAGAGAGCAATTTCATGGAGAAACATTTTGTCCCATTACAAACCGATCTTCATCAACATTCTCACAACTATCATTTGCATTAGTTACATGTTTATCAAATTCAGAAATAAAAGCTAGAGTCAAATTTAAATGATTTTCTTTAGCCATTCAATCAGCTTGCCTCTGAAAGCAGTTTCCTCCTGATTTTCCTCTGTGTTGATCAACTTTTCCTCTTCATAATCACTGGTCAGCATGGGTCTCACACTATCTTCCAAAATATCAGATTGTGAAGGGGACCAAGGAATTCGGGTGGAAAGATATTGGTCTGGGCTTGAAATAGTCTCTGCATAATGGGAGAATCATCAACTAATGGAGGAAGGAGGCCCAAGTCAACCACACGATTGATTTCTTTTAATCCTATTTTGGTTGTAGTTTTTTGCTCTTCTTTGATTTTCACAGTTTCACTATCGCCAGTTGATTCTAAAAGTGGGGCTTGATTTTGTGTTCCTTTTTTATTCTTTTATGCTTTATTCTGTTTGTCTTAGCCACGTGACATTTTTTAGAATAATCATTTGGGCTTCTGATTTTCAACGGTTTATATGGGGCCTTCCTTGGATCGAAAACAAAAGTTTTATTTCTAGGTGAGTGAAATGAAACTCTTCTCTTTGCTTTTCTTTTTTGTTGACAGCTGGAGGAACTTTCAAGACAAATCAATTTTCCTTTTTTCTTCTCTGACTTCTGATTTGATAAGCCAAAATTTTCCATCAACCTTTTGTCACCGTTGTCGCTGTCACCCTCATAATTCAAATTTGAATTTGAATTCCTGAATTTTTTTAATATTTTATGGAGTAACAACTTTCCAGCGAGGAACTTTTGCACGGTGAATTTCTTCCAAGATTTTCGATTGAAGAATTTTTGGTGAGACTGCCATATTGCCGATGTAGGTGTATTACTCTGATTTCATGTTGAGTTCGTTGAAGTGTTCTACTCTTTTCTAGAGAATGTACCATGATCCAGGGGATCTCTTTATGTGAACTATTTGCCATCTTCAGGAGCCACTGATTGAACGACGAAACTGTGATTGTCTTCATCCATAATGCTGATGGTAGCTGGAATGAAGCCAGAATAGTTATGTCTAACTTTTATCTGCGCCTCAATGAGATTTTTCTTTCACTTAGTTTCATGGGCTACGTCAATAAAACCTCTGCAGGCATCCCCTATTTGTATGAAAGTCTTCGTGCCCTATGTGTGCCAGGGTATGCCTCTGAAACTAACCCATCCCCCATAACTAGGAATGAGTTTTGGGACTGCATGCCCACAGTATTCCAGCCTTTTTTCTTACAAATGAGATGTGCTTTGCTGGAGTCTTTGAAAAATATGAGGGCTTTTTTAGCATGAAATGGCTTGAAGTTGATGTCAGTTTCAAGTTGTTCTTTGAGCTTGTCTATAATCTTAAACCAGTCATCATGAAAATAACGTCTAGTCAACACCACAACTCTATTCCAATCTATCTCTTCTTTGTTTTCTGTCCTTTGTACTTCTTTTGTTTTGCCAGTATGCTCTTTGTGTGAGATGGAAGAGATTCAGAATCAGAAGAAGTTTGAGATAGTACCTCTGCATATGATCGTTTTGGACTTTCTGTTTCTGAACTTGGGTTCGATGGAATGTGTGGGATATTCCTCCTTGGTTGTGTCACATAATGGGGCCTTTCTGTTTCTTCTTCTCTTTTTAGATTTAGCAAGTCAGCAAACTGGGCCCAACCGCTTTTGTCGGATCCTTTGGGGAGCAGAATAACACATTTGAGGCCTCTATCATCCACCCTAAAAATCTCAGATAAATAACCTTTTCTGTTATTTGTTTTTTGAACCCACATACAGTATTCAATGAACCTTCTTTCCTGGAAGAACCTTGTAGCGTGTGGAGTTTTGATCAATGTCTTGGATGTATCTCTAAGCCACTCCATGAAGTCAGGGGAAATGGCAATGGAAAAAGACTTTAGGGCCCATCTCAGTCATCAAAATCTTTAAGTCTCTAGACCTCTTGTCTAGAGAGATCACAAAATATCACTATAAGAAATCAAAACAATTACGACACCGAAAACAACGTCGGCGAAAGGTGCATCACCGTTGATCACCTTTCACCGATGCACGAAATGTTATGTCGCAGAAATTCTAAAATTAAATTTAATGCGTTCATTTTTCGAGACGCACACAATGGTACGTCGCGGTAAGTGACTTTCGCAACGCAGAGGAACAAGATGTCGCAAAAAGTCAAAAAATTAAATTTAATGCGTTCACTTTCCGCCACGCATAGAATGGTACATCGCGAAAAGTGACTTTCCTCAACGCACAAGAACCAAACATCGCGAAAAGTTTAAAATGAATTTAATATCTTTACTTTCCGCGACGTACAAGAACCAGACGTCGCGAAAAGTTGCAAATTTAAGTGACAATGGTCACCTTTCCGCGACATGTGACAGGTACACGTCGGGAAATGTTTAAATAATTAATTCATTATTTAACCTTTCTGCGACGGGGTTACTCGACGTCGGGGAAAGGGTCCTTCCCCAACGTGTTCAAAGACGTGGGGGAAAGTCCACTCTATTTATTCTCCCTTCAACACAGAACCGATTGCAAAATGAAAGGAAGAGAAAATCGGCCTAGAGAGAAGGAGAGGAAGAGATTCGTGCTGCCGTCCGTCCGTCTTCGCCGTCACCGTTGCCGCCAGCCGAAGTGACCTTGTCCCACTATTTCTCCTGTGTTACTATTCCTCGCTCTCTCTCTCTCCTTCCCTCTACTATCTCCATGTTTTCCTTCTCCGAATCGCTCATCTCCCTCTCTCATTCCTTGCACTTTCTCTCTTTCCCTTCTCTGAATCGCTCATCTCCGTCCGTTTTTCTATCCAATTTCATTCTCCAAAAACGATTAATCGCTTGGAAATAGACTAATTTATTAACAACATCAACCATATATGACAAAGACATAAATAATGGAAGAATTTAGTGGGTTTCTTTTCATATATAAATAAAATAATTATTTAAAAAATATATATTTAAAGCCTTCCGCAACGCACACGTCGCGAAAGCCTTTTGCAATGTGCTGCAGTGTGCGTTGGGAAAATTTTCCCCGTCGTTGACGTGAGCTATGTCGGGGAAAGTATCCCGACGTGCCTGCCGACGTCGTCCTCGACGTCGCAGTAACCTTCCCCGACGTTGGTAAGGGTTTTTTGGTGACGTATTGCTACGTCGAAAAAACTCTTATTTCTTGTAGTGTATTTCTTTTCGATAAAGCATGTTCACAAGAGATTTCTATAGTAAGCCATAGCAAAGAGGGGAGAAGAGAGTGAAAAGTGTTGGAATTTATGTCCTAAAACTCGTAGTTTGTATTCAAAATTCTGTTAAATAAAATCGTCTTATTGATACTATAATCTGAAAGCCAATAAACTAATGTTCCAAAGCTATTATGTAGACTTGAACTTTATGTACAGACATAAAAGTGGATCAAGTTTGAGTCATAGCCTAAATGGTCTATAGTATATGGATAAGGTTGGGCGCCTTATTCGGGAGATACTATTGATGCGGCCAACTTTGTAGTTAGTACAAACGAAGTGATCCTACATCGTTCATGTAGAGACATGGAAGTGGGGGCATCCTATCTAAAGAGTTTACATCAGACTGGAACCATGAGATAGTCGCTTTTAAGTTATAACACCGTTAACTTTGTAAAACTGACTATTTCGTTTATAGATATCCAATGTAACTTAATCTTAATCCTGAGCTAACTATGAACTTCTGTTCACACGAAATTATCCTTAGATCTGCATAAATGAGGGCAGCTCAATGGCGCTGGCCCATCAAGCCTCCCATTTCAGGGGTAAGATCGGGTGGATAGCTAGGGACATAGGGTACAAGACGGAATTCACTCTTACCCACTCTAGGGTTAGTAGATAGGTTGTTCCCTTAAGGGCTGAATCCAGGTCTTGAACAAGGGGCCCCACCCTCCCATTGGCCCCAGAGGGATTCGGTTTAAAGGTTGGACATTAAACCAATTGTTCAATAGTGGATCAGTGGGACTTAAGGAGAAAAGATATAATCTCGAGGGTAAAACGATACTTTGACCCAGCTGAGATTATGAACAACCTGTGAAAGATTAAAGATTAACTTACTTATTATGGTCATATCACATGAACACAAATATATCTATAGTGAGGGGAGTGCAGCTACGGGACTTTAGTGGAATGACCCGTTAGTTAACGAAGGTTTATTAACTCGGTCTAAAGAGTTTAGCTAGTTAATCTCGGATCGTTGGAGCCCATGATCTATAGGTCCATTAGGTTCCCCCGCTAGCTCATAAAAAATCAACTTAGAACATTTTGATGGAATAATTCGAATTGTTCGAATTAGGTAAAGAGAGAGAAACTGATAAATATATATGATATAGTCATCGGTTATAACTTAAGATAGAGCTTCATGTTTAAATTTGATTTAAATATGAATATGGATTCATATTTGGAAGCTCGAAATTGATGAAAAATGTCAAAGAAGTAAAAAAGTCAAAATGTTGACTTTTGACTTTGAAAAATCAAACTTTGACCGACTTTATATTCAAATGTGATTTGAATTTTGGAGAAATGAATACGGATTCATGCTTGGGAGGTTGAAATTAGTCAAAATTAGTCAAAACGGACAAAATGGTTAAAAGTCAAAATGTTGACTTTGGACTTGAAAACTTTGAATTTGATTTAAATGTTGAATTACCATATTGTCCTTAGACTAATTTAAATAATAACACTTGTTGAGATTTAGCAAGTTTATCACTTGCATGTTGCATGCAAGTAGCTTATTGCATGCAAGACACCTATCCCACTAAGAATGTCAAGTGGTGAGATAGGGAAGCTCTTGCATGTAGTTTGCTTGTAAACAAGTTTTATGAAAAGATGAAATGACTCTTGGATTTGAAATTGAAAATTAATGTTGTAATTGAGAATTACAAAATAAAACCAAGAACTCTTTTCATTTGAGTTTGAATTTTGGAACATCAAAAACAAAAAAAAAAACCTAAAGGTTAGGTTCCTCCAAAGAATCTCATCTCTCTCTATTTCCTCCACCATTTTTGAGTCCCACAACTCTATTCTAAGTCCGGAGAATAGCGGGTCAACGCTAGTGGTAGTCCCGACTTCAATTTCGTGAGGAGATTCATGAAAAACACGTGAGAAGATTACAAGAAAAGAAAATCATCAAAGGTGAGTTTTTTCTTTTAATCCTATCTTTGTTATTTTAGGGTTTTTTATGCATGTTAATCACTAAACTCGTTTAGTTGCAATTAGAGTAAAAATTTGATCTTTATTCCGCTGCGCATGTCTACCGTTTCCATCAAAAAGTCAAGGAAAAAGGAAGGAAAATAAGTACCTGATTGGTTAGGAAAATAAATGAAGTGGAGAGGAACTCAATAGTTGGGGATGATTAATATTGGATTTTTATCTTGATGCTAGTGGAAGATGAACCGTTGGCATGTGGTCGGCCAGTGGTGGCCACAGGCGGCGTTGGTGATGGATGGATGGGTTGGAGTGGAGAGACAAAAATGAGAGAGAGAGCCCATGGTTCCAAGTTTCTTATTCTTTAGGTTTGGAGCACTTTCCCTCAACCATAATTATTATTCCACGTTGAAAATGAAAATTACTTTCTTTAAATTAAATTGGATTGTTGTCCTACCGCACTATCCCTTAATTCAAATAAAAAGATAGATGTTTAAGTTTATATTTCTTTTTTTTTTTTTTTTGCTCGGATAGAAAATTTATTATTCACTACAAGAAATCAGACTTTTCCTGACGCACAGAAAATTGTCGGGAAAGCAAACGTCGGTAGAAGATGGTTTCTACCGATGCACGAATACAGACGTCGGGGGACACCATTTTTTCTTACGCATATCAATGCACCTCGGGACTACCCGTAATAATTAATTATACCATCAGATTTCCTTCGACGTGATGTCAGAAACATCGGTAAAAAGGATACCTATTCCCGACGCATCCCTTACAGCGTCGAGAATATGCAAGTTCTCTCTATGTTCACAGTGTCGCGTCGGAGGAGGGGCAAATCATTAATTGTACCATTTTTCCTTCCTCCGACGTGATGTCAGACACTTCAGAAAAATGGTTACCTATTTTCAATGAATCATTAATGGCATCGGGAATATGATGACTATTCCCGACGTATTCGAGAAGCGTCGAGAGTTCTCCTTTCATTAAACTCACCTCTTTTACAGAATCTACAGAGAAAAGAGAAAGAAAAACAAGAGAGAGGGAGACCGAGAAGAAGAAGAGGAGATTCATCACCATCGGTGCCCGCCACTCGTCGCCATTTCGTCGTCATCTTTCGCCGTCGCCGTCGCATATCGATATATATTAGTTTGATGTGATTTTTTTTTATTTAGATTATAAATTATTATTTAAATTAGAAATTTGGCTTTTGAATTAGTTTTTGTTTTAGGAATAGGATTTTGAATTATGTTTTGAATTAAATTATGTTTTAGGAATAATATTATGTTTTAGGAGGGGATTAGAATAGTTGAATTGATGTGTTTATGTATATCTTTAAATTGATTTAAGATGTAAATTACACATGCCCTTCAAATTTACGTATACTCTACGTAGAAAAAACTTCTATATTATTTCACATCATCTACATTGTATTTTGTACATGTGAAAAGAGAAATAGTATTGTTGTAATTTTGGGATTGTTGGAATGAAAGTTGGTGATAATTAAGATGAACATATGAAAAAAATAAGTGAATGTATATTAAGTTATTATATGTATTTTAAATGCGTAATGTTTATTTAGTTGATGAAATTGTATTGTTGAAATACAAAAATATTTATTGAGAATATATCATCCAAGTGAATATTTTCGTATTTATACGATTAGGGGTACAACAATGTAATTCAATACTTATATATGTGTTTTGAAATAACACCATTTAAATTTAATTACATAATGGACATGTGTATATATACTAATTAGATTTAGAAACTAATAACATATTTAAAAAACTAAAAAAATTCAATAATCTAATGGGAATAAATACACCTCCAAACATAAATTAACAGGACATCTAGAAGAAAATTAAATTTATTATTTATTACATTAGTTGAACTGAGAAAAAAAATATCTTTTATTAGGAGAAGAATCGTAAAAATTGAGAGAGATTTTTTAAAAATGAAATTAAACTATATTAAAATTTTGAACTTGAGTCGGACACATGAAGGACCATGAGTGGAGATCTTGCGGTATGTATTTTTGAACTTTAACATTGTCTATTTTGCATTATTAGCATTATATATATCTAAATTTAATTTTTTTTTGTCCTGGTAGGTGTGAACCGGTTTAGTATGGCGTATGCGGTTTTCTTATTTTAATTTTCTTTTTCATGTCACTTTTTTAACAAATTTGAATCTATGTTCGTGTGACGTTTATCTAATTATAATACAATTTTGATTTGGATATATTATTTACTATTTTGGTTGTTCGATTTTTATTCAAATTAAATCGAAATCGAAATAGAATTCAATAAAAACTAAAATTGAAACAAAAAAATTAAAAATTAAACAAAATAAAAAGAAAATAATAATAATAATGTAAAAAAAAAACTTTAGATACTATTCCCGACGCATGCAATGCGTAAAAAAAAAGGTCATCCCCGACGCATGTAAGATGGCGTTGGGGAAAAATTTCACGACGTATCGTCGGGAAACACCTTCTCCCAACGTGACGAGAACGTCAATAGAGTCCTATAGGTTACCCGATGCATTAGCGACGTCGACGGACGTCGGGAGAAATGAATTACCGATGTAGTTTTATGGTGCGTCCGGAATGGATCTCCCAACACAATTTTACCGACGTCCTTTTCGACGTTGAAGAAAACGTCGAAAAAGAGTTTTACGACATTTTTCGTAATCTTCCCCGACGCGGTAACTCGTCGGGAATATACAAGTTCTTGTAGTGATTATTATTATTATTTTATTAAAATGCTACAATTAAAAATATGTTAATAGTAATGATTATTATTCTTGTTCCGAGGGTTATAAATATTGTAATCATTTTATGGTTCGAATGTTATGCTTTTAATATGCTAACCACTATCGATATAAAATTAAATTTAGATCTAAAACTATTTTTCTTTTCTATAAATTAAATTTGAGAAAAAGATTTTGGTAGGGTGTGACTTTTCTCCTTTTTTTTTTTCAAACTTTTGAATCATTTCTCTTAGCAACATATTTTTTTTATTTCATTCCTTTCTTCGGCAAGTGCATACTTGGTTTGGAAAGTAGTGTTAACCTTGACGAACAATTAACACATGCGATTTAGCACTGAGGTCGAGCTGAATTTTACTTTAAAAGCAGTGGTTTTCACCTACACAACAACTATCGATATTTGAGAAAACAAATTAATGAAAAAGGGGAAAGAATATGTTGGGACAATGATAATTTTATCTTTCCATGATGGAGATTCAATTAGTGAGAACAACGAATTTGAAAACTTTTAAATCGGTTTGGTGATGGCAAGCCAACAAGATGCTAAAGAAAAAGGAAATCTTAAAAAAAAAATGGTTTAATATGCATCCTTCTATGCATGTCTACCTCTCTTACATTTCAATAATCTCTTACGTTGTGTTGTTACTCTCGATTCCAATAATTTATGTTATAGGTTTGATTTGTTTAGTTGGAAATTTGAATAGTTGGTTGTTTTACTTATTAATTATAATAATAATTAGCTTTGCAACAGTAATGCACTCTCAATATGCTTTGATTACAAAAATTTGATTTGTTGTATTACTTTAATTAATTAGGTATAGTATAATGGTATAATTTCAATTGGATTCTAAAACCACTAAAAATCTTTTAATTCAACCCGTGAAATAAAATTAAATGATTTTATTAATTGTTTAAAAGATGTATATTTTTATGAAGTAAAATAATTGGAGAAACTTTGGATTGATTAAATACACCCATTGAATAACAAATTTGATTAATAGTAAGATATAGATTTTCCGTTTTTAATTAGCGTTTGCATGTGAATTTATTATATATTTATAATTTTAAGTATATATCATAGCGAAATTGGACTTTGAACTTAAATTACATGAAATAATATTGTATTTTTAAATTAATTGCAAGTAGGAAATCTGATAATTAGGACTCAGTAGTCAAAGATTAAACAATACAAAATCAAATTATTAATTAAATAGAATAAGTATAAAAGAAAAGAAAAAAGACAACTTCATCCACTCTTGTGCAGAGGCTTATTTTTGCTCAAACGAATTTCAAATGAAAAAAACAAAGGAAACAAATTTCTTCTCCATCATGAATTCGAATCTCAGTTGGGTCGGCTGCAAATCTTACGAATCTCACCTTGTGATCCAGTGAGCGGTTGAATGTCGCCCATTTTAATCATAGATGTCACAAAATCATGTTCAAAGGCATCACTGTCATCGCTGTAGAGTTCAACCAATGAATCAGTGGATCCGCCGTCATGGAGAACTTGATCGGACCGAAGCAAAGCCTTCTTCTCCAAGAGGTTTTTGTAGTAGTAATTGTCAAAAAGCTTTGGGGTTCTGAAGTCTAAAGGGGCACGATTGTCATCTCCTCCATTCGTTGGGCAAGTCCTTTGTCTCTCTTCAACAAACGACTCGTCAATGTTGGTCTCGTTGTATATACGGTTCTTGAAAAACAAACATCTTGCTTGTCCAATTGTGTGAGCTCCTACATTATATTTTACATTCAATAAAGTATGATACGATTAGTACAAGAGATCATATGTTACAAACAACATCATGGTTGATATATATATATAGTACCAGATAAGGCAACCAAGTCTCGTGGGGAGAGGCCTTTCGTGTTGAATCGGTTGATAAGGGTGTCAAGAGTTGAGGTTGGCGGAGGAATAGCACCAGTGACATCAGAGAAGCTGGCTGTTTTAGAATCTCTTCTTCCTAATTTTACCTTCCAACTTGGCCCTCCAAGCTGTAATAATTAATTGGTAAAAGTTATAAGTCAACATCATCAAGTACTCAAACTAAAACAAGTTATGTAATGTACAAAGTTTTGATAATTAAGCTGGCATAATCAACAAATTAGTAACTCACCGCTACAACAGAGTCACGAGCAGAAAGAGTCAAAACATCAGCACATGAGACAACACCAGGACAAATTTTTTCTACATTTTTCTTTATGCTCTCAATCACGTCAAAACCTCTAACAGATCTATTGTTGGGAGCTGCTGTTTGCTCTCCTGTAAACGTGGGAGTATCTTCCAAAAGAATCGATCCATCGCAACCCTGAAAGATAATAATATTATTTCCATATAAAATGAAAACAAATTAAATGAAAGAAAAAGTATACATATATATGTTACAATGACATGAAAATGCAATAAAATAATAGAAAAATTAAAAGTATATATATATAATATATTTTTAAAAAGATATAGATTGTACATACATTAACAAAGCAGTCGTGAAAATGAAGGCGAAGAAGTGAAGCGCCCATGCGTGCTTCCTTAGCCACAGCAGAGTGAATACCAGCTCTAACCATGTTAAGGAGCTTGGGACAACTCTTATAGTAAAAGTTAGTAGAGAGCTGAGCTGAAGAGTTCTCGGTAAACATGACCAACAATACTAATACTAAAGTCAAAATCATTTTGTTACAAGAAGAAGTTGTAATAATAGTCATATAGATTTGCAAAAACAGATTATCAAAGAGAAAGAGATGACGGGGGATTGAAGTTTGAAGAAAGAAGAGAAGGGATATTTGTACATAAGAAGGAGAGAAGTGGGAGGTATTAAAAGATTGTAGAAATCAAATTTGGTTAGTAGATGGCCTAAAACTTCAAAGAAGACCCAGTAAAATTGTTGGTATATCCTTGAAGAAATTTCCAAAATCTTAATTGTTTAATCATAAAAGAACACTTAAAATACAAGCTAAGGTTTGGATGGGGAGAAGAAACCCTTTTTTTTTTTTTTTTGTATATTTTGAATGGATTAGTTGCAAAGGGCAGGTGGATTTATGCTTAATCAATTATTTGATTAAATTATAAGTCAAATTTGAAGGGTTTATTTAGATATTAATTTTTCGAACTATTTTGAATAGTTTCTTCATGGTATATTAAGTTAATTCATTTAATCTAGTTTTTTGTTTTTTTTGTATTTTCATAAATTTGATGAATAAATTTACTATAGTGTGGCACATGCATAACAAAATTCATATAACATAAAAGAGAGAATATTTATTCAGTAAAGAGTTGAATATTTTCTAAAAAAGTTTTGTTTTTCTAATTCTTTTTTTTTTAAGAAATATCAAGTGGACATATTACAATTTAATAAACTCTTTGTTAGTACTAAGAAAAGCTGCCATCATTGGGTATGTGGATTATTAATAAAGCAAAGCCACCTTGGAAATTCCAACCTTTTCTGTTTATCTATTCATTTGAAACAATTCAAACATTATTTAGTTGTTAGTCTCTCAAGTTTTCAAATTTTATTATATTTCTTCAAAAAAAAAAAACAATTTTATTGTATATCTTAAATTGAATTTAATCATAGTTTTGAACTTCCTTTTGTGATCATTTACCAGGAGATTCTAGCTTTAACCTATTTTTTCTTAAATTTTGATTTTATATTAACTGTATGATGATTTTCTTTTCTTTGGAGTTGTTTCTACGAATTTTAATTACTTGTAATATATCAAAAAATATATACTAGAAGGTCCACATATACACACACAAACACACGGAAAAACCAATTGAAGAATGAATATTCATTCTTGAATTTGTGAGAAAATTCTCAAAATGTAAATGAAAGAAAGGGTCAAAGTTATCTTTTGTCTAACGGATCCTACTCATTAAATATTAAATATTGGTGTTGAGGAAATATTTTTGATACTCTTAATACAAAAGTTTTCACACCATACTTCTTCTGGAAGTCTCCTTTTTTATTTATTATTTTTGGTATTTGTCAAAATATAGGATCTTATTTAATTTCTTCCTTATTGCTCCTCCTTTTTTCTTTAGATGTCAATATGTAACTTTTCCTTTACCTCTTTGTATACTCAAGTCTGTACTTACGTCTATTTATTTTGTATTTTATTAACCAAAAGTTTTTCACAAAAAGGACATTTTAGGATATTAATTGACAAAATTATATCAATAATACATTTTTCCAAATTAATTACCAAAATATCGTTGTTTTTATTTTTTATTTTTCTCTTTCGACTCGTCCTATGAGGTTTTAAATTTTTTTCTCTTTCATAGGGTGAGTCTAGACTTAGGCCCTTTATATTTCTTTTTCCATTTTTTATTTCATTTTCACGCCATTTAATTTACTTTTAAAATAATATCTTTTTTAATTAATTTTTATTTTATATAACAAGAAAATTTTATTTTTTACCTAAGTTAAATTCTAATTTTTTTAATTTAATATCCATTTAATTTTTTCTTTTTCATGAAATAATATTATTTGTCTACGACATATATTGTGTCTTTGCGAACTGTCTCCCCTGAGCTATCTGAAAACTCAAACGGGGTGGCCTTGAACGTTGTTTTGTCTCGAGTGAGGCCATCTCTCAGTTGCATGGCCGAGATCATTCTCAATCATTTGGGTTGGCGAAGGTTTGTCTGACAATGGTGGGGATAGACCTAGTGATCACTAGACATTTGGCTGAAGGCATTAGGATACCTAATGTTCAAGGAAGAATTCCATTCTAAGTACTACATCAAAGTCGTCCATACCTACAACCACGAAGTCTATTGGACTGCTCCATCCTTCCAACTGTATCACCGTTCGTTTCACTAGTCCGACAAAGGGTAAAGCTGTAGAATTCACGACCTTCATTTTTTTTCTATAACTTTCTTCCAATGAAGGTTCAGTCTTCTGGCTTCTGCCACCGTTATGAAATTGTGAGTTATCTCAGAGTCGACCATAGTGCTCTTTGCTTGCTTCCGATTGACCCAAGTGTCAACATATATTAGACCCCTTTTCGCACGTTTACTTGTCTCTCCCACTTTCTTCGACAAAGAATCTCATGGCCCCCACTCTAGGATTCTCAACTTCCTCTACTTGACCAACTTCCTTCCCTGATTTACTCAACTTGTCATTCGAGTCTGAAGCTAAAGAGGCCTGAAAGGCATAAAAGACCAATTTATTCGGACATTCCGTAGCCCGATGTAACTCATTACATATGTAGCAACTTAGTGGACGATTTTATTTGTTTGGGTTATTGTGTCCTCGCCAGGTGTTTTCCGTGTTGGGTTGGGAAGGCTTGTAGTCTCTACCGAGACGTCTGTCTTCACCGACAACTTTGGGAGAATTCGATAGGCTATTTCTATCTCTTCCAGGTGAAGAGCTTTGATGACGTCTCATATCTTGAGAGTCACTAGAGAGATTGAACAAACGTTTAGCTGCTACATAGGCTGATGTGTGAGGTCTTGAACTCTCTGCTCATATAGCTTAGTCCTTGCCCACGACTTCAGCCCTTCAACAAAACTGAAGATTTTTTCATTTTTAGACATACCACATATGTCTAACATCAGCCCTGCGAATTGTTTCACATACTCACGAATGGTGCCATTGTGTTTTAATTCACGTACTTTCCACTGAGCCAGAATTTCAACATTCTAAAAAAAAAACTGCGAGTGAAGTTCTTTCTTTAAGTTGTCCCAGGTGTCTATTGTGAAACGTCCTTCCTAAATGTCAACATACCAGGACCTCCACTGTAACTTTGCATCTTCAGATAGATGCATGGTCACCAGTGTCACTTTGGCTTCTTCTGTAATGATATTTGTGGCCTTGAAGTACTGCTCGATATCAAATATAAAATTTTCTAGTGCCTTTGCATCTCTTATCTCACAGAAGGGCTTGGGTTAAGGGATTTTTATTCTACCAATTGGAATTGCCTCTCCAGTGGAGCTTGGTTTGCCAATGCTCACATTGTAAGGTTCACCTTCGTGTTCACCTCTGTGATTGCATTCCTAACTACATCGAGGGTGACTGGAAAATCCTTTGTCATTCCATTTATCATTTCCAACATATTCTTGTGGAAGTTATCTAGCTCAATAACTCGTTCTTCCATATGGGCAGCAAAGCCCAATGAACTGTCCCCACGCTCGTAGGTGACGTTTCCAATTCTCACAATTTAATACTCTAGAGTGTCAACTATAGTCAACAAATCTTGTATGGTAATCCGTCCAGACGATCGGACACCACATCAACAACACTGGCTTTCTTGGAAATTTCATTAAGCCGAGTTTGTAAGGAACGAATGGAATCATGAAGTTTCACCAAGTTGAGCTTATGCTCTTCGATTTCTACTAATCGTTCATTCTGGGTCTTGCCATCTGTTTTGTGGTCGACATCTTTCTGTCTCAACTGTCAATTAGTCAATTTGGCTTTGATACCACTTGTCACATTCGTACCCTTTCAACCTCGAAACGGACGATTGTGCAGCACTTGTTCAAACTGGATGAACAAGTTAGTCGATTGAAATTCAAAAACAGCATACAAACTCGCGGTATGAATCAACCTCCCGTCAAGTTCTTGAGAAATCTTTTAGAAAACGTGACAGAGAAAGAAATTCATTAAAATTGGCGTTACAATATATATTGAAAACTGTCAGTTGCAAGGAAAAATGTTTGCTTGTAAAGATGCGACAATGCTTGGGCGGGGATTCAACTACTATGCTTCCCCTATAGTACATTTTTTACTTTTTTAGTTCTGGTAGACTTGCATATGAAAAAGCCAAAATGTCACATTATAGATTTATTACATGAAAACAAAAGCAACTAGCTAAACTAAACATAAGACATAAAGAAGATAAATCGGAGGTATTTGAGCATACAGCCATAGGCCTGACCGTGACATCAAATACCCGTTCTATCTCTAACTGTTTTTTAATTGTTATCTACTTTTCTATCGAAACCAAATCAAATTTAGAAAGATAAAAGAATTGCTTTTTAAGTAGATTTTTTTTTTTTAGAATTTGACTTGTAATTTAACTAATGTATTTTAGAAAAATGCAAATCATTGAAAGATATTGAGAAAAAATAGACTTAATTTTAAAAATCAAATGAAACTATAGCTACATTTGGTAACCATTTTTTTTATTATTTTTTTTAAAGGAGATTTTTAAAATTAATAGAATTGACAAACTATTTACGGTCCATAGTAAAATTTTAATTCCAGCCCAAAATGGACAACTAAAATTTTAGGGTCTTTAACTCATATAGCCTAAAATTGTATACTATATTACAAGATTGACCTAAATTTCCCAAATTTTTCAGAAATGTACTAAATTGACTAATATTTTACATAAATATAAGGTCCAAATGACTAACTTACCCATATTCATTATTGATAATATATTAAAAAATAGAAAAAAGAAAAAGAAAAGTTGACCATGATTAATATTTGCATTTATTAGATATTCTATGTAAATATAGTAAGTGAATAATTCTATTACGGTAATATTATAATAAAATTTTGTTCTTCATTAATTTTATTTGGGTTATTTTGTTCAAAAAATCTTCCCTCTACATCTCTCTCACTCCGTTCATTCTTTCTTTCATTTTGCATTGTTTTTTTATATATTCCACCTAAGTATATTATATATTGAATAATAAGGTGTATATTATAAATGAAATGTTCTTTTATCAATTTGTTTATAGAAGGTGGACTAACAAGGAGAGAAATCAGGGATGTGGGTTACGGTTTAGAATTTTTTTATTTTTAAAAAAGGTAAAAGTTTCATTCTTCGAATACGTTGAATATTGATTCCAAATTTTTCACAAAAAATGCCGAATAATAGAAGATTGGGGAAAATATAAACGATGAAGAAGAAGACTATTAGTGGCTGACTGGTATAGTGATCTTTCGAAAAAATTTGCCAAAAATTTAAGGTTAGTAAGAATTTATATTTCATATTCGAAATACATTAGGGTATATTGAGTACATTGAAGATAACATCATTTATGTATTATTGAATATATAAAGTAGTATATATGTAACAAATCACATAAAATATATGTGTTATGCAGTAGTATATATGTAAGAATTAAGAAAAATACTGATCGGATACATAATCTATATATACAGTGGTATATAAATGTAGTAAGAAAAAATCACAAAACATGAAGAAAAAAAAATATGTGTATGTATTATTGAATATATGCAATAGTATATACGTAAAAAATCACAAAACATAAGTAAATTATTCAGTAGCATATATGTAAGAAATAAAAAAATACTGAATGTATATATAATACGTGTATATATTGGTATATATACGTAATAAGAAAAAATCATATAACATAAAAAATAATACGTGTATGTATTATTGAATATATGCACTAGTATATATGTGACAAATCACAAAAGAAATGATAAGAACTCCTTGCAGGCGCTGGAAGAAATTTATAAGATTCTTAATATGGTGATGAAAATAATTATATAAGTTTATATTTAATTATTACATTATTCCATATTAGAAAATATTTCATTTTATATTAAAAAATAAACTATTTCCATAATAAACTATACATTAATTAGTAGCATAAATAAGGAAGTTATCATTTACTTAATAAATTTGTGTTTAACATGAATAAGGAAATAATTTGAAAATAATTTCAAAAATCATATATAATAAATAATGAAAATAAGGTTAAAATTGTCCTAAAAATATACGAAATAATTTAGTTTAGGACATTTGTGAAAATTCGTATTAAATTTAGGCATTTTTTTCTAAATCTTTCAAAATTTTAAGCCAAGCCCAAAGTATCCATGTTTTTTTTTGCTATAGAATGTAAATATTTTTTCATTTTCTTCTATTTATGTAAATTTCTCTTTTTTAAAATTAACTTAATTTCTCTCAATTTCTTAACTATGATTTTAAATGAGTTGAATTCTTATTTTTTTGGTCAAATTTTACAAACAAAAACAATTTTTTTTTTCTAGCTTTCAAAACTTGACTTATTCTTTTTAAAAAAATATTTGTAAAAAGTTAGATAACAAATAAAGAAATTTGGAATAAAATAAGTGTTTATAGACTTTATTTTTTAAAAAAACCAAATAATCATCGAACAATATCTACCTTATTTTAGTTTACAATACTTACGGATAATTCTACTTTTAAAATAATATATGTCATTTGCTAATCCTTTGTTCTATTTCAAACATATATTTTCAAGCAGTAAATGAGATGTTTTCAAATATGACAAAATTAGCCAACTTATTTATAAATATAATTTTTTTTATTATTTATCAAGAATAGAAAGTAAAATTTTGTTTTAATTTATAAGTATTTTTTATTAGCTTGTTATTTAAAGAGACGCTTGGAAAAATAACAAAAAAAATTATGATAATAGGACTATGTCACTACATTTTTTTTATAGTCCTTTGATAGTTCTTTAATAACCGTCATATAACTATCTGATATCATTAATTTTGTCATATTTACAATATGCAAAAAAAAAGGAGAATTTTTAAAAAGAGTAGGTTTTACAAAATATTTACAACTTATAGCAAATTCTATCACTGATAGTCATTGATATGCTATAGTGATAGAATCTAAAATTTTGTTATAGCTTATAAATATTTTAATTTGTTTTGTTATTTTTAAAAATGTAAAAAAAAAAAAGGTGTTGTAGACAGTTTTTTTCTAAATGTTTTTATCATCTAATGCACTTTTTCTTACTTCAAAATATTTTCAAAATAAATAAATAATGATTAGAAAAAAGATTGTAAGCAATCAGAGTAGGTTGTACAAGGCAATTAGTAACCGTTTGAAGAAAGAAAAGAATGCTTAATAATCAAGTCAATTAATAAAATTAATCTAATTTCATCCTAATTAAAATTATTAATTTATTTTTATATGCCAAATGTATTCTTAATTCCTTTTTATGATCATTGAAGATGGATATTGAACTCCAGAGAATCAATTTCCTCGAGAAAATCAAACTCCTAAATTTTATTGATTATGTTGTCGGATTTTATAAAAACGATATGCTTTTTAGAAATAGATATAGAACAATTTTGAAAGTCTTAAAGTAATTTAATTTAATAATAAAACTTTAACGTTTCCTTTTTATTAAAAAACAAATAAATTTAATTTATTTCTCAATTTCTCTTTTCCTCTTTTCTTATCATATTTTCTCTTCTTCACCAAGATATATATTTTTTTACCTCTTTTCTTTAACCAAAATAGAACAATAACTTTTACAAATTTTAAAAACCCTAAATTATAAACTTTCAATTCAACTCATTAAAGTTGAATACAATAACTAATTTAATTTTGATAAACTCACTTATTTTAATCTAATTATAATTACAACAGTTAACTTTTAGAAAAGTAATATTGTATTATTGATGAATAAAAAGTAAATAATTAGAAAAAAAAAATAAAGACTTAAAAATACTATTGATGAATATTGTGTTTTCTGAACCCATTAACGAGTGTCCAAATTTCGTGCTTCGTGAAAAATAGTTTTTTCTTGATGTCCATCAAGATATCATTTTTCTTGATGGGTCTTGCCCATGATATTATCATAAACCCAAAATTATAATTTTTTTTCTGGGCAATGTCCATCAAGATATCATTTTTCTTGATGGTCTTTGTCCATGATTTTTTTTTTTATCTTTGTCCATCAAGAAAGTCTAGACCTATCAAGAAAATTTTAAACGCATCAAGAAATCCAAAACAAGTATATTAATTTTTTTTCGATGTTGGCCATTGCAAATCAAGAAAATTCATCCTTTGATAGACCTCGTCTATTAAGAAAACCTAACTAACTTGATGGGCATTGCCAATTAACTAATATATTATGTATGATGTTTATTGTCCATCGAAAAATAGTTTTCTTGACTTTTGTGAACCATCAACAAACCTAAGGGAACTTTGCCATCAAGAAAATCAAGAATCCATATTTTTTTTTACTTTTTTTAGTATTTCTTTAACAAAATTAGGGGATTTTTTTTACGTACATGACCGTCAAGATAAACATTGTATCAAGAAAAATATTTTTCTTGATGGTCCTTTGCGATGACCATCAAGAAATCAAAATCTGCATGCGTCAAGAAAGACCAAATTTGTAGTAGTGTAAATTTACACGTGTAAAGTTTTAAGCTGGAGCTGACAAATTGCGAAGAATTTAAGCATGGCTAAGATAGTTTCAGTCACGCAACGTGCCCACGCAAAAAAAAAAAAAAAAACATCGATAGAAGCTTTGCCCACCTTTCTCTATGTCGGCAAAGACGAAAATTCTTGTAGTAAAACCTGAAAAGAGGAAGAAAAAAAATGTTGGTAGTTTCAGATCTGAGGGAAGCCAACAAGACGGCGAGGGAGGCAAGGCACCAAAGTTTAGCATTGCCAAGGAAGTGATGGTGGAGAAGGACCTCTTTCCTTTCAATGGGGCCCTCCAAGTGGTTATGGATGCCCCAATTAAGGCATTTGGATGGAGGAAATTCTGAGGGACTTCCAAGATTCAGCTGAAGGTTGTCAGAAATTTCTACGCATTAGATTACAATCACTACAAGAAATTCTGGATCAACCAACGCAGCTTAAGACTATTGGGAGATAGGCATCTCCCGACACAATAATAGGAGCATCGTGAGATATAGTATCTCCCAACCCCTAGCATCTGCATCAGATGTTATTTACCATTTCCCGACATTGTGTTGTGAGGTGCCAGGAGATCGAGGCTAACTCCCGATGACAACAGAAAAGCGTCGGGAGTTGTAGGGTAACTGTCGATGCCACTAATAAAGCATCAACAGTTAGAGGGAACTCCTGACGCATATCGACTTGCATCGAGAGTTTGCCTTTTTCTGATTTTGTAACTATGGAAGTTGTTTAAAGATTCTGATATGTTTATCCATGTTGGGTTTTAACTAAGAAGTATTGTTTGGTGTAATGGTTAGAACTGTTTCAAAATTTTGATTTTCTTATGACCTTAGAACTTAAGGGGATCCTGCTGTTGATATGTTATTTTCCTAACTAGTTTGCTTTTCTTTCTCTTTTTGTTTCTTTTCTAGATGAATTTCGATGCAGGTTATCTTGTTGTTGGCACTGATGGTGCTGGAAATAAACTAAAGCTTGCTTTTGAAACTAGGATTCATGACACTATAGGACTTGATTTGTTGGGTTTTTGATATGGGTGGTGATTTTTGTATTTTGTAATGATTAGAAATTATCTTATGAGCAACTTGTTAAGAGAGCATCTCGTTATGGGTGAGACTAAAGGCTTAACTGTGAGAACTTTTATTTCTTTAGTCTTACCTTCATAGTAAATTATCATGATTATTTATCAATGTAAGATCCTTTTTTTTTATTATTTGAGTATAAGAAGTAAAATTCGGTTAAGTATTAAAGAAGTTGACGTTTGAATAAATCCATGGAAAGAATTAAGCGAAAAAATCTTTTATGGTTAAGTATAAGTTTTGCGATTAAGAAGTTAATTCGCGAGGAAGTTTTGAGAAAAGAAGGATTTGCAGAAAAATCTACAAGTCTAAATGCTCTCAAAAGAAATAAGTTGTTAAATTTTGGCTAAAACAATTAGGCGTTTGGGTAGTCTTCGTGATAAGAACCAAGGGTTTCGCGAGGAAGAAGTCTGCGAGAAAGCCTTGAAGTTTAATAAATTCACGATAAGTGTTCTAAGTGAGTAAAAGTTGGTTAGTTCGTGAGAAAGGTTTCTTGTAGTAAAAATATAACCACGCGAGAAGTGTTAAGTGGTTAAAGTTATTTGTGGTGTGGGGTTAGGCGAGAAGTAAGTCGGACGAAGAAAATGTCATATCTGATTTGACAGGGGTTAACTTGTAAGATGAAGTTAAAGCATGGCTGATTTGAGTACTAAATTTACACGTGTAAAGTTTTAAGCAGAAGTTGGCAAATTGAGAAGAGTTTAAGCATGACTAAGAAAGTTTAAGGGCTCTATAAATAGAGAACTTGGTCATTAAGTAAGCATAAAAAACAAGATTTATTAAAAAAAAAAAAAAAAAAAAGAGCTAAAATATTACTGTTTTGCTTTAGTGAGAAGAAGAAAAACAAAATGTTAAGTATGAAAATATGTTCCACGAGAAGGCTCCACGAGAAGAGAAGGAAGAGGAGGATTTTTGTTAAAGTGTGGTGATTGGTTTTCTTCTTAAAAGTTTTGTGATTATGTTTTACTATTTTGAAAGATAATTTTAAATGAGAAAGTGTTTTAAAAAGAGATTTCTATGAAAAGTTTATATGTGTTCAAGCATGATTTATAATATTAAAGCTTGATTTGATGATTACAATTTTAATGCTATGAAATGGTTTTCAAACCATTAGTTGATTCTTTGAGATGATGCTAACTTTTATGTGCACATAAAGAGTCAATGCCACCATGGGGTGTACGGACTACATGGTGATAAGAAGTTGGCTTATGCGTTGAAAGGAGTGTATAAAGCTTAGCGGTTTGAGCAACAAGAACGAATTTGTATGTTCTCAGATGCTGTTGATACAATAGTCAAACGTGAGGTAATGAGACCAAGCGTAGAGAACGATTCGGGGTCCTTGGTGAAAGGAATAACTATTAACTAATGTGTGTTTATGTAAAATTGTTATGTTATAAATGTTTTTGTTAAGCATAAAGAAATGTTTATTCTAGATGAAATGATTTGATGTTATTTAAGTGAAATGATGTTTATGAAAAGGATTTCATAAAACCTTACTAAGTCTTTTAAACTTACGTTTTAAAAATCTCATCTTCTTGGATTAGGCGTTTAACCGAAGTAGAGAAGAAGATTGAAGGATTTGCGACGAGATCACTCCAGTCGTTTTGAAAATAAATAAGCATTGGTTATTTGGTCAAAGTGTTGTAATTATGTATCAAACGTCTATTATTAATAAAGTATACGTTTTGATATATATTTATTATACTTGGCGTTTTGGTTGATCATCGTTGAGTTTTGAGTTTTGTTGATAGTATAAAAGAAGTTGAGAATAAGATTTTGAGATAAGAAAATTTCAAGGTTATAACAAACTCTCATCCTATTTCTACTACTTCAGCATTATCGTCGCAGTACAGTTTGGGGTGTGACAATCAAGCATTAGCTTATAATTATGATGGCTTTGAATTTGCACAGTGCTAGGCCTCCATTACGGTTCACATACAGTAGGAGATAAAAATATAGCTGCCACACGTGAGAACGAAGGAGGAAACAGAGAAGAGCAAGACCACTCGGGTGGGGTCCAGTAGTTAGTTAGAACTTCCAAATAAAAGGAGAGGAAAGAGACAGAAAAGGTTATTGAAGAATTTGGTAGAAGTTAGGGCGGGCTATATTCCCTCTTCACAGTGAAGAAGGAACAGATGGTTAAGGTTCTTTTGTGCATTTGTTTATTGTTTCGTTCTTGATTTAGCTTTGTGAGTTGTTTGTGAATCCTGTTCAGGGTAAATATTTGAAGTATTAATCGTTTATTTCATTGTTGAGACTGTCTACGTGAATTCCTTGTTACTGAATCACGTTTAGTATTTCTCCTGTACTTGAATATATATTTCAATATACAAAATAATTAGGCAACCAAAAGCAAATGGCGAAGAAGGTAGAAGAGAGGATGGATTTGATGGAATAGAAACATCAGAAGCTGCCGACCAGTAAGGTCTCTTGGAAATTTCCAACGTCCAAAAATGACCATAAAAGAAACTCTTTAAAATACCAAGAATATGGATAGATAAATGTTGATATCCTTGAAGATGGTGAGAAGGAGAGTATTGAACAGTTTGGTTTTCATTTGATTGGTGTGCTGAAAGCCGCCATCTTATTGTCCCTAATGGACTTTGGGTAAACATCATTAAGCCAAATCCAACTTTTAGGATTATGTATTTAGCCGACAGATTTTAAAAATTCAGTCCATTATTTTTCATTTTTAATTTTATGATACTTTCTCAATATTAAACCTACAAACTAAAACACTAAATTTAAGTTTTATTTTTTGATCTGCAAAGTATTAGTTTTAAAGTTGCTTGAATAATAATATAAAAAATGAAATTGATTTATAAAACAAGTAATGATATTAAATATTTGTTTGAAATTTGATGGTAAACAAACCGACGGTTAGAAATAATATATATTTTAAGTAATGAACAAAGTTTAAGAGAAAATTAATTTGGAAGATAATATTATTGGACTGAAGAAAAACAAAAAGTTTAGGCATTAAAATCAAAGAGAAGGAAGGATGCAATTGGATAAGCATACACACCTCTCCATTAGAGATCCTCCAACCTATTATATCCCATAAGGTTTGGTTCCTTCTCTTCTCCTCTCCAACAACTCAATTCTATTTTCCTCTATTCCTAAATTTAATACATTTTTATAGTCCATGGAGCCTGGAGGCTAACTATTTTCTTCCGTTTTCTAATGTTTTCTTACTCAACCAATCAACTTTTCTTTCTCTACTGCAATTAACCATTTAATTAGTTCTTAACTAACTTTTAACTTTTACCCAACTCTTCACGTTCTTTTCATCACTTGAAGAGGTATTTTTTTTTAAAAGTTTTAACTATTTTTAAAAATGGCTTTATTTTCTAAATTTAATTTTAATTAAATTTACACTAATACAATTTTGGTATTTGATGCATGCAAATTTTGATTTTTTGATGGTCAGGGCAAATGACCATCAAAAAAAATATTTTTCTTCATACAATGTTTATCTTTACTGTCATGTACGTTAAGAAAAGCCCCCTTATTTTGTTGAAGAGATACGTAAAAACGTAAAAAAAAAAAAAAAATGGATTCTTGATTTCCTTGATGGGCTAGATTCCCTTTGTTTTGTTGATGGTCCACAAACGTAAAAAAAAACTAAACATCAAGAAAACTATTTTTCGATGGATAATAAACATCAAAGATAATATATTAGTTAATTGACAATGACCATCAAATTAGTTAGGTTTTCTTAATGGACGAAGAGCATCAAGGGATGACTTTTCTTGATTTGCAATGGCCATCATCGAAAAAAAATGAATATATTTATTTTGGATTTCTTGATGGATTTATAATTTTCTTGATGGGTTTAAGGTTTCTTGATGGACAAATACCAAAAAAAGATCATGTATAAGGTCCATAAAAATAACGATATCTTGGTGGTCATTGTCCATCAATTTTTTTCTTTTTATATATAATTTTGGGTTTAGGATAAGATTATGGACAAGACCTATCTAAGAAAATGATATCTTGATGTGCATTGCTCATCAAGAAAAAAAAAACTTTTTTTTACGAAACAAGAATTTTAAACCCTCATTAATGGACTCAGAAAACACGATATTCATCAATAATATTCTTCAATCTTTACTTTTTTTTTTTCAATTATTACTTTCTAATAATCAATAATACAATATTACTTTTTTAAAAGTTGACGGTTGTAATTATAATTAGATATTTGAAATAAGTGACTTTATAAAAAAAATTAAATTAGTTATTGTGTTCAAACTTTAATGAGTTGAATTAAAAATTTGTAGTTTAGGGTTTTTAAAATTTGTAGAAGCTAGCCAACATAAGTTTAGCTCATTTTTTATGGACAAGAGATCTCAGGTTTAAATCTCCACCCATTAAAAAATTTGTAGAATCTGTTAATTATTGATTTGGATTTTTATGAGCTTTGCACATTATTAGATATAATTAACGCTCACATGGATATATAAAAGTCTATGAAGCATATTTTGTTAACTTAAAGTTAAGTCATAAATCATTTAGAAACATTTGACTAAAGTGCTTTGACACTAAAAATCAAATCAACATGAATTCAAGTTTCTAATTTTGGTCCATTTTGTTTTTATCCACGAGTGAGTTAAATTATTATAAATTGGAGTGATTTTAATATATTAATTAATGAAATTTGAACTTGAATCACACAATTATTGTACTTTAAAATTTCAAATCTATATCTATCAGACCAACTTATAATTAAAACAAAAGTTGAAAATAAATCATATAAGATTGTAATTTAACCTTATGTATTTCAAAAAAGTAGCAACAAGAAGGTCTGATAAAATAAAACCATTGAAGATATAATATATAATTTAGAAAACAAAAACAAATTAACAATATCATCCACAATTACTTGTAAGGCTTTTATTATTTGAGAAACGAATTTGAATGGAAATTTGAAGGATTGTGAATTATGGTATGTCGATTAGTTGGGCCGACTACAAACTTTGCGGATCTCGCCTTGCAATCCAGTGAGTGGTTCAATGTCACCCATTTTGATCATAGCTGCCACGAAATCGGATTCAAAGGATGCACTGTCATGACTGTAAAGTTCAACCAAAGAATCGGTGGATCCACCAACGTGTAGCACCTGGTCAGAGCGGAGCAAAGCCTTTTTATCCAAAAGATTCTTGTAGTAATTGTTATCGAAAAGGTTTGGGGTTCTGAAGTCAAAAGGAGTACGATTATCGTCTCCTCCATTTCTTGGGCAATTCCTTTGTCTTTTCCTAGCAAATGACTCGTCGATGTTGGTTTCATTGTAAATACGATTCTTGAAAAACAAACATCTTGCTTTCCCAACTGTGTGAGCACCTGCATGCATGACACCAACCATTATCTCCTAAAAATTTGAAATTACTTGAGACACTAAAATTTGTGAGTTAGAGTATATACATATTTATCCAATAGTTTTTATGAAGCAAGCATATTATATAATTTTTGGTCTTCTTATTATTTTAGTGAGAATGAAAACTTTTAAATCGAAGAAAACGATCAATAGAAATATATACCAGATAAAGCAACCAAATCCTTTGGGGAAAGGCCTTTGGTATTGAACCGATTGATGAGAGTGGACAGGGTGGAGGTCGGCGGAGGAATGGCACCAGTGACATCGGAGAAGCTGGCTGTTTTGGAATCTCTCCTTCCCAATTTCACTTTCCAACTTGGCCCTCCCAACTAAGAGTTTTTTTTTTTTTTTTTTAAACAACAACAATTAATAAAGGAAAAAATTGATATGATCATCATATTCAAACCAAAATAAGATTGTAACGGACAATTTGAATAAACATTAAACAAAATAACTCACTGCTACAACGGAGTCACGGGCAGATAAAGTCAAAATATCAGCACAAGAGACAACACCCGGACAAATTTTTTCTATCTTCTCTTTTATACTGGCAATCACATTGAACCCTCTAACTGATCTATTGTTAGGAGCTGCTGTTTGCTCTCCTAAAAACGTAGGAGTATCATCTAGAAGGATCGATCCATCACAACCCTGGGTAAATTATGATTTGCAATACCAAAATTAGAAAAAGCGCAAAGTAGAGAACACGACACAACAATTTTATTTTTGTAGAGTTAAAGTGTCATGAATAAATAGTAAAAGAAAAGAAAAGGAAGGTTTCAGTACATTGACGAAACAATCGTGAAAGTGGAGACGGAGAAGTGAAGCACCCATGCGAGCTTCCTTAGCAACAGCAGACCGAACACCAGCTCGAACTACGCTAAGGAGGTTAGGACAAGTCTTGTGGTAGAAGTTGGGAGAAAGATGAGCTGAGGAGCTTCCCATGAGTACTGCCAATAAGACTAATGCTACAGCCATAGCCATTTTGTTATGAGAAGAAAAGGTTGTGGTGGCCATTGATTACTGTAGGTAAAATGGAGAGATTATTTGAAGAAAATGAGTAAGAGGTACGAAAGGAAGCAATGAAGAGATGATGATTGTGGTTTGAAGAAGTAAGGGCTATTTATACATAAATGTCTAAGAGATTGGAGAAATTTGGAATTGGCTTCTAGTTGGCTAATTGGATATATTTTGTAGGTTCTCTTTGAAAATTTCCAACTTGCCAAAATGACCATAAAATAAAAATAAGGAGATTCTAAGTTTATAAATATCTCTAGCTCTATTAAAAAAATGTTATTGTTGACATATAGAAAGAAATAAAATTGTGTTAGGTAGGCAGATGGATTATGAATACAATTATTTGATGTAAGTTAGTAGTCAAGATTGAAGGTTTATTTGTATTGTTTGAAAGAAAAGGACAAGAAGAATTTTGAAGAGTATAGTTTATATTTGCTTGGTGTGCTGAAAGCCGCCGTCATTTTGTCTCTCAATGTGCATTTTTTAAAAATTGAGTATAGTTTTTCAAAATTAGATTTATTAACAACTTTATCAACTTCAAATCAAGAAACACCTTAATTAACACACATTCTAATTGAATTTAAATTTATTATCATTTTTCATTTGTGTTAAAGACGATAATTTTGGACCTAAACAGTTCTAAAACTCAAATCATTTCAAATTATATATATCTTACATACCAAAATACCAAAATGTTTTTAATTACAGTTCTAAGACTGAAAATTTGTATTAAGCAACATACCAAAATGTTTTTAACAATTGAAGAGATGTGTTGTAAAGAAACACCGTAGATTTAAAAAATGTAGCCAACAGAAGTGCACTAACAAAATTAATTCTAAAACTTCACTTTATAGTTATTTTAAAATTAAGACCACCGGCTGGAAGTGATATTTAATTTTGTGAAAAAAATGTTAAAAAGTACAAAAAAAAAATTAAAAAATTAAAACCAACTAAAGTGGAATAAAATTCAAATTTAAAAATATAACTTCATCTTAAATATAATATTTTGAAATGTTGATTTTTATAAATATAACAAATTAGCCAAATATTTATCACACCGATAACAAAATGAAAAGATCTATAAAAACTGGTCATTTTTTAAAATATTTTATGTTTGTCTTCTCTTTATACCGTGAGATTTTTTTTTTTCTATGATTTTTTTCTGTTTCTCTCTTATCATGGTTTTTCTTTTATTTTTTCAAACAATTATTTGGTTGTTTTATTTGTTTTCAAACTCTACTAAAATAGCCAAATCTAAACGTGTATAAAGAGTGTTTTATTTGTTTTCAAACTCTACCAAAATAGCCAAATCTAAACGTGTATAAAGAATAAATTTTAACGATAAAAAATATAAACGATAGTTTGATTTAATGGTAAAAATAATATAATTGTGAAAAGAAAGGACAAAAACAGTGTTGATGAACAGATTTTGGATAAAAAGGTAATTTTGTAGTAAGAATGATTATTATTATATTTTTTTGACAGATTAATCCAACAAATTGAAATAAAAAGGTGGGCGTGAAATGTGAATACACAATATTTCGCGGGCCGAACATGAAATCTTCGTCGGGGCAATCACGGCCGGACCTCCCCGTAGCGCCTAATCGCTTCAAGTTTCAATCGGAGACGGAGAGATTGACCGCCGATGTAGGTGGATTGGAAGCTTCATTGCTTCAGATGGTCAGTGATCATCAGTACGCCTCTCTCAAGCTCAGGGAAAACTCCGGTTAGTTGCTCTCTTTCTGTACTTCCTTAAACTCTCTCTCTTACGTCTCCATAGCCTTTACATTCGGATCTTTTTCCAAATTTTTTAAAATTAAATCCTAACTCCTTCTGAATCATTGCGATAGAGAAGGCGAAGAAAGATGCTATACAGAATGCGGTACGCGTATCGGATCTTTTAGTTGACGCCGTGAATGGTGGAGTTCAGGAATCTTTTGTCAATCAGAAGTTGATTGAGCTTGAAATTAGGGCTTTAGCGACTACGATTGCAAGATTTACGAAGCAAACCGATCAATGGCTCGCCGCCACTCACGCTTTGAACACTGCTGTTAAGGTTCGTTCTCATTTGGAGACCAACTACTGAATTTCAAGAAAACACTGCATTTTTATTTTTAGCTGTACATCTGAAATTGAATATGTGAATTCAGCATTGTTGCGAATCAAAGCCTGCTTAATCTTATTACTGACTGAAGAGTTTAGCAGCGTTATTGGAGTCCGCCAATTCAGTCTTCCAGAACTCTTAAACTTTTCAAGTCAATTAAATGATGTTGAGATGGTATTTGAGCTTGACGGATTACATTGGGGCGCTCTTGATATTGGATATGATACTACGTAGTAACTACATTTGATGTGGAGATATGTTTACCCATGGCTTCAATGCTGCCCATCTGTTCCTATTAAGAGTTTGGGACCTATTCGACATTGATCTGTTGTGTTTGTTTTTGGTGTATTTTTAGTTTTGTTATTTATATTCTTAGTTTTGGTTAGAACTTTGTATGTTAAATT
Source organism: Cucumis hystrix (assembly GCA_025688845.1). Lineage (NCBI taxonomy): Eukaryota > Viridiplantae > Streptophyta > Magnoliopsida > Cucurbitales > Cucurbitaceae > Cucumis > Cucumis hystrix. Next base: position 20,356,104 of record CM046893.1, read on the forward strand.
CATAGCATGGTTAGTGTTGTTCAGACTCGGTTGCCCAGGAGTATCTTCAAAACCAGCCCCACTGTACTCCTCGTATCAATAGAAATATGGATGGGTGCAGTTCCTGAAACTTAGGTTAGGGCTAGTTTGCATTTGTTTTTTGCTAGTCTGCTACTTAAGACAACTTAAGCTATTTATTATTCATTTTAAAATTTTAAGTGGGGTGTGACAAAGGGATTTGAGGGAATGAATTCAAGTCATTGTGGCCACTTTCAAGGATTTAATACCCTACAATTTCCGTTGGCAACCAAATGTAGTAAAGCCAAATGATTGCCCCATGAGAATAGTTGAGGTGCATTGAAGTTAGTATGGACAATGGACACTCATGGATGTCAAAAAGAAAAGAAAAAGGTTTCGTTGGCCTTGCAATCCATTCAGAACAACTCTTGGAAACAGTTTTGGCTATTCAAGAAAAGGCTACTTTAAAAAACTTCTCAGTTATCATTTGGGTTTAGAAGATTCTGTTTTGTGTTATGATGGTTTGCTTTCAATGACTTGTGCTTCGCTTTGTTGACACAAGTAGGTAGCTACAGACTTGGAAGAGGCACCTTTCAAACTAGTCCATTTCATGAACACACTAAGTAATAAGTATACAAGAGAAAAAGACTGCAAAAGTCTAAATAAAACTTAACTTTAACTTTAACTTCCATCTTTGTGATCACTGAATAAACATTTCTCATGATTCTGGACCCTTGATGTTGTCTCATCATTTGAGAGTGAAATGAACATGTATAGTGCAGCAGCACAGAAATAATCTCTTGGGGGCACTTGGGGCAAAAAGTAGAGTTGTTTAGTCTTAGTAGTTGTTAAGTCTGGAGACTTGTTTAGCAATGAGGCCCACGGTGACATAAATCAACAAGGCATGCAATTGTTGTTTAGATCACCATGAGTTAAAGGATTCTTTGGGCCAAACATGCCTGTACTTTTTTAATGAGAATAACCACTTTCATTGAGAAAAATGAAATATACGAGGCATACAAAAAACCAAACCCATAAAAGAAGAAGGCTACCCTCTACAAGAAGGGACTCCAACAATGCAAGATCAATCCTAAAGAATAATTACTAAAGGGCTTTGAAATCGAAGGCTAGAGAGAAACATGAAAACGAACAATGGACTAGAGCTCACTGGGTCCCTCTCAAGACCCCTGAACACCCTTCTGTTTTTCTCATCCTACAAAAGCTCATAACAAGCACACATGCTGGAAAGCCAAAGGAACTGGCCTTTCTCCCTGAATGACGAATTGAGAAGGGACTCCACAATCATAACTGAGCTCACTAACATGCTGACAGACCTCCTACCATACACCAATACAGCAGAAGAAATAAAAGAAGAACATGAGAGTGGCACGTGCGTAATGAAGTCAGTTTGTTAGTGCTCGTGTTAAAGAGTTTGTTATTTCTGTAGTATAAATACTTCTTGTTTTTAGGAGGGAAAGACAGTTAGAAAGTTGAAAAACGAAATTAGTCCTTTGTACACCTTTGAGGGATAGGGTTACAGAGAACGTTGAGGGTTAGGTCTCAATTCGGAATTTTCTTACATTGTAGCACATTGATTGCCAAGCAATAAAGTCTACTGATTGAATTCAAGGTTGAGTCCCAACACATGCCTTTATTGTTTTGTCAGATGCATATAAAAAATTTCAATTTTTCAACATGCCTTTATTGTTTTGTCAGATACATATAGAAAATCTCAATTTTTCACAGGATTTTGGACAGTTTTAGCCGTGCTTGTGCACATTGTTTCTTGACGTTAACCTTTGTAAAACATTGAGCAACTTCGTATCTTGGATCTGCAGAACCTAAAACTGTGATTAGTTTTAACGCTTGAATCACTCAATAAGTTTCTTAGTTAAAGATTTGAACTAAAAGAAACCAGGTGCACATTGTCTTTTCACGATTCTTTCCTCCTTCAATTTTTTATTTTTTTTAATTTTATGAAACGATTGCTTTCATTGAGAAGAAATGAAAGAATACATGGCGAAGAGAAAAAAAGCCACCAAAACAACCCAACTAAAGGGTGGGGTTCCAACTAAGGGAAATGTTTCTTAGAGTATAGTTACAAAAAAATTTGAAACCAAGCCTAATGGGACACAAGAAATTTTGTCAAAGAACAAACCTCACAAGGGTCCCTTTCCCTCCCTCCTTCTCCCCCCAAATATCTCCTCCTTCAGTAGTTTTGTGGATACCATAACAAGTGTTGAATAATGGGAGTAATATTTCATTAAGGAGAAATAACTCCACTTACTTGAATACATTACACAGAAGCCCTATTTATAGGGTCTGATGTACAAATAACCAACTAAATCAGTTATAACAAATAACAAAAAGCTACAAAAAGTACAACAAAATTTACAACTTATTTTCAAAGTCTAATAGTTTTATCTACTGTTTATTCTTAATACCTAAGCATTGTTTCGTTCATTATAGCTATCTTTTTTAATCAGTAATTGACAACCTCTTATGTAATCACCTTTTGGTGTTTGGGGTTCTCCCCTGATTTTATTGATCAATAGAAGATTTCTTTTACCAAAAAAAAAAAAAATATCATAATCTTGAAACTGTAAGATAGGAAGGGCACTCTGATTTCCTTTTCTTCATGATTTCGTCATATTCCCCTTTTGGGTTTCTTTAAGATCTTTTTCGATTTGATATGTTATTCATACTAATTTGATGTGTTTATTTTGTAGGAAATTGGAGATTTTGAGAACTGGATAAAGACCATCGATTTCGATTGTAAAAGCATCACTACGGCCATCCATAACATTTACCAAGACTGAAATGCTTGTAGTTAAAGAGTCAACCAGAATGTAGTCTGTAGAGTCGAGAAAAAGATAGATCCTCATCCTCTGCTTTAAGTTTCTCTGAACCGCTGCCCCCATACATGGTTTGATAAGTTCAAAAGGTGCAGCATGCCCAGATGAAAACTCTTGGTAGCTTATAACACTACAGTCACCTGGCGTCTGCTACCTCGCTAACCGTGTAAAATGATTTTTCGACTGTGTTTTTTATGTTCACTGATTTGTTCTTCATTAGAACAGTGCATGTTACCATTTTGCCCATTTATTGCTTGTGTAAACTGCAGTCTTCTTTGTACAATTGTTAGCAGCTGCCATGTAATAATAATTTCTACATTCTTTCAATTTTAGGTATACCTATTATACTCTGTCCATTAATATTCAGCTTCATAATGCTTTATCATTTTATTTTTAGGTGACCGATAACAATATCGCTTTTTACCTTTCACTTTTTTTCTCCCAACAGATTACTGTATCTTTGTTGTCAAATTCAGCCATTATCTCATTTCCTAGAGTGTGGAGGAGTCCCGACGATTCCGATGACACTTTCTAAGTTAACTCTGGATTTGTCTTGGCTTGGACATCAACGGAGCTCAGTTTTGGATTTGGAGAATGCTATTCTGACTTCTGAGGTACACCATAACCTTGTTATTAAAATGATGATGCATCATATTCTGCTTGCGCATGAATACAAGTGACGAAGTCTAAGACTAAGTAATACACCAACCTTCCTTTTGTCTTTAGACCAATTTTGTACTTTAGGTTTTTAAAAGTATGAAAAGCAGTTGGAAAATATTATTGTTTTTTTCTGTGCTGAATCCTTTTTGAAAAAAAAAATATTCACTCAAGGGCAAACTGTATTTTTACTCCTTGATTTTGAAGAATAGATACATTTGGTCATTGAGTTTTTAAGTTGTAATTCATTCATCAAGTTTTTTAGAATAGGTTTAAAAGGTCTCCAAACTATTTTGATTTTGATTTTTGATAATTATATGAAATTTTGAATTACACAAATATGTTTAAAAAATAATCTTGGAGGGAGGAGATAATTTTGAAAAAAAATTATTATTTTAATAAAAAATTTATGGCATGGATCTTTTAAACCTTTCATAAAGCTTGGGGAGTGTATGAGGTAAGGAGTTTATTATATTCTTAGGTGAATCGTGAGTGTTTGAGGTATGAATTATATTAGTTTGAGAAAGAAAAAAAATTGTGTAAATTAATTGATTCTGTAGCAAAAACTATAAAAATGGATGAATGTAAACTAGTAAAAACGGTAACAAATAGTTAATATTCTAATAAATTAGAGTTTTGAAGAGTGTTGATTGTAGCTACCTGAGAATACAAAATAATATTTGCTGTAACAAAAGATGGTAATGATAGTCTTAAAATAGTCATGGTCCTAAACACCCTTAGGGAACTAAAAAGATCCAAAAAAGTACTTACCAAATGAATCTATTTCAGAAAATTTAGTCTAAAAAAGTATGCTTTTAAAAACTTGAGAACTAAAAAGATAAATTTTCCATTTACTCAATCTGGATTGTGTTTTTTGAGTTTGAATAGTTTTTGTTTTAAAAACAGAATCACTTTTTATTATAACTTCCAATTACATCATTGTTCCTCAAAATGTTTCAAATAAAATATTAGAGGGACTATTACTTGTTCTAAAAGACAACTTCAATTTAATTATGCCAATCATTTCGATGATATTTTTATTACTACTGTTTTTTTATACGACACTTGATTTTCCTCAAACATTAAACAAGCTTTTCCGTTACCAGTGTGCAACTAACAAATTTTCCAACAACGATTTGTATTTTATCTCAAGAATTATTTTATTCTGAAATTGCATGCATAGTCAAATAGATATTCCTGATTGTTTAGAATATTTCATCCCAATACATCATGGCCTTAGTTTAGGGTCTCCTTGATATAAAGTTAAATAAACTATAGTTGGTAGTTCAGAAAAAGCAGTGATTGGATAAATATCTTATTTTCTTTCTATGGGAGAATTCCTGTACAACACTTATTGATGTAAATACGGCTATAGTTAGTTAAAATAGAAGACAGATGTAGTTAGTAAAATAGTTAAGCTGTAATTAGTTGAAATAGTTAAATACTTAACTGTTTCATAAACAGTTAATTGTAACTGTTTACAAATCCTCAATAAATACTCCATCTCTTAGCCATTATTGGCAGAGAATTCATTTTTGAGAAAATAAGACTCACTTGAATTACATCACTTATCTATTTGCTCTAAACGTAGATATGGATGCAAGACACAACACGACACAAGCACGGTGACCTGTCATTTTTTATTAACTTAGGGCACATACACATTAACTCGTTAAGGATATGTTTATAAAAATATATACCTTTTTTTTAAACAAAGAAATTAGTTATACATATTTTGTTTATTAGTTTTGTAAGGTTGTACGTCTACTTATCATACCTAACTAGCCTTTTGATATATGTCAAACAAATGTTGGTCCATTCTGGATTGATTCTGTTCAACTAGTGTCTAATATATTTGGTTGTGTTAGTGTTTGATACATGTCCAAGTGTCTGAACTTGTCAAAACATAGACACTCTAACCAAACTAACATGGTCGTGCTTCTTAGTCTATTTTAGCGTCCAATCACAATATAATCCTACCTTTACAAGTTATTGTTTGCTTTTTAATATAGATTGTGTCAATAATTGGAGAAAAAAAAGTGTGGATAAAGACAGGTGGGCGGTGGAGGAATGGGGCAAATGTAGTAGGTAAAGCAAATCCAAAGCTTTAAATTATAAACCAAGTTTGGTAAAGCCCAACCTAATCTCCTCTCATCAAGAACAGTTGACTTGGCTATGAAGGGTAAAGTGTTTCACAAGTTGATGAATTAATATAAAATTTGGTCAAAACCAATGTTTGAGTTTAATTTGTGTCTCTTTGTAAGGCATTGACCCCCTCCTTTCTCTCTTAAACAACACTTTTATTATTCCCTTTTGACTTAATGATCTTGAGATATGAGAATAGTTTAGACTTTAATATCTTTTTTTCAGGAAAATTTGATTACGAAGGCTTCAAATGGCAGAAATATGGGCATTAGGCAGTGTGTTTCTACTTCTATGAGCCAATTGCATAGGGATCGATATTGGCATTGATTGGCAAAATTTTAGTGTGGGATAATGTAGAGGATACAAAGGTAAACCATCGAATTAGTTTTGGTTTATATATTTAGGATTTGTTTACAAGTCTTTGAGATTTAGGTGGCAATTGTAATTGAATTATATTGTAAAGGGTATAAGTTATAGTGGTAACCAGATAACCATTCGAGGATGTTAATAATAGTCTATGTAATGGAAATGAAATTTGAATGATTAACCTTAATAAAATATCATTTCATGCATACAGTCCTTTTATTAATTTTAGAATACCCTATTCAGGTTTTTTACACTGATTCATTTTTTTATTCAGTTATTAAAATTGTATATCTAACAAAATTTAATACCTAAACTAAAAAAACCTAGGGTTTAAAAAACTTAGTCAACTTAATTTAAATTTAAATTTGGTAGTAGATTTATTTTTTCAAAATAATCTTAAAATCAATGAGTGAGACAAGGATGGAATGCGAGAGGTATTGATTGATGAAGTCGAGAACTCAAATTCAAAGACTGAGAACTCAAATTCAAAGACTAAAAACTCAAATTTCATGAATTTTGATGAATTTGTTCATAGTGTTCACAAGAGACAATGGAGTGAGGAGTTTAATTTAGGTACTGAAAGAGAAGAAGAGGTTCAGGGGAAAGTGCTAAAAAATGATATAATAAAATATAAAACGAGATGAAAATGACAAATGGTGTAAAGGAAAGAAAACAATATAGAATTATTATAAAAAGGATGTTTTTCCACAATTTCATATTAAACTTATATTAACTCATGAGAAATTGCACTGGATGTAAAAGAAACTTAAAAATAAGCAGCTTATGTCACATCCTTTTGTCTATTGCGTAAATATGACAAATTTTGGTAATTAATTTCTTTAATTTGTGTCTTTTAGCCATTATTATATTCATTATATTGAAAATGACAAAGTTACCCCGTGACCTTCTTCTTCGTTTTTCCTTTACGCTTTCCTTTTCTGTCTCCTTCTTCGTTTTGATTTCGACACCTTCTTCTTCCTTTTTTGTTTACGATTTCTACGTTCTATGTCACTATCCGTCAGTCACTTTATATGATTTTGATTTCGACCATCTTCTTCTTTCGTTTCCATTTACGCTTTTTGTGTTCTACATTGATTTCCGTCCGTCTTCTTCGTACGATTTTGATTCCGAAAAGCTTAGGTAGTTTTCGATTTCCTCCTCCCACTTTTGTTTTCACTTTCTGTGTTCTACAACGATTTTGATTTTCTTTTTCTACGTTGATTTCCTCCTCGTAGCTATGTTTCGAAAATCAAAGTATCAATGATTGACTTAAGCAATCACAAGACTTCCTCCTTTAAAGAAGCCAAATCTTGCTTCATTTGTCTAACCTTCATTCTAAGAGAATCCTCGTTCCTGGAACCAACCATTTCTTCTTTTTTTTTTTTTATTGAAGTTGTCTTGATCGTCATTCGAGTTTACTACATTTTTATAGGCTCATCTTTCTTCAATTGCGTCTAATGGTTGATTAACAAAACATTGGAAATAATTTGAATGCAATTCAAAGGCAGGTGGATTTAAAGACACGACTGAAAAATAAACAAAATATGTAAAATGTAATAAGTTAGTGATATCAAAGTGTAAAGGATAGTAAAGACACTAAATAATAAAGTAATCGCTATATTTGGTAAACTTACATCACTAGTTTTAAAGATTTGGATCGTGAAGGTAGTTCCAATTAAGCTTTTTGTTGGTTTTCATTTTAACATTCTAGGGTAATCTCCACTAGTCTTGGTTACAATTCCAATACCTTGATCTGAAAGCTTAGGCATGATTTCATATGTCCAAACTAACAAGGCTTGTGGAAAACTTTGTAATGTGCCGTTTGCACCTTTCGATTGTACAACCCTTTTAAAAAATTATATTGTTAGATTGAAGACTAACCTACTCCATGGAAAACTATTCAACGTTTCATCATCTTTGATGATCTCAACTTCTTTCCAATCCAAAACATTGTGCATATGTTTGCAGTGAAGAAAACATTCTAAGATGTATAAGTTTGTAATTTTCACAATTGTCTCATCATCCTGTAAAGGTGTTGTAAGGAAAGCTTCTACACTATTTCTTTTGGTTGTACTCAGATTCTTGAAGATTCCATCTCTCGACAAGTGTGGTTTATGCAGCTCATTGGTCAATTCTTAACCAATGTTTCAATTATATCTATTTTTAAGTAATAATGAACATTTACTGCATGTGATGATACGTCATTTTAGATTATATTTTCAATAAGTTAATCAATAGATAATCAAAGGAAGTAACATATAAGTTAATTGATAGGCAATCTACTTACTTCATAGCATTCATCAATCTTTTTTCTTGATTTTTTGGTTGAACATTCAAGTTTTTCAATTTTCTTAAACTTTTTTTGCTTTTCACTTCTTCTTTAATCTTCCTATTTTTTAAAACTATCACTAGGGTATCGTACGACTATCGCAAACTATCATAGGCTACTTAAATTTAAAAATATGTATCAAATGACTATCACAAGCTAATTAGATATATTAGACTAGTATCACAAACTATCAGAAAGCTACTCAAATTTAAAACAATAAATATGCATAGAAGGGTTATCACAAACTAATCGATTATATCAAACAACTATAAAAAACTATTAGATGGCTACTCAATTTTAAAACAACAAATATGTATTAGATGTTGTATGTCATTTATATGCGATAACTTTTTTAGTATAACAACTACAGGAATGAAGATTCACACTAGAGAGGAAAATTATGTTAATTATCGTGTTTTTGGCAATCGACATAAACATAATTGATCAACAGTGAATATATCCTCTCATTTTGTCGTGAGCTAGGAAATTCAAATATTTATCTCACATTTATTGTATTTAAAATCATGTATAGGTGAAATCACACTTCCAACTCCCTAGCATTGACACTATTTCTCAAACTCAAATTGAAATATAAAAATGATTTGAATCACATTTCTATTCAATGTAATTGGTAAAGATTATAATAGTTTTTGAATGGCGTGGGTGTGTGACACACAAGAACTGTTCAAAACGAACCTACACCTTTTGGCTGTTATTTAAGTTTAATATCACTAATTTAATTTCAATGAAGTCAAAATTATATTATATTATATTAGTGGATTTGTTGTTAATGAAAAAAATAAAATAAAAACAATTAAACTAACGTACTTAACCCAATAAATATTAATTAATTACTATATGTAATTTTCCCTAATTGGTCAACAATTTCAAGATTCCAAATAGAATTAGAATAATTATAATTTTATTAGTTGAATCATAAGGAACATACCACAAATTAAATTTACTTGGAAAGTATTATCACTATTTTAAATCATTTACACATTCTAACCCACTTGGAACCTTTTTCAAATAAAAGAGGTTTTATTCCACATTTCCTCGATGAATTAAAATATTTAACTTTATTTCATTTTTTTATACATACATATATTAAAAATATAAGCTTGTTTTTATTTTGAAATTGTTTTAAGGAGAAATAATACGTTTATAATTAATACCCGTCTACGAATGGTTTTTTTAAATAATAAACTATCTAAATCATGATTCCTTTACCTGGCTCGGAAATAGAGTACACACATGTTTGAGCATGGGTGCAAATAGAATGGGTTGGGTTGGGGGACATTTCTAACTTTTCGGGTTGGTTGGGTTGACAACCCGAATAGTATTCTCAATCCAACCCTTAAAATATGGGTTGAATTAGGTTGGGTTGTCGGGTTGAGAAGAAGACAATCAACGTTAGAGATAAGATGCCAAGATGAGAGGGAGAGGGTGAGTTAGAGATATGCAGCACGACGTAAAGACTGAAGTTGAACGAAGTGAGAAGGAGAGACGATCAGAAACGGTTGAAAGACGATGGAGATTGAGAAGGAGATAGTGAACGTCGGAGATGAGAGGCCGAGACGAGAGGAAAATGAGTCAGAGAGATGAGGCGTAGCATGAAGACTGAAGTAATTAAACGAAGGGAGGATGGGGCGTCAGTTTGTGATCTATTTCTTTTTGCATTTACTAAATTAATAATAATAATAAATTTAATAATATAAATGTAAATATATAAATATATCTATAAATATACACATTAATTCAGGTTGGGTTGGGTTGGGTTGAACCAATTTTTCAACCCCTAACCTGAGACCCAACCCAACCCAACCCGAAAAAAAAACCAACCTAACACTTATAATATGGGTTTGGTAATCCGGGTTATTTGACTTGTTGGGTTACTCTTACATCCCTAGTTTTAGGTTTGATTTGTAAGAACGAAATTGATGATTAGAGAATTGAAAAATCCATATTTTAATTATTAATTAGTAATTTTGGAGAATAAAAGTACTAAAGTTATGAAAATATTTACAAATATAGCAAAGTATCATATATCTATAATAGATCGAGATAGATTACTATATGTATCATCATAATACAAACAGACACACACATATAATAATTTATATTTGTCTAGTTTATTGTGGTCCATCATAAATAAATTGTGATAATTTTTTACATTTTATAAATTTTTAGTTATTTTGCTATATTTGAAAATAACCTTAAAATATTCTCAAGTCTATCCCAAAAAAACATATTTTTCTAAGATCCAAACATCTAAACACATGCTATAATGTAATTACATTGCATTTAAACTTGGACACATAACACATTGGACATGCTTTATGTCCATTTTTATTGCTAGACGTTTCTCTATAGATACATTAATAATGCTCAACCACATATTGTCATTCTCTTGCACGTACACATTATTGCATGCAATGCTTCAATGAAAAATAAATAAACAAAAAAATTTGTTGATTAATGTCTAGTAATTGTTTTAAATGACAAAACTATTAAAATTATTTTTAAATTTACAAAATATTACGTTTTATCTGTGATAAGAATCTATCACCGATTGATAATAGTAGTTCGTTAATTAGTGTACGTATATCAGTGATTGTTAATTAATAGCAGTCTATTAATGATTATCATAGATCGACCATATAATAATAGTTCTTTAGTATCTATCGATCGGTGTATATCACTGACAGACAACGTATATTTTCTATTTTGTTATTAATTTGTAAAAAAGTATGAATTATTTTACTATATTTGAAAACAAATATCCTCTAATTTTTGCATGTTTGTGTTTCGTGAATACGAAGTTATGAAACATAATCTAGAAAAATAATAGACACTCAAGAAATCGGGAGTTTCCCGACGCAGGAAAAATCGTCGGAAAACATGACGTCGGTAGAAGTCGGTGTTTCCTGACGCATCTTGGTGCACGTCGGGGGAAGGCATTCCCCCGACGCAGACACATGAACGTCGGAATTGGCTGGAATGATTTAGGGTTCCTCCGACGTGGTGAATGGACCACTATTCCCGACGTGGAAAGTGTAGCGTCGGAAGAGGTTTGACCTTCCTCCGACGTGGTGTCAGGTGCGTCGGGAAATTGGTACCTATTCCCGACGTCTATAGTGTTGTGTCGGAGGAAGGGTAGATCATTAATTGTACGTTACGCCTTCCTCCAACGTGGTGTTAGCAACGTCGAAAATAGGTTTAGAGACTCTCGTCGTGTCATTAATCGCGTCGGGAATAGGTTTAGGGATTCCCGACGTTTCACTAATCGAGTCGGGAATAGGGTGCTATTCCTGACGTTTTCGTTGTGCGTCAGTAGTTCTCCGTCTTTTTTAACTCCATTCTTTACAGAATGGAAATAGAAAAGAGAAAGAAAACCTAGAGAGGGAGAGGGAGACCAAGAGGAAGATCGAGAAGAAGAGAGCATTGTCGTTCCCATTGCCGTCGCCGTCAGTAAGTGATTTAGTTTAGTTATTGTTTTGTTTTACTTAATTAGTTTTAGTATTTAGATTTCAAATTAGTTTTAAGTTTTAGATTTTAGATTTCAAATTAGTTTTAGTATTTAGATTTTGAATTAGTTTTAGGTTTTAGTATTGAATTGAATTTGAGGTGTTGTTAGGATTTTGAATTAGTTGTAGGTTTTAGGAATTTGAATTTGAAGTGTTGAAGTTGAGATTGAAGTGTTGAATGTTGAGATTGAAGTGTTGAAGTTGAGGTTGAAGTGTTGAAGTTGAGTTTGAATTTAGGAATTAATGGAAGGTATTTTTTTAAAAAAAATAGAGGAACTCCCGACGTCGGGAGTTCCTCGACATCTCCCGACGTCGGGAGTTCCTCGACATCTCCCGACGCTATATTGACAACATCTTCGACGTTCATACAACGTCGGGAGATGTCTAGGAACTCCCGACGCACAACATGTGGTGCGTCGGAAGTTCCTCTCCCGACACATTTTTTCCGATTTGTGTCCCGACGTATATTTATGCGTTGGAAAAATCTTTTACGACGCTTTTCATATATCTCCCGATGATTTTATGTATCGGGAGAGCCCCCTTTCTTATAAAGAGAGAGCTTCATTTATGCCCACCGATTAGATATATTAAAAAACAACAAACACATGCTTGTAATAATGGGTAATTTTGGATAAATGAAGAAACCTAAAGATGAAATAAATACGAGGGAGAGTTATCTTTATCCAAATGGATTTCAGATTAGTAAGAAACAAGCACATGAGAGTTGAAAAAAAAAAGGTAAATTATAGCCAATATCACACCTTACAAATAAATAAATATGTCACGTATTTGCAAAAATAGAAAATGTTACCAGCCAATCAGTATTTTTTTTTTAAAATGTCAAGTCTGGCTTTTAGTCAATTATAATAACAATGGATAATACATTTCTCGAATTGAAAGATATTAATGATGACAATAACTATCAGTGATGATCGTTACTATTAATAGTTTTCAATTTTGAAAAATTGGAAAGAAGTCTTTAAAATGGTAGTTCGACATGAGTTTATTAGTTTCTTTTACCAATTTTTGTTCTCTATATGCAATTATTTTATTCTTGTGGTATATACTTTATTACTTTTTGCTTAAATGTCATTTATGCAACTTGTCCTTTAATTCATGAAACCTAAATTCAGGTATTTTTTTTCGAACCGAAAGTCTAAAATTTGCTACATATCACAATTGGGCTATGTCAATTCTATATTGTCTATTAATACCTAGAAATGTTACCCTAAGTGTTTTGTCAACCATACAAATTAAAATGAGGGGGGGGGGGGGGGGGGGGGGGGTTAATTAAGTGATATAGGATACAAAAACAATACATTGGTATAGTACTAATATATTGAAGAGTATATGTACATGTGATATATAATATACTTTATTTCTATAAATACTAGGGCAAATGGTTTTATATTTTCACATTATAGTTTTTTCATGTAATAAGTTATGCAAACATATGTTCTAAATTAAAAAAGAGTTTACTTGATAATAATTAACAAATAAAACACACATAAGTCCTAAACAAACTCTATATGAGTCATTTTCAGAAAACTTCTCTTCTATAAATATATATATTATATATTACTTTTTATACAAAATTTCATACTATTTTATTAGTGTTTGCAAAATAATATATAAAATTCAAAAGTTTCGACATAAATTATACTATACGGGACTTAGGAGAGACTTTGTCCTAATTCATAAGAGTTCTCTCTCATTTTTTTTCCTATATAAAGGAAACACATTCCTCTTCAACTTCATTGTGGAATGCAAAGAAATAGTATTGCAAATTACAAGGCAAATACTACACATTTCTAATGGCATCCCTTATTCACTCTCTTTTGCTTTGTGTTATTGTTTTATCAGCTTCCCTAATTCATAGCCATGCACAACTAACTCCTAACTTTTACAACAATGTGTGCCCCAAGGCCTTGTCCACCATTAAGTCGGTCATTTTGAAGGCCATAAAAAACGAGCCTCGAATGGGAGCTTCACTCTTACGTCTTCATTTCCACGATTGCTTTGTCAACGTAAGTTCATTAATTTTTCGTATTTGTTGATCTCATTGAATTCTTTGTTCACGTTTTCTATGTGTTTTGACAATATAATTGTTAGGGTTGTGATGGATCGGTCTTGTTAGATGATACTACTACTTTCACTGGAGAAAAGACTGCATTTCCTAATGCTAATTCGATAAGAGGATTTGAAGTTATTGACCAGATTAAGACACAAGTCAACCAAGCTTGCAATGGCAATTTTGTGTCTTGTGCTGATATTTTAGCTGTTGCTGCTCGGGACTCTGTTGCTATCGTAAGTTATATATCTTCCTTTTAAATTTACCATCAAAATTTAATCGGTAGGTTACTTACAGCCACTGACGAATTTAGTATAGGTCTATATAGGGGCTTACATACATATATGTATATATGTATATATGTTAGTATTGTATATAAAACTGAAATATTACCTATACCAGTAGATGGTTAGTGGTTAACTTGTCAACCAACCTTGTTTCCAAATTATTAAGCTGCCAACTACTTATAGCATATACTAGGTACCAAACATATGGTTTAGGGTTGAGTTATATATGTTCAAGTTGACTCCTGTCTTAATTACGTTTTGGTGTTTTAGCTTGGAGGACCAAACTACAAAGTAGTAGTAGGAAGAAGAGATGCAAGAACAGCGAGTGTAAATGATGCCAACAGAAATCTTCCTCCACCATTTTTCAGCTTCACACAGCTTCTTTCCAACTTCCAATCTCATGGCCTTGACCTCAAGGACCTCGTCGTCTTGTCGGCTGGCCACACTCTTGGGTATGCTCGGTGTACCAGTTTTCGAAATAGGATATACAATGACACCAACATCGACTTGCAATTTGCAGCGACATTGCAGGGAAACTGTCCACAAAGCGGTGGTGATGATAATCTAAGTGGCCTTGACAAGACTCCATATTCATTTGACAATGCCTACTTCAAATTTTTGTTGAGCAACAAGGGTCTTCTCCACTCCGACCAAGAACTCTTCGGCGGTGGCAATGGCGATAGTGATAATTTGGTGAAATATTATAGCACATACCCAAATGCATTCAAAAATGATTTTGCTTCTTCCATGATCAAAATGGGGAATATGAATCCACTTACCGGAAGTGAAGGAGAAATCAGAGCCAATTGCAGAGTTGTCAATTAAAATATTTGAGTCTTGCTTAATAGCTATTTGGTTTTGCTATTAGGTTTTTTAAAGTGGTACTTGTTTGTTTATTATGTTTTTTACTATGATTTCATTTTTATTTTAAAAATATATTTGAATTCTTAGTCAAATTTTAAAAACAAAATAAGTTCTTAAATACTACTCTTTCTTTTAAAAAATAATCTTGTTTTTTGTATTTCACTAAGAGCTCAAATAGTTTTTTTTATTTGAATTTGGATTTCTACATACTTTATGTTGTTTGGGATTTGGATGTCAACAGAAGTGTAAAAGTGGTGTCTATATTTCTCGTTTAGTCTTTGGAAATGTATATTTATCTTTATTATATGCATTATATTCCCAAGTTTTAAAAATATATAATTCATTAATTTTGACATTTTACTTCAAAGATTAGTTGCAAATATAGCCATTAATCGGTCCAAAATACTGACATATATAGTACAATGAAAGATATATAATAAATTGTAGATCCAAACTCGTAATCAATATCTCTAAATCCATGCTTAAAGTGATTTTAAAATAGTTATAGTCATTAAAAATTACTTCCAATCATGTCTTTAATTAGTTGAAATATGTAATACTAAAAATAACATTAACCATAATAAACAAAGATAAAGAAAAAGAGAACACAGAGGGAGATCAAACACTCTAATTCTATATATTTATATAAGCCAAACTCAACCACATATATTTAGGGTATATTAAAGACTCAACTCTCCTTGACAAAGGCTGAGTTGTTGGTTGTGAGAGAATATTATTGTAGATGGTTTCTTTAATTTTATGAATTGGAATAGTTTTCAAATTTATGCACTATTTTTAGACCACATAGGCATCTTGGTCACTCTTGTCATCTACATGCCATTGAACCATACTTAATTACGACACTTGTTCTTAAATTTATTTCACTATTTTTAGCTTATTATTCCATTTCAAATTGTGTACTCTGTCATTTCTGTTATTGGTTTAATACAAGTTCTTCAATTTCTTCCTCCCACTCTTTATTTTTAATATATGTTTTTCACTTTATCTACTGTTATTTTTTTTTTCTTTTTAACATTAGTTAGCCAAATCCTATTTAAATATGCAAATAAAAAAAGTATTTCGTGCCCAAAATGTAATTTTACTCTCTCTCTATAGCGAGTCTACTTTTATTGAATTTATTTCCCTTATTAGTATAGATTATGACAATAACCTACATCAATTAGTATACAATTTGAATAAGTCTTTGTTTATTAATCAAGACAGACATATATAGAGCAAACTCTTTTGAACATTAGATTATGTCAATCTTTTTATCTAAGTTTGTATTAGCCATAATCATATAAGATTAATAGTTTAGGACCGTAAAAGTACTTCATAAAAAGTTCAAAATTAGGCACTACTATTTAATTTGGTTCATCACACTTAAGTATGAGTCAAATTTTGCAATATCATATGAAAAGCCGACACCACATTCTCCAATCAATCATCAAATATGAAATATCAACCATAAACTATCATAATTGTGTCTAAAAAACAACTAGGTAATTGTATCCAAGTTAAGTTAACAAAAAAAAAAAAAAAAAAAGAAATAAAAGGCTAAAGTACAAAAATTGATTAAATTAAACTATTGGGTTTACTTTTCAATATAAGTTTAGTGGATAATAAAATTGATCTATGAGATTGGCACAACCCAACAATTGACTTTTGTTATATAATACCAAATGGATTCATAAAACATATTATGATAGTTTAATTAACATGCTAATTAAGCATATTTTCCATTGTTTAATGGTTTTAATTCATATTCAACGCGGTGGTACTTATTTTATGTATGTTTAAATATCGTTCTCATAAATATTAAATATACTTCTTATTGTTTCAATTTGTGTATAAGTTATGATACATTTACTTTCCTAAAACAAATAATTTATATCTATTTTTATCATTTAATTAAAGCTTTTTTTTTCCTTATTTTGTTTTTTGAAAAAATTATAATAATATATTAATTATGATAAGATAAGTAGGTGAAATGGGAATAATTCTATTAGGCTGACATAATGTAGTGTTAACTTCTTCACTAGATCATAACTACATATGTATTAATTAAAATGGGATGAGTGGATCATATTGGATATTCTAAATTTTTTTAATTTCTCTATCTACTTAGTTCTTACATTTATAATAAATAAAGGGGGAAGAACTGGTTTTAAATAGTTCATGAATTACTTTGACGACTAATTAATGATAATATTAGATTTGTGATCATATTTGTTGATTTCTTCTTTTTTTTTTTTGGTTTGGCATCAATGTAGATGCTGCTCCCTCCATCTAATTATTGTCACACTCGATGTAAATCTAGAACAATGAGGGTAAAAAATCTTTTGATCTAGATTTATATCTCTCTGTAATAGATCGATGACGATAATAACTATGATTATTTAAAGATTGTGATTACATGGGAGGGAAGTGAATGAGAGGAGTAAATAAACTGATTTTTCAAACTTCGGTTAAGGTAAAGTTATCAACCAATAGGACTTAATTAGCAACCATTTAAAACAGTTTCTCAAACTAAAATGATTAAAATATTCAATCAATTAAAACTTCTAAAGCCAAACAAAATCCACCAGGTAATAAATTTGAATGGAAAATATTTTCTTTTCCTGTAATAAATTTGCAAACATACCTTTAAATTGAAAGACACTTAATGTACAGTTACTCAAAAACAACCCAATCTAAACTAACTTTAAAAGTCATTTGGTACCATAAAAAAATGTTGATATCTAGAACAAATTACTTAAAACACATTTTCAGAAAGCTTTTCTATTTTATGAAAAAAAGAAGATAACATATTTTTTTTTAACACTAGTTCAAACTCTACTATCAATGTTTGCAAAATATAAAATTCAAAAGCTTAAACATAAATTAGATTATAATCACCATGGGAGACTTTGTCAATGGTTGTTGATAATAGAGCTCTCTCTCATTTTTCCCTATATAAAGCGAACACATTCCTTGTCAACTTCATTGTGGAATTGCCAAGAAATATTATTGTTGCAAACTACAAGAATTAAAAGCCAAGAATATAATATCTGATCAGATGGCATCCCTTATCCACTCTCTTTTGCTTTGTTTTATTGTTTTATCAGCTTCCCATCTAAGCCATAGCCATGCACAACTAACTCCAAACTTTTACAACAACGTCTGCCCAAAGGCCTTGTCCACCATTAAATCCGTCGTGTCGAAGGCCATCAGGCGCGAGCCTCGAATGGGTGCTTCGCTATTACGTCTCCATTTTCACGATTGTTTTGTCAACGTAAGTTCATTATTTTTCGTCTTTATAGTTTTCATTGATCTTTAGTTTGTTTGAATCATATACAATGTATTGAGAAGGTTTCCTATATGTTTTGATAACAAATGGTTAGGGTTGTGATGGATCGGTCTTGTTGGATGATACTGCCACCTTCACCGGAGAAAAGACTGCATTTCCTAATGCTAACTCGATTAGAGGATTTGAAGTTGTAGATCAAATTAAGACACAAGTGAATCAAGTTTGCAAAGAAAATGTCGTGTCTTGTGCTGACATCTTAGCGGTTGCTGCTCGTGACTCCGTTGCTATTGTAAGTTTTGGCTTCCTCTCCAAAAACATATATAACATTAATTATTAAATTGACTCAATTATTGGCCATTTGTGTTTCAGCTAGGAGGGCCAAACTACAAGGTACTAGTAGGCAGAAGAGACGCAAGAACAGCAAGTGCAAACGATGCCAACAGAAATCTCCCTCCACCTTTTTTCAGCTTCAGTCAACTTCTTTCCAACTTCCAATCTCATGGCCTTGACCTCAAGGATCTCGTCCTATTGTCAGCTGGCCACACTCTAGGGCTAGCTCGGTGCACCAGTTTTCGAACTAGGATATACAATGACACGAACATTGATCCAAAATTCGCAACAACGTTGCAAAGAAACTGCCCACAGAGCGGTGGGGATGACAACTTGAAAGGCCTTGACAAGACTCCGAACTTCTTTGACAATGCCTACTTCAAGGCTTTGTTGACAAACAAGGGACTTCTGCATTCTGACCAGGAACTGTTCGGCGGTGGCAACAGCGATAGCGATGATTTGGTGAAGTATTATAGTAGATATCCATATGAATTTAGAAAGGACTTTGGTTCTTCTATGATTAAGATGGGGAATATGAATCCACTTACGGGAACTGATGGAGAAATCAGAGCTAATTGTAGGTTTGTTAATTAATTGATGATTGTTTGTGTGTTTTTGGTTTTGGATTTGGATTTGGATTTGGGTTTGGTTTGAATTTGGATTTGATTTATGTTGTGTGAGATTTGAGTGTCAAAAGTGTATAAATTAAGTTTGTTAATGTTTATTTTCTCCATTAAAATGTCATTTCCATTCCTCTAT
The DNA here is from genome assembly GCA_025688845.1 of Cucumis hystrix. NCBI lineage: Eukaryota > Viridiplantae > Streptophyta > Magnoliopsida > Cucurbitales > Cucurbitaceae > Cucumis > Cucumis hystrix. The sequence continues at coordinate 20,375,580 of CM046893.1, forward strand.
CTTGGGGTTTATTTAAATTTCAAGTGCACTTCTAATCAAAATTATTGTTTCCAATCATAAAAATATAATATGGGAACATGTTTCTAAAATTCAAAACTAGCTACCAGAACGAAAATTGAACGAGTCTCCAAATTAAAGCATGGGATGAAAATAATATTTTAATCTTACTAGCTAGTTATTCATATTTTATTTTGATCATATAATCAATGTCTATGAAATTGTACATTTATTTTAGCTTTTCTTTGATTTTTTTCTTTTATATTGTAGAACCTGAATGAGAGTCTAAATTCATATTTATGGTCTTAAATATCAATTTTTTTTCGGAGGACATAGTCATCTTATTCGTATTTCGTTCATAAATGTCATTTATCAAACACATTGCAATTATTTTTATTACAATTGAAGGGATAGTAGATTAAACATTTGATCTCTACTTACTTTGACATACTCATAAGAAAATTGAAATGAATTAGGATAAATTGATTAAATGTAGGGTTGATGTTGCTTTTTAATATATGACGAGAACAACTCAATAGTTGACTTTTTCTATAATAAAATGGATTTACACATCGTATTATCATCTTTTTTTTTTTGTTCTAAATGTTATGTCTATTTTCATTGTTTAGCGTGGTAGTAGTTATTTTCATTCAATTAAATTTTTGTTATTATATTCATATTTTTATCGATATTTTCACATTTCTATTTATTCGACATTGATCGATATCTTCATTATATTGTAAAAAAATTTATAAAAACATTAAAAGAAAAAGAACCATATTTTAAATATAATGTAAATAATAATCATGTTAATTAATGTCTTTCAAAATTATTTAAAGTTGTTTATAATTTATTGGTTCAATTTTTTATTTCATTTTCTGTTTTAATAATTCTTTATCTACCTTGTTTTTGACCTGCATCAATATTTTAAATTTGAGTTATTTTATAAGTTAAATTTAGCTCTGGTATATAATTCTAAAATAATAAAGTAGAAATATTTTTTATTAAAATATGTATATATGTTATACAGTATCGAAGTGCGTTTAACTCAATGATAAATTATGTATTTTTTTTTACAAGTTGAACGTTAAATTAAAGAAAATCTTTGTGATGTAAAACAATTGAAAGTTTTTAAAAATAATAATATTACTCTAATAACAATGAATGGATGAGAAGAGTAGGTGAAGTGGGGAATTATTGTATTGAGTTGACACAATAATCTTCAACATTTTCACTACATATATAGCACAGAAATGAAATGTATTATCGAGAATGAAAGGAGTTGACTGGACACCAATATTATAAATAAAAGTTGTAGAAGTTTTGTTAAACAAACAAAGGAAAATTTCAATTATGTAAACCCACCTGGGGATTAAAAATGGTGGTGCCTGTTTGGCTTTCGAAGGGTTAGAATAGTCCGTCCTAGTTATCTAACAATAAAATGATGTGACAAAAATTAGATTTATGACTGCACTACACTACCTACTAATTTGAAAAACCATAGTAATTTAATATTAAGTTTTCTTAATGAAGTGGCACTTCTCTTTCTTCTTTACGCTCACCCTCTTTCTTCATATTTTATTTTATGCCTCTTGTTGGCATCGCTCTTAACATCGCATTTTTCCACATCTCTTGTTATTGACCCACGTTGTCTTATTTGAAACGAAGGGGAGAACTCCTCCTTTGTCCCAAATTTGAATCTCTCACACAGTCTAGATGACGCTATACACACAATTACAACAACATCCGTGATTGCCAAAGGTTCTGTACACACATCTGAAAGAGGAGAGAAAACGTATAATCATCTAAAAATATTATGGGTTTGTTAGACATTAGGTGGGCTTGGCATTTAATGTCAAATCATAAGCTTTAAATGAGTAAAATGAGGGTTTTCATGTGTTTCTATTATTTTTTACACATAAAAATTTTAAAAAAAATGGAAAAACTCTCTCTTTCCTGATTTTGAACTTACAACAATATGATATTATCCACTTTGGATATACATCCTCGTGGCTTTGCTTTTGGTACCATTCCAAAAAGTTTCATATCAATAGAGATAGTTATCTTCACTTATATACCCCAGATCATCCCCTTATCTAATTGATATATGAGACTTTGGTCGGATTCACAATCCTCCCCTCGAACAAGTTACCACAATCCTCCCCTCAAATGGTCATCCCATTCGCCAAGCTCTATCTTAAGCTAACTCCTCTTCTCAAAACACACTGCCTATTCAATAGAATCTAACCACGAATCTCATCACGACCTCTGATCCTTTTGAAGCTTTCGAGACTCTACTACATCTTTGTTCGACACCTGAGGATTATACTAGAATGGTTAAGTTAGTATATAAAACATAAAAATAAGATGATTTGGGGTATTTGAGTATACGGTCATAGACAAACAACGCTCTAGACAAGCATGCTCGTGACACCAAATGCCCCTTATAGGTTTTGTTTGATAATCATTTTGTTTTTAAGTATTGGTTTTTTAAAACTAAAGCATTTTGTAAATATAAAAGTAGAATAAACTTGAATAAAAGGAAAAAGACTTATTTGTCTCGTTGAGATTTCGTCCAAAATTGTACTATCTTGCTACAAGCTGTGCATCCTGAGATTGTCCCGAGTATCTAGGTTTAACTCGATCGAGATTGAAATTCAAAGTGCCCAAGATTACTTCTAGTTATTTATTCTTTCTGTCTTTGGACGGTGCAATTAGGGATTTAACATCACATAAAATTAACGATAAAAGAGGAAGAGAAAGGAAAGAGAAGAAGAATCAACATAGAGAATTTTTACAGAGGTGTTTGGTTATCAATAACCTACATCCACCATACTTGGGAGCAAGATTTTTATTGAGAGAAATTTCTTTTTAAATTGATACAAGGTATTTTATCTCTTCTACTTCTAAAAATGTACTTAAGAAGAGATTGGGAGTTAGTTACAACTAAGTTTGGAGGTGAATTTCTTTTACATCTAGATTAAAAAAAATAGATTAATTTGGTTGAACATTCCACACATATAAACATATCTTCCACCTCTAAAACTCTTACTTTGGTATCTTCTTTAATTTTTACTCATCTTTAAAAAACCAAGCCAACATTTGAAATTTTTTTAAAAAAAAAGTTATTTAAAAACTTGTTTTTGGTTTTCGGAATTTGAATAAGAATGTATTTCTTCTACTCATGATTGATGGATATCAACCATGCTAAGAAAACGATAAGACATAAAATTATTTTTCAAAACAAAAAGTTATCAAACAAGACCTAAATTAAACATATTGTGTTAAATCATCATGATGTGCACATCGTCAAATGAACATTTAAAAATCATTTTAAACCTTAGAATCATTTAAATCATTTTGAGTCTGATTACTGTGACTAAATTAGAGTGAAAAGTATTTACAAGGCCAAACTTGCAAAAACTAGGAGGCTTTCTACATTACTATCCTAGTTAATTAAATAGATCCCGTCATAATAATAGCCTAAAGTTACCATTTTTTTCACTAATAGCTAAAAGAATCAAAATATTTCATAAATCTGTGTCAAAATGTCATATTCACCCTTGCACTAGATAAAGAAAGAATGTCATATATGAAAAATAATTTAAACACATTTAAAAAATAAAGAAACCCCATAAAAGAAAAACATTTGAAAAATAAATATTAAAACTCTAATACAGTATGTATTATAAAGAGGATTAAACTCTCCCCATTGTATATAATAAATATGAAAGGAAAATATTTTAAATATAAATATTCAAGATGAAGATTGCAAATATAAGACAGTATATATTGAAAAAAAAAGTTATAAGATGATAAATTATATGTAAATAAAAATAAAGTAGTATAAAAAAACCGTAAGGTATTAGAAATATAATATAAAAAACTAATTATATCTAAAAACATTTTTATAAAAAAGTATATATAAATATACTAATGGGAGCATGATACATTTATAAGCACGCTATATATTGAAAAAAGTTACAAGACGATAAATAAATTATGTAATTAAAAAAGATTATTGAAAATATACCACATTATATATTTGGAATCCAAATATACTATAAAAAGTAGGAGAAATATAGTAGAAAAAAAGAACAACTAAATCCTTGAAATGAATGGATAAATAGGTATAAATGAAAGATTAAAATAATAAATATAAATATTTTCTGTTGGATCCTTAGTATAATTAAACAGCAAGAATGGAGAAACTTTATTGAAGGAGAAATTAGTGTTAAGGTTAATTTTAGGAAAAATGTAGTAATTAAATATGTGTGGAGATTAGAAAAGTTAAGAAACATTGTTGGAAAGTAGGAGTGTAGTTGTTGGGGGTGGGAGAAAGTAAGGAGGCATTGATGATCCAAGGAGGCATTGACGATCCATTCCTTGGGACGTGTAATTGTATATAAGAATAAATGAAGTAGGGTATTAGCATTGGTGATTGGTGGGGGCCAACTCAGAGATCGTACCAGTCCAGTTTGTATTCGTCCTTTGCCCTTTACAAAATCTCCATTCCATCATTATTTCCTCCTTTCCCTCTTTTTCTTCTCTCTCTCTATCTTTTCTATTATTATTACTTATTTTATTTTCTTTTAGGCCTAATTGTTTTTTCACTATATTATTCTCAATTTTAATCTTTTAACCTACCATGCAATGCCCTATCTTCAATTATTTCTCTCATAACTTCAAAATCATTTACCATTCACGTACAGTAATTGTTCGATGTCTTGAATTTTGTTTGCTTCCTTATATTTCGTTCAATTAGCATTTTCTTTCTAACATCCAAGATATCCAAATGGTTGGACTTTAGCCTAAAACTATTTGTCGTGATGGTATGAGATGTAGGGCGTACGATTGTTGGTCTGTGTTGTGCTCAGCTACCTCCCTTATGGTTTGCTTGCTCTCATCATTGCCTTGTTAAATGTTGAAATTCATGCAAAGTGTGTTTGTTTTTGTTAGTACAACACTTGGGAAGTAGGCCATTGAACTTATGATTTTGGATAAAAATAAGGGATGAGATAAGTATTTGGAAGGAAAAGATGTAGATAAATAAACACAAAATTACGAGAATAGGATGGACAGTCCATTTAGTAGAAAATTTCCCAAATTGGACCATGAAGGACTTTGATGTAATTTTCCGTACCTCTGTTCCGTACTCCCCCAGATGACTCTCTTCAAGAATCTTGCTGGACTCTTCGAACCAACCTCCCCTGTTTTACGCCTTTTTTACTTTTTCCTTCTTCAATCTTCCTTCTTCTCCCCCCAATCTCTTCCTCTCTTCTCTCACAAACCCAATCACCATGTTCTCCAACTTCCAATCTACCCCATCTCTGAACAAGAAGCTCAAAACCACTCCTATGCTCCACTCATTTTCCAGCCCCTTTGATCATCTCACAGAGGAGATCATCTTTGCGATTCTCGACCATCTTCACGACCACCCTTTTTCTCGAAAATCCTTTTCTCTCGTCTCTAAGTCCTTCTACGCCGCCGAATCGCTCCACCGGAGATCTCTAAGGCCACTCCATTCCGACCGGATTCGAACTGTATCCCCTCGTTACCCTTCCATTTCGAAACTTGACCTTACCCTTTGCCCACATGTGGAAGATTCTTTTCTGATTTCAGTATCGAGTGCTTGGAAAACGACGCTGCGTTCCATCGATTTGTCTCGGTCTAGGTCGTTTTCGAATGTGGGCTTGTCGAATTTGGTTACAAGTTGTACTGGGTTGGTCGAGATTAACTTGTCGAATGGAGTGGCACTGACTGACTCGGTGATCAAGGTCTTAGCGGAGGCGAAAAACTTGGAGAAACTTTGGTTGTCCAGGTGTAAATCGATTACGGATATGGGGATTGGTTGTGTAGCTGTTGGATGTAAGAAGTTGAAACTCTTGTGTTTGAATTGGTGTTTGCATATTACTGATTTGGGGGTTGGTTTGATTGCAACCAAATGCAAGGAGCTAAGGAGTTTGGATCTTTCTTTCTTGCCGGTATTTTCCCCTTTTTTTCTTCTCCCCCCTCTCTCTGTTCCAAAGCTAATGAAGATTTTTTTTACAGATTACTGAGAAATGTCTTCCAACAATTCTTCAATTGCAACATCTTGAAGAGCTGATTCTCGAGGAATGCCATGGAATTGATGATGAAGGCCTCGAAGCTCTTAAACTTAACTGCAAGAGAAACTCATTGAAGGTACATTCTTTTGTTTTCTTGGGTATACTGTTAATTTAGGCTTTTTCTTTGATGGACCACCAAGGTTCAAAAATTTTGGGTTCCGATTTTATGGAAATATCCATGGAAATTTTAGGAAAATTTATGGAAATTGATGGAATTTGTTATAGTTAGTTAATGAAATTTAGATTATAACTTAATTAGACTATGAATGACCATTTTTAATCTTCAAGTAATCAACATGTAGATGTATATTGTTAATATCTGTGAGAATGTCCACACGGGAGCGTATATTTAAAAACGAAATGGAAACAAAAGGTCTTGATGGTAAAAGAAACAAAACTCACATCAATTCAAATTTGAAGTGAAATTATGCATTGTTGTATGGAACTATACAATTTTAGTAATCAAGATAAGACCATAAAACTGAAAAAACTTCAATTGAGCTAGCATATCTGATTGCTTGAGAAAATGAAATTTCGATGGAAAATTTGGAAATTTCGTGGAATTTTTGAGAAATGGAGGGAAATCGAAATTATTGCTATCTTGAAACTCTGAGATTTCAACCGAAAATTTTCACTATGGTTGGGGCAACATATTTCTGCAGTTTCAATGTAACTACATCTGATATTAGTGCAAGTTTGTTGGCAGTTGCTCAATCTGTCTTGCTGTCCAAGTATCAGCCATTCTGGTTTGTCTTCTTTGATTATTGGCTCTGAAGACCTTCAAAAGCTCAACTTATCATACGGCTCTTCAGTAAGTGTGAATGTGCTTGTATTTTGGTGATAATTTGAGATTATTGTGCTTGTCTGATTATGTTCTTACATCAGATCACAACGGACATGGCAAAATGTTTGCATAATTTTTCTGGTTTACAATCAATAAAATTGGATTGTTGTTCACTTACTACTTCTGGGGTAAAAACCATTGCAAATTGGCGTGCATCTCTTAAGGAGTTGAGCTTGAGCAAGTGTGCAGGTGTGACCGATGAGTGTCTCTCCATCCTTGTGCAAAAACACAAGCAGTTGAGGAAATTAGACATCACATGCTGCCGCAAGATAACTTATGGATCCATTAACAGCATTACGAGTTCATGTTCTTTCCTTGTTTCCCTTAAAATGGAATCTTGTAGTCTAGTTCCTAGAGAGGCCTATGTGTTGATAGGACAACGTTGTCCGTACTTGGAGGAACTTGACCTCACTGACAATGAGATCGACAATGAAGGTTGGACGGGAATTTCAGCTCCTTTTTACGTTGTATAGTACATGAATCTTTTTAGTTTATAACATTAATGTTACTTTTCTTGTTTAGGTTTGAAGTCAATCTCAAAATGTTCAAGACTTAGTGTTCTTAAGCTGGGAATTTGCTTGAATATAAATGATGATGGTCTATGCCACATTGCAAGTGGTTGTCCAAAAATCAAAGAGCTTGATTTATACAGGTATGGTGTTGTACCTTTAGAATCCCCTATTTGAGTTGGAACTTCGTTAGCTTCCTACTTTGGTAGAAGTTTAGGAAGGATTTATCTGTTATTGGTATTACACATCCGAGATTGTATTTCTTTGACATGTAGAAAACATCGAGTCCAAATAGCACATCTCTAGATTACTATATCAAAGACTTACGACTCATCACAATGCTGAAACTTCAGAATTAATTTAGTAAGTTCTCTTTTTCCAATTCGTTTTGTTAGGTCAACAGGAATTACAGACAGAGGCATTGCAGCAACTGCTGGGGGTTGTCCTGCTCTTGAGATGATTAACATTGCTTATAACGATAAAATTACAGATTCTTCATTAATATCCTTGTCAAAATGTTTGAGTTTAAAAGCGCTTGAAATTCGAGGGTGTTGTTGCATTTCATCCGTTGGCCTCTCAGCCATAGCAATGGGATGTAAACAACTTACTGTGCTGGATATAAAGAAATGTGTCAATGTAAATGATGATGGGATGCTTCCACTCGCCCAATTCTCTCACAACTTGAAGCAGGCACGATCCTATATTCTATATTGACCCTGAAAATGAGTTTGGTATAAGCTGTACCGCTAAAGATGTTCCTCATTTGGTTGCAGATAAACTTATCATATTGTTCGGTTACAGATGTTGGTCTATTGTCTCTAGCAAGCATTAACTGCCTGAGAAACATGACCATCTTGCATTTGGCTGGCTTGACTCCAGATGGCCTCACTGCTGCCCTGCTGGTTGGTAGTGGTCTAAGAAAGGTGAAGCTGCACTTGTCGTTCAAATCCTCACTTCCTCCATCTTTTCGTAAATACATGGAAACCCGTGGATGCATATTGTACTGGAGGGACAAAGCATTCCAGGTGATCTTCTAATGCTTTCCACTAAAATTAACCTGTTTATCTCTTTGAATTTCATTGTTATCTAAATATTCAAATATTGGTTCATGAACTTCCGTTTTTCTGGTGAGGAAGTTTATTAAATTGTTTGATTGTTTTGGTTTTTCTTTTTTTGAAACCATCAAACTCTTCTATTGCTTTGGACTGAAACATGACGTAATAACAGTATTTTGTTCATAAGTTTATTCAGATTCGTATCAAGGTTTCCACACTTCTGATATGGATGTTCATACTAAGCTTAATTGAAAACTTTTTAGCATGAAGATTCTGCTAAAGATTCTTGACTTCCACCAAAATGACTTTAAAATCCCAATTTCCTAACTTAAGATTCTGTTTCTGCATCTGTTTGTATTGTTCTCAGATTTTTTCAGATTTTTTTGGGTTGTAGTGACTATGTTTAAGCCGGATTGATCATATGGTTTCTTGGTTTGTTTTGGCTGCGTGTAGCCTTTTGATGTTTAATTACTTAGATTAGACTTCTTTTGTTTCGATATGATGAGGGTGCTATAAAGTGTCAACCTAGTTGAGATACCCAAGTGCACCTGTTGATCCTTGCTCATTGTATAACTCTCTTGTACTATGAGCTATTTCTCCTATTTTTATCAATGCATAAGTTTGTTTCTTTTGAAAAAAAAAATCCAATTTCCTAACATTTTCCATGTGATTGACCAAATGGAAGCTAGGACAAAATGGCTGATGAACCTTGTTGTTAGTAGGTTGACCGAGACGATAAAGATTGGAATTTTCAGTGGAAAAAGTTTAGGAGACTCCACGTAATCCATGGCAAAAATTTCAAAGCTTACACACTCTAGACAAGTAACTTAACATGAAGCCATAATCCCAAGTAAAAGAGGAGCAAATTGTCAGCTTGATATTTCATAATTCTGACTATAGATATCACAACATGGTCTACTCCTCTTAGTGCCACAGCTCCTCCAGCAGCCAAGTCGTTTCTCGCTTGTAGTGTGCATCCCTGAACACCGAAACATGCCTCCTTGGGAGGGTTGAGAGATTCGAACCGTCATGGTTTCACGAAAATATGAACTAGGTAGTGCTTGCTGTGGCTTGCACAGCTGGATCTTTTAGTTGAACTAGGGATGATCCCCAAGTTTTTGACTTGATCCATGTATAACATTTCTGTTCATTGGGTGATCTACAAATTAAAGAAAATTTCACTCAGGGTGTTAGTCATTTTTGTTTTTTTTTTTGTTTTTTTTCCAAAGTCAAGGCTATTTTCTTCTGTTAAACCAAAAGTTCATCCCCGGATTGGATTAGTCTCCATTTTTTAAATCTGATTTTGAATCATTTCTATTTCTTTCATCTAGATGTCGATAAATCTTAAAAATAGTCTACACAATTATATTTTTTCCTTTTCTTTTCCTCTTTAAAACAAAATAGTCCATATCAAAATACCTTATATAAATTTTGGAATTATATTTGTAGTGTATTGTTTTATTCTTATTATTGAACCCATGTAAGTTCTGATTTATAGGAATTTAAGATTTATTAAAAATAAATCCAACTGTGTTTAGAAAATTAAACTCACTAAATTAGAAACAAAATTCAAATTTTGGTGGGACTATTCAGACGGTGTTGAGTTAATATTTTTTTTAATTTTTCATATTCTTCGTGTTTCAATTTCAAAATAATATGGTTAGTTGTCTTATATATAGTTGCTAAAATTTTAGTTATTCCTGAAAATTAATAATAATAAAATGGTTTTTTAAATCTTGTTCTTTTAAGTTGATGGGCGAAATAATTAAAATAAGTAGCAAGTTGTGTTATTTTTTGTCTAAGGAAAAAATAATCAATTGGTTTATATTTGGTCAAACATACAAAAATTACTTTTAAATTTGATTTGATATGTTTATTTATTTTGCGAGGTTGGATCCTCCAAAGATCATAGAATATTTTATAATTTGATTACATGAAAAATGGAGGAGAGAGCGACGTGGGTTTTTTTTCGTTCACGGAATGAAGACGGGATTATATTCGCCTCATCCTCGTTTTGTTATTAGTTTGTACTATTTTAACAAAGTCTTGTTATTATTTTTGTATTTTGTCTCACATAAATACAAATACTTCTCGATAGCATTTAGTTAGATATCATTTGAGTATTTGACTAGAAACTCAAATAACTATTTACCTATAAAAAAAAAAGAAAGTTTATCAATTGTTTTGCGTACAAACAAATTTTAAAGTGATTTAATCAATAAAAGTTTTTTAATACATATTGATTATAAAGTTGCAACGGATGTTTTACAAAAAGATTTTAAAATTTTAGTTTCTCGTTAATTTTTTGCTAAATGGTAAGTAGGTACTTTGTTGTTTTGATTTCAAAATAGAAACTATAAAAGAATGTATCTAACTCTCTTCCTGACTAACTCACTAGAGAATTAAAGAAAAAAAAAAAAAAAAAAGCTAGCATGAGCAAAAGCAACAACCTACACTCCATCAAACTAAAGTTTCTTACTCACAAGCATATCAATCTTTCTCTAATGAAACTTTTGGGATCTTTCATCCCTTCAAGGTCTTCTGTTTTGATAATCAATCCCTCTACAAAAAAAAAGGAGGAGTCTACTCCTACTACATATACTCAAGCTATTACCAAACTAAGTTCCCAAAATTTTGAAATGATCCCATCTAAAACAATAAATTATCATACTTCGTCTTAACATAATAAAACTCAAACTATTTTGAAAAGCTAAATCATGAGTGATAAAGTTACACATTCACAGTTAATTAAGTCCCACGTATTTATTATATTTAGTCGCATGTTAGTATTCACCTTGAAAGAGACTCATTGTGTAGCTTTTACATTAAAGTTAAAAGTTACTACAAAAATAATTTTTAAAAATTTTTGTTTCTTCAAATTTATTGCTATATATATTCTTTTTCTTCAACCTCATACTAAAATGGATGAATATGCATTTGGACTTTGAGATATGAGTTAGGTTTTAGCTAAATCTACGTGAACCCTAGCTAGATTTTTTAGATTAGTTTCAAAGTTTCTGTTTTTTATTTTTTATTTTTAATCTGTGAGGTTTAATAATACTTTATTTTGATCGCAAGATAACAAAGGTGAAATATATTGACCAAATGTAATTTAAATTAAATTAAATGGAGAGGAAAAACTACCTATTTTTATAATATATACTCTCTTTCCTCTTCTAATTTCGCCTTCTCATGCCTTCTCAAGCCTTCTCAATGAGTTATAATTATATTTTTCACATGCTTTTATTATGATCAGAATTTGACCATGGTCCAAAAAAATATTTTATTAAAAATATTAAAATCATGCATTGAAAACCATACCAGCACAATTTTTAAAAACAAGAATAGAAAAAAAGAAAAAGAAAAAAAACTTGTATAATTCAGGTTAGAGTGAAATTGGGTTGAGTTGGGAAACATTCTCAACCAAACTTATATTTTGAATAATCTAAATTTAGTTTTTAACCAAACCCAACACATATTTTACAGGTTGGGTTGTCGGGTTGCATATATATATATTCATTTCTAATATCTAAGGGTTATAAAAGTTCAAAATTATTACATTTAAATTTCAAAATACATACTTCAAATTTTCATACAATAAATTCAAAGTTTATATACCTAATTTGTCT